>RPFO01000082.1:2194505-2542486 GCA_009746045.1 Mesostigma viride | reverse complement strand
GTCATCGTCAAGCACTTCGACCAGCCGACAGATGAAGACTCGCGACTCTTCTCACGGCATTAAGCACGACATTATTGCCCCATGCAACTCACTGGTGAGCTGCGGATGTCGGCTGCATGCCCGCCTCCCCCGCGCGCTGGGTAAGGCTGGCCCGGGGCTCCCGGGGCTCCTCACCTTGTAAGTACATGGCGGATAAGCTGCATATGTCGCTCCTTAAATGGGCACCAGCACCGCAAAGAAGGCCTCTCGATCGGACTCGCTTCACGCTGGACGAGACTTGACCCTGGCCCAGCAACAACGGCGACGGCCGGGAGCTGTGGCCGACCTACATACCTCCAGCTCCGGCAGAGCGCAGGGGGGAAACCGGTATACGTACTGGAGGCCGGGGCGGGACGTCATCCACGTCGACCACAAGCCCTGGCAGGCACCCCCTGCCACCCCAGCAAACCCAGTCTAGGAGATATAGCAGTTGTGTAGATTAGTAAGGCTTAGCCTAGCACGACGTGGCCGGCTACGTACGCCCCCATGGATGATGCCTTTAAGAATTATAGCCATGCCCTGCCTATAATGGGACTTCCAATGGATGAAGAATTTAGCCAAAGCTCTGTCTATGCAGAGAGTCACTCTAGCTCTGTCGAGAGAAGCCATTGCCCTGGCCTAAAATGTATAGCCATGATGATCTTCCCATGCATGCACCTCTGTCGGCACCCCTATAGGTGCCTGAATACAGTGCATGGTGTGCAGGTGCCCTTTGAGTTAACGCCAAGCGCATTGCATGTTCCTGTTCGGCATATCTCTGCGATTCCGGCGGCACCCGGAACGAGTTCATTCCGACAAGTATCAAGAAAGTTATGGCGTTCCGATCCGGCGCGGCGCCGAGCGCGAGCCGGCTGTTCTTCTAAGTCGGGCGTGAATATTTGCCGACGACATATATGGGTCGACAGTAATTCCTGGGCTGACAGGAATTAGGTGCTGAACCTACGGCGGGTATTGGATTAATACGTCGTACGCAGGAATTCGGTTTTCTCTGAATATAGTTTAACCCCTAAATGGTCTGAGATCCAGCCGAGTAAATCGCTGGATCTTCACAATTTTGCAAACCAGATGCCATCCAACCTTACCCATATCCCATGGCTGTCCCTGGGGGCTTGCAAAGCGTGTCCATGAGTTGCCCTTCGGGTTGGTATATCACAACCTCAACATATATTAAAATATAATTACTTACAGCAGAGTGAAATCACTCAAACCAAAGCAAACGCCCAGCTATAAACCTATATACAGAGCCATGTCAAAGCTCTATACTACGATAAGACCAATGGAAACGCCTAACGGGAGGAACCTAATAGCCCTGCTGCACCGCAAAATCAGCCCGCGTACGGCGGAGCATGATGTCGCCATGGCCCGAGTCAGCGCCACCGACAAGCGCTGACGCCAATATGACGTCCAGGTCCGCGCCGACCATGGGGCCCGCTGGCCCTCCAGGTCCAGCCGGTCCTCCCGGAGCCGGCAACACTCCTTGAAGAAGGCGGAGGTCAGGGGCCCCATGGCCCCAAACTCCTCCAGGACAAAGGGCACCACACGATGGTGCCCGACGTCGCCGTAGGCCAGGAGCTTGGCCCGCTCCGCCCGGTCCGCCGTGTAACCTGCCGTGAGGGAGGCCCCAGCCACGTGGCTAAGAGCCAAGGGCCGCGCCACCGAAACGTCAATAAGCAGATGCCGGCCACCCCCCTCAAAGTCCAGCACCACGATGTCAGGCCGGTGGTTGGGGAATAGAAGGCAGCGCCATCCGCATCCTCGGACCGGATGTTCGCGTGGGGGAAAACCGACCGAATCATGGCGAGCACCACCGTCAGGAGGACAGTGTGCAAATACAAATACCAATTCTGATTCTGTTGGCCCCCCATGCAGGCAAGGTAGTGAGTCCCCGTGGGATCCAGCGGCTGCCCACAGCTACCACAAGGCCGCCCGGCCGGAACAAGAGGCTGCGGGGCAAATAGCTGGTGCCGGAGCGCCACCGAGTAGTGGCTGGGAGCCAAGGCGAATGGGGGGGCCATGGGAAGAGCACGAAGGTACGCCGAGCCCACACTCCGCAAGGAAAGCGAGAACAGCCACGCACGTCCCTGGGCGTTGAGGTCCGCGAAAAGAGCAATCCAATCAGCCGTGTGCAGAATACCCGCGTAGGTTTTCTGGTGTTTATCGATGACGCGAGCAGGGAATGCGGCGGGAGATTGAACGGAGGCGACCGAGGGAGTGCCGCGAGGGAGGTGGCGCTGTACCGCCTGAGCGGCACGGACGGGAGAACAGGCCTGCTGGATCTCAGCATAGGCCTCCTGGATGGCGGTGACGAAGGGCAAAGGGCTGCTGGGGTCCAGGAGGTCAGGCGCTGCCGTTGCCAAAAGGGGCAGGAGCCGGCAGCTTTCCGCCCACGACTGAGCGACGGAGCCCAAAAAGGCTGCTGGGGCCAGCCGGGCGGCACGAGTCAGACCGCAGCCACCCATCCGTGCAGGCAGGGAGGCAATGCGAATAGCATGTGGCGGGAGGTCGGGGCCCGGGACCAGCTGCGCCAAGGCCGACTGGATGCGTTCGTCGTGGCCCTCGGCGGCCAGCCGGACCTGAGCCGGAAGAGCGCCCCGGAGCCAGTGAACGACGCGAGGGTGAGCGCAAAACCACAGAAGCAGACCCTTGGTCTGCGAATCATGAAGGCGCGCAATCAAGGGCAGTACCTCAGTGCGTGCCTCGAGGGCGGCCCGCAGAGCATCGATGACAAACGCGGGGTCGCCAACCGGAACGCCGAGGACATCCAACCCATGGAGGCGCTCGTCCCGGCCCAAGAGCTGGGGCGGAAAGCCGGAGCAATCACCTTGGGGCGAGTACACCGCGCACTTGGCCAGGGTCAACTGGAGGTTGATGTCGGCCACCGCGGTCTGCAGTGCCAGCAGAGCCGCGGTGGTGTCCGGCACAGGGCCCAGAAGGTAGATATCATCCAAGTAGGCCTGAATAGCGACCGCCGGGTGGGCAGCATGGACCGCTTGGAGGCAACCCTGGAGGGGGGCGGCAAAGTACAGGGGTCCCAGGGGGTCCCCTTGCTGGGTGCCCGACCGCGACAGCAGGCCGCCGCGAGTGCCGTCCTCCATGATGTGAACCAGTTGGCCGGGCTGGCCGTAGCACACGGCTGTCCAAGCGTACAAGTCCTCGAAGGACTCCATGACGGCCGCAAACATGCTGGCGCGGGACAGACTGTTGAACGCGTTGTGGCAGTCGACCTTGACGACAGCGTGGGTGGGGTGGGCCTCGAGGTAGGCCTGCACCGAATGGATGAGGATATCCGCCCCGCCTGGAGTCGTCACCCCCAGCTGGGCCGCCACCGAGGTCTCACCCGCTGCGAGGGGCGGGCAGAAAAAGGCACGGAGCTCGGGCGCCTTTTGGCGGCAGATCACTTTGCCCACGAGCTTGCGGAGCACCTCACCGCAGGCGATCGGGCGCACCTTGCCCTCGGGGGGGGCAAGACACCCTTGAGCAGAGCGAGGAGGCGAGCGCCCGCTAACCACTCGCGCGCAGCGGGAGGAACGCGACCAGCCGCCAGGTCAATGAGGGTGTCAAAGAGAATGTCCTCGCCCCCATGCCCCACCAGGACCTCCAAGTGCTCGTAGCGCCAGCCCGACGGCCCGGTAGAGGAAGCCCGCGGGACCGCACGCATCACCTCCAGGAAGCAGTCGCGGTCCAGCCGGAGGGGGGCCGGCAGGGGGTCCGGCACGGGCAGCTGGAATCCGGGCTCCGCAGGGTGAAGAGCCTCCAAGGCCGCCAGGGTAGCCGCATTGGCGGGGGCGAGCTTGGCCATTTCCAAGCGGGTCATGGCCCGGCTGAGCTGCCCCTCGCGGACGAGGCGGATGACGTCGGCGGCCACCCGCTCGAAGTTGACCTCCCCCGACAGCCGGGCCGTGCGCGGGGGCGGCACGCCAAACAGCCCCTCCCAGTCCCCCTGCAGAAAGCGTCGGCAACGGGCAATAACCGCACCCTGGAGGCCGCGCACACCACGCCCGAGAGGGGTGAGGAGCAGGCGGGGGGTCACCATGTGCAGTTTAAAGCCCAGCGGGTCGTCCGGAGCGGCGTGCATGCGCCGGAGAGAAACGATTGCACATTGCGCGAAAAGGCTACGCGCGCGGTGGGGGAGGTCGGTCAGGGTAGACGTCGGGTTGATGGCGCATGCATCCCAGGGAACCGTGTCAAGCCAACGCCAACTGGCCGAGTAGTCGGGCGGCGGGGGCTGGGAGCCGGGGGAGCCGAGGCGGGAGGGGGGAGGGGGCCGGGACTGCTGGCCGGTTGAGGGGCCGTTGAGCAACACAGGCGCGCGCGTGCTGAGCGCGCCCGTGAATGGAGTACACCCGCTGGCAGTGAGCTTCCGGGCACCGGTAACAGCTCATGGCCTGCAGATCCGCCGCGCCGAGATCGGGGTGCACAGCGCGAAGGTGCTGGCAGAGGAGGTTACGGTTGTGGAACACACCCGCACACGGGGACCCCGTGGGAAGCAGCACGGCACACCGGTGAAGGCCGTCGGCGGGCGCTGAGTGGCGGGGAGCGGCGCCAGCAAAGGCAGGACGTGGGGCCTGCGGCGTCTCCCCAGCCGGGCCGGCAGGCGCGCGCACCACGACCCGACCAGCGCCCGGCAGGCCCGCCGGGGCCACGGAGGAGGCAGTGCCCACCGGGGAGACCCCCAGCGGAGGGGGATCGAGAACGCCGGCGCCCCTCCCAGGGGGACTCGCCAGCGCGCCCGCGACCACCCCAGGCCCCGGCAACGAGGCCGGGGGCGGAGGCCGAGGGGTCGGGGAGGCAGCTGGCCCCGGGGCCCGGTGGGGACCCGGCAGGGGACCCAGCGAGACCGGGGGCGGGCCGAGAGGAAGCGCAGTCCCAGGGGGCGGCACAACAGCCCGGCACAACGGGCAGCGCGGCACGGAGTGGAGCAAGCTGCGCGCGATGCACGCTTGATGGAATGTGTGGCCGCACGCGGGCAGGCGACACAAGCCATCCCCCGGCCGGAAGGGCTCAAGGCAGATGGCACAGGAGCCCGACTCGGGGTCGTCCCCCTCCAGAAGGGACCGGACATGAGGGGGGGCGGGTCCCAGCCGGCCTCCCAGCAACCCGGGAGGCAGCAATCTGGGCGCGCGAGAGGATGCCGACCGGTTGGTCAGCCGCGGGGTGCCATTCGTGCGGGATGCCTGCCAACTCCAGGATGTCGTGGAGGAAGGCAGAAACAGGCGTCCCCGCGGTTAGGGGCTGGGCGCGCCCGGCCGAGTCCACCAAGATGGCCTGGCCGCCCTGAACCGCGATGGGGGCCCCGAACTCCACACGCAGCATGGCGGCCTGCGCCAGGCTGAGGGAGGTGATGAGAAAGCCCCCACTGGCAACCGGGCCGGGAGGCGGGGCCTGGGCGTCCAAGAAGAGGCGAAGCTGCCGCGGGGACATGAGGCCCAGGTCGGCGCCGCCCGCGAGGTAGGCCGCCCGCACCGAGACCTGTGCGTCTCGAGCCACCGCCGTGACGAACTCGACCACCTCCTGACCCACCCGCTCGTCCAGGGAAAGCAGCTCTTCCTGCCGGGCGGCCGGGAGATGCCACGGCAGCCGGCAGCCGGCGTGATATCCTTCCAAGACATACCCCCAAAGAGTCGAGGCCGTCACCGGGGGGCGGCGGAAAGAAATGTCGCCCGCACCTGCGCAACTAGGGCCAGGAAGGCCGGGGGCCTAGGGAGCGAGGGGAAGGCGGCCTGGAGCCCGACCGCGTCCAGCAACAAAGGGCAGTACGCCCAAGAAAAGGTGGCGCGGCCCACCACGCCGACAATGTGCGAGGGCGGCCACGAGGTGAACGCGTGGGCCCGGGGGCCGCCGTCCCACGCGGCAAGGACGGGGGTGGCGGCTGGGTGGCCAACCGCGGCCGGGGGAAGGGAGGCCAGAGCGTCGGGGAGCGAGGGGCCGGGGGCGGGCGCCGGGGTCGCCAGGCCCGCCGGGGGTCGGCCGGGCCAGCCCAGGCGACAGCGCCGCGCCCCCGTCGGCGGGGCCAGGCGACGGGTGGGGCCCCGGGGCCGAGGGCGCCAGGGCCCGAGCAACGGCGGCCCCATCGGGCAGGCCACGGCCCGCCCCGAGGGCCTCGGCAGGGGGGCACACGGGGCAGGGGGCCGGAGCACCCAGCGGGGAGGGCAGCCCGGGGGCCCGCCGGGGGGACAGCGCGGGCACGTCCAGGAGCCCGGCGGGACCCGGTAGAGCCGGGGAGTAAGACACTGCAAGTGCCACCCGGAATTGCAAGCATCACAAACTAACATGTGGTGCCCGCGGTGCCCGCTCCGGCAGACCTCGCAGACCAAGGAGGGGGAGACCGGGGCGCCCGAGCCCCCCGCAGCCGGGTCGCCCACCTCCGCAAGAAGGGCCGCAAGCCGAGAGGACCGCCGAGGCGCCAACCGGGGAGCGGGGGAGCCGTTGGGCGAAGGGGGTCGTGGGTCGTCCATGAACAATCAGGGCAGGCGTGGCAGCCACCGAGGGGGGGGGCGGGGGGTGTGGGGGGCGGAGCCCCCCACGCGGGGGGTTTGGGGGGCGGCAGCCCCCCAACGCGCTGCGGTCGCGGTACCGCCTGCCGTCCGGCACTTTGAAGCCCGCCGGTGCTATAATTCCTATCGTCCACGCATGTTTTCCCCTGCCTCAAACCGCACGTTGCATTTAAATCTGGAGCCCAAAATTCACTGAAAACGTGTGCCAGCCGGTAGCAAACTGGGCCAAGCTGCCACGGAATGGTGGTACCGCCTGCCGTCCGGCACTTTGAAGCCCGCCGGTGCTATAATTCCTATCGTCCACGCATGTTTTCCCCTGCCTCAAACCGCACGTTGCATTTAAATCTGGAGCCCAAAATTCACTGAAAACGTGTGCCAGCCGGTAGCAAACTGGGCCAAGCTGCCACGGAATGGTGGTACCGCCTGCCGTCCGGCACTTTGAAGCCCGCCGGTGCTATAATTCCTATCGTCCACGCATGTTTTCCCCTGCCTCAAACCGCACGTTGCATTTAAATCTGGAGCCCAAAATTCACTGAAAACGTGTGCCAGCCGGTAGCAAACTGGGCCAAGCTGCCACGGAATGGTGGTACCGCCTGCCGTCCGGCACTTTGAAGCCCGCCGGTGCTATAATTCCTATCGTCCACGCATGTTTTCCCCTGCCTCAAACCGCACGTTGCATTTAAATCTGGAGCCCAAAATTCACTGAAAACGTGTGCCAGCCGGTAGCAAACTGGGCCAAGCTGCCACGGAATGGTGGTACCGCCTGCCGTCCGGCACTTTGAAGCCCGCCGGTGCTATAATTCCTATCGTCCACGCATGTTTTCCCCTGCCTCAAACCGCACGTTGCATTTAAATCTGGAGCCCAAAATTCACTGAAAACGTGTGCCAGCCGGTAGCAAACTGGGCCAAGCTGCCACGGAATGGTGGTACCGCCTGCCGTCCGGCACTTTGAAGCCCGCCGGTGCTATAATTCCTATCGTCCACGCATGTTTTCCCCTGCCTCAAACCGCACGTTGCATTTAAATCTGGAGCCCAAAATTCACTGAAAACGTGTGCCAGCCGGTAGCAAACTGGGCCAAGCTGCCACGGAATGGTGGTACCGCCTGCCGTCCGGCACTTTGAAGCCCGCCGGTGCTATAATTCCTATCGTCCACGCATGTTTTCCCCTGCCTCAAACCGCACGTTGCATTTAAATCTGGAGCCCAAAATTCACTGAAAACGTGTGCCAGCCGGTAGCAAACTGGGCCAAGCTGCCACGGAATGGTGGTACCGCCTGCCGTCCGGCACTTTGAAGCCCGCCGGTGCTATAATTCCTATCGTCCACGCATGTTTTCCCCTGCCTCAAACCGCACGTTGCATTTAAATCTGGAGCCCAAAATTCACTGAAAACGTGTGCCAGCCGGTAGCAAACTGGGCCAAGCTGCCACGGAATGGTGGTACCGCCTGCCGTCCGGCACTTTGAAGCCCGCCGGTGCTATAATTCCTATCGTCCACGCATGTTTTCCCCTGCCTCAAACCGCACGTTGCATTTAAATCTGGAGCCCAAAATTCACTGAAAACGTGTGCCAGCCGGTAGCAAACTGGGCCAAGCTGCCACGGAATGGTGGTACCGCCTGCCGTCCGGCACTTTGAAGCCCGCCGGTGCTATAATTCCTATCGTCCACGCATGTTTTCCCCTGCCTCAAACCGCACGTTGCATTTAAATCTGGAGCCCAAAATTCACTGAAAACGTGTGCCAGCCGGTAGCAAACTGGGCCAAGCTGCCACGGAATGGTGGTACCGCCTGCCGTCCGGCACTTTGAAGCCCGCCGGTGCTATAATTCCTATCGTCCACGCATGTTTTCCCCTGCCTCAAACCGCACGTTGCATTTAAATCTGGAGCCCAAAATTCACTGAAAACGTGTGCCAGCCGGTAGCAAACTGGGCCAAGCTGCCACGGAATGGTGGTACCGCCTGCCGTCCGGCACTTTGAAGCCCGCCGGTGCTATAATTCCTATCGTCCACGCATGTTTTCCCCTGCCTCAAACCGCACGTTGCATTTAAATCTGGAGCCCAAAATTCACTGAAAACGTGTGCCAGCCGGTAGCAAACTGGGCCAAGCTGCCACGGAATGGTGGTACCGCCTGCCGTCCGGCACTTTGAAGCCCGCCGGTGCTATAATTCCTATCGTCCACGCATGTTTTCCCCTGCCTCAAACCGCACGTTGCATTTAAATCTGGAGCCCAAAATTCACTGAAAACGTGTGCCAGCCGGTAGCAAACTGGGCCAAGCTGCCACGGAATGGTGGTACCGCCTGCCGTCCGGCACTTTGAAGCCCGCCGGTGCTATAATTCCTATCGTCCACGCATGTTTTCCCCTGCCTCAAACCGCACGTTGCATTTAAATCTGGAGCCCAAAATTCACTGAAAACGTGTGCCAGCCGGTAGCAAACTGGGCCAAGCTGCCACGGAATGGTGGTACCGCCTGCCGTCCGGCACTTTGAAGCCCGCCGGTGCTATAATTCCTATCGTCCACGCATGTTTTCCCCTGCCTCAAACCGCACGTTGCATTTAAATCTGGAGCCCAAAATTCACTGAAAACGTGTGCCAGCCGGTAGCAAACTGGGCCAAGCTGCCACGGAATGGTGGTACCGCCTGCCGTCCGGCACTTTGAAGCCCGCCGGTGCTATAATTCCTATCGTCCACGCATGTTTTCCCCTGCCTCAAACCGCACGTTGCATTTAAATCTGGAGCCCAAAATTCACTGAAAACGTGTGCCAGCCGGTAGCAAACTGGGCCAAGCTGCCACGGAATGGTGGTACCGCCTGCCGTCCGGCACTTTGAAGCCCGCCGGTGCTATAATTCCTATCGTCCACGCATGTTTTCCCCTGCCTCAAACCGCACGTTGCATTTAAATCTGGAGCCCAAAATTCACTGAAAACGTGTGCCAGCCGGTAGCAAACTGGGCCAAGCTGCCACGGAATGGTGGTACCGCCTGCCGTCCGGCACTTTGAAGCCCGCCGGTGCTATAATTCCTATCGTCCACGCATGTTTTCCCCTGCCTCAAACCGCACGTTGCATTTAAATCTGGAGCCCAAAATTCACTGAAAACGTGTGCCAGCCGGTAGCAAACTGGGCCAAGCTGCCACGGAATGGTGGTACCGCCTGCCGTCCGGCACTTTGAAGCCCGCCGGTGCTATAATTCCTATCGTCCACGCATGTTTTCCCCTGCCTCAAACCGCACGTTGCATTTAAATCTGGAGCCCAAAATTCACTGAAAACGTGTGCCAGCCGGTAGCAAACTGGGCCAAGCTGCCACGGAATGGTGGTACCGCCTGCCGTCCGGCACTTTGAAGCCCGCCGGTGCTATAATTCCTATCGTCCACGCATGTTTTCCCCTGCCTCAAACCGCACGTTGCATTTAAATCTGGAGCCCAAAATTCACTGAAAACGTGTGCCAGCCGGTAGCAAACTGGGCCAAGCTGCCACGGAATGGTGGTACCGCCTGCCGTCCGGCACTTTGAAGCCCGCCGGTGCTATAATTCCTATCGTCCACGCATGTTTTCCCCTGCCTCAAACCGCACGTTGCATTTAAATCTGGAGCCCAAAATTCACTGAAAACGTGTGCCAGCCGGTAGCAAACTGGGCCAAGCTGCCACGGAATGGTGGTACCGCCTGCCGTCCGGCACTTTGAAGCCCGCCGGTGCTATAATTCCTATCGTCCACGCATGTTTTCCCCTGCCTCAAACCGCACGTTGCATTTAAATCTGGAGCCCAAAATTCACTGAAAACGTGTGCCAGCCGGTAGCAAACTGGGCCAAGCTGCCACGGAATGGTGGTACCGCCTGCCGTCCGGCACTTTGAAGCCCGCCGGTGCTATAATTCCTATCGTCCACGCATGTTTTCCCCTGCCTCAAACCGCACGTTGCATTTAAATCTGGAGCCCAAAATTCACTGAAAACGTGTGCCAGCCGGTAGCAAACTGGGCCAAGCTGCCACGGAATGGTGGTACCGCCTGCCGTCCGGCACTTTGAAGCCCGCCGGTGCTATAATTCCTATCGTCCACGCATGTTTTCCCCTGCCTCAAACCGCACGTTGCATTTAAATCTGGAGCCCAAAATTCACTGAAAACGTGTGCCAGCCGGTAGCAAACTGGGCCAAGCTGCCACGGAATGGTGGTACCGCCTGCCGTCCGGCACTTTGAAGCCCGCCGGTGCTATAATTCCTATCGTCCACGCATGTTTTCCCCTGCCTCAAACCGCACGTTGCATTTAAATCTGGAGCCCAAAATTCACTGAAAACGTGTGCCAGCCGGTAGCAAACTGGGCCAAGCTGCCACGGAATGGTGGTACCGCCTGCCGTCCGGCACTTTGAAGCCCGCCGGTGCTATAATTCCTATCGTCCACGCATGTTTTCCCCTGCCTCAAACCGCACGTTGCATTTAAATCTGGAGCCCAAAATTCACTGAAAACGTGTGCCAGCCGGTAGCAAACTGGGCCAAGCTGCCACGGAATGGTGGTACCGCCTGCCGTCCGGCACTTTGAAGCCCGCCGGTGCTATAATTCCTATCGTCCACGCATGTTTTCCCCTGCCTCAAACCGCACGTTGCATTTAAATCTGGAGCCCAAAATTCACTGAAAACGTGTGCCAGCCGGTAGCAAACTGGGCCAAGCTGCCACGGAATGGTGGTACCGCCTGCCGTCCGGCACTTTGAAGCCCGCCGGTGCTATAATTCCTATCGTCCACGCATGTTTTCCCCTGCCTCAAACCGCACGTTGCATTTAAATCTGGAGCCCAAAATTCACTGAAAACGTGTGCCAGCCGGTAGCAAACTGGGCCAAGCTGCCACGGAATGGTGGTACCGCCTGCCGTCCGGCACTTTGAAGCCCGCCGGTGCTATAATTCCTATCGTCCACGCATGTTTTCCCCTGCCTCAAACCGCACGTTGCATTTAAATCTGGAGCCCAAAATTCACTGAAAACGTGTGCCAGCCGGTAGCAAACTGGGCCAAGCTGCCACGGAATGGTGGTACCGCCTGCCGTCCGGCACTTTGAAGCCCGCCGGTGCTATAATTCCTATCGTCCACGCATGTTTTCCCCTGCCTCAAACCGCACGTTGCATTTAAATCTGGAGCCCAAAATTCACTGAAAACGTGTGCCAGCCGGTAGCAAACTGGGCCAAGCTGCCACGGAATGGTGGTACCGCCTGCCGTCCGGCACTTTGAAGCCCGCCGGTGCTATAATTCCTATCGTCCACGCATGTTTTCCCCTGCCTCAAACCGCACGTTGCATTTAAATCTGGAGCCCAAAATTCACTGAAAACGTGTGCCAGCCGGTAGCAAACTGGGCCAAGCTGCCACGGAATGGTGGTACCGCCTGCCGTCCGGCACTTTGAAGCCCGCCGGTGCTATAATTCCTATCGTCCACGCATGTTTTCCCCTGCCTCAAACCGCACGTTGCATTTAAATCTGGAGCCCAAAATTCACTGAAAACGTGTGCCAGCCGGTAGCAAACTGGGCCAAGCTGCCACGGAATGGTGGTACCGCCTGCCGTCCGGCACTTTGAAGCCCGCCGGTGCTATAATTCCTATCGTCCACGCATGTTTTCCCCTGCCTCAAACCGCACGTTGCATTTAAATCTGGAGCCCAAAATTCACTGAAAACGTGTGCCAGCCGGTAGCAAACTGGGCCAAGCTGCCACGGAATGGTGGTACCGCCTGCCGTCCGGCACTTTGAAGCCCGCCGGTGCTATAATTCCTATCGTCCACGCATGTTTTCCCCTGCCTCAAACCGCACGTTGCATTTAAATCTGGAGCCCAAAATTCACTGAAAACGTGTGCCAGCCGGTAGCAAACTGGGCCAAGCTGCCACGGAATGGTGGTACCGCCTGCCGTCCGGCACTTTGAAGCCCGCCGGTGCTATAATTCCTATCGTCCACGCATGTTTTCCCCTGCCTCAAACCGCACGTTGCATTTAAATCTGGAGCCCAAAATTCACTGAAAACGTGTGCCAGCCGGTAGCAAACTGGGCCAAGCTGCCACGGAATGGTGGTACCGCCTGCCGTCCGGCACTTTGAAGCCCGCCGGTGCTATAATTCCTATCGTCCACGCATGTTTTCCCCTGCCTCAAACCGCACGTTGCATTTAAATCTGGAGCCCAAAATTCACTGAAAACGTGTGCCAGCCGGTAGCAAACTGGGCCAAGCTGCCACGGAATGGTGGTACCGCCTGCCGTCCGGCACTTTGAAGCCCGCCGGTGCTATAATTCCTATCGTCCACGCATGTTTTCCCCTGCCTCAAACCGCACGTTGCATTTAAATCTGGAGCCCAAAATTCACTGAAAACGTGTGCCAGCCGGTAGCAAACTGGGCCAAGCTGCCACGGAATGGTGGTACCGCCTGCCGTCCGGCACTTTGAAGCCCGCCGGTGCTATAATTCCTATCGTCCACGCATGTTTTCCCCTGCCTCAAACCGCACGTTGCATTTAAATCTGGAGCCCAAAATTCACTGAAAACGTGTGCCAGCCGGTAGCAAACTGGGCCAAGCTGCCACGGAATGGTGGTACCGCCTGCCGTCCGGCACTTTGAAGCCCGCCGGTGCTATAATTCCTATCGTCCACGCATGTTTTCCCCTGCCTCAAACCGCACGTTGCATTTAAATCTGGAGCCCAAAATTCACTGAAAACGTGTGCCAGCCGGTAGCAAACTGGGCCAAGCTGCCACGGAATGGTGGTACCGCCTGCCGTCCGGCACTTTGAAGCCCGCCGGTGCTATAATTCCTATCGTCCACGCATGTTTTCCCCTGCCTCAAACCGCACGTTGCATTTAAATCTGGAGCCCAAAATTCACTGAAAACGTGTGCCAGCCGGTAGCAAACTGGGCCAAGCTGCCACGGAATGGTGGTACCGCCTGCCGTCCGGCACTTTGAAGCCCGCCGGTGCTATAATTCCTATCGTCCACGCATGTTTTCCCCTGCCTCAAACCGCACGTTGCATTTAAATCTGGAGCCCAAAATTCACTGAAAACGTGTGCCAGCCGGTAGCAAACTGGGCCAAGCTGCCACGGAATGGTGGTACCGCCTGCCGTCCGGCACTTTGAAGCCCGCCGGTGCTATAATTCCTATCGTCCACGCATGTTTTCCCCTGCCTCAAACCGCACGTTGCATTTAAATCTGGAGCTCACATATATGCAGGGTAGGCCATGTTTAACTGCCGTCAAAGTCAGGGGGGTCAAGACGAGCGTTTTCATTTTTGGTAGAATGTGCATTTTGAATTATGTTATAAGACCTAGGCACCTACCACTTCAGGGATGATAAACAATTAGTTGCTGAACAGTTTGAGCCATTGGGGTCATCATTTGGGTGGGTATACCAGCAGTTACACCTAGTACAGCCCATAGGGGTACCGTTGGTAAAAAGCAACCAAGGGAGTTGGGGTGGGCATACTACCTCCTAATATGGCCACCAACCATGCCAAACAATACATTTCCCTTCCACAATGATGGGGAAACATAACTGCATCATCACACTGCCCTTACATGGCACCTATGTGCAGATGCCACCTTATCCATGCACATAGGTAACGTGGTACGGACACCCTACGCAAGGCATGCATTCTAGGAGGCAGCCACCAACAAACTAGTGGTGTTGAGCCTATTTCAGCCTGCCCTAGCAAGGATAAACTAGGCCTAAGCTGCTATAGCTTGCCAGGTGATGGCCAGCACACCTGGTGGCACATGCTGTCAATGGGAAGCTTTTACTCACCAGCTACGTGCTTGATGATGCCACAGAGACCAGCCAACTGCCTCACACTCATGCAATATGTGTATGGGAAATGTATAACAAACATATATGGAGGTATTCAAACCCATACACCCTCTAAAACTTATCACCATCACCCTGTGGCAGGTCAACTGACTGAGGGAAGCATCTAAGAAGGGTGTTTTAGAAAGGGGCCAGGCCAGGGTCAAGAAAGAGCATGAATAGTGCAAAAAGAATGTGCTACACAAGCTAGAACGTATATATAAACGTCAAACATCGATAGGAAAACGATGCTTAAGCTTTACCAGGCATGGATGGCGTTACCTTGGCCCAGGCGGTGGCCGCAAAATGGCGCATTTCGGCTCACCAAAGTTGTGCAGCATGGCCGCTGGATTCGGCGATTTCTGGCCACCCTTGCACGTTTACGACTAATATGTATCATAAAAAGTACAAAGAAACCAATATATCCTTTAAAATACGCCGGAAAGGCATTGCTGTCAACGTTTCTATCGTCCGGCCTGATCGCAGTTTTTTCCAGCAAGAACGCTGCCGACACCTATCAAATGGCATTCCCGCGAACCAAAAATTGGCCTGTATGATCTTTATGACGTTTAAAATCAATATCCTAAGTTTGGCCAGAAAATTCGAACGCAAACGTAAATGCCATGCGTGGGCGCAAGCCGCCATGGCCAGGTCGTCGTTTTCCGGAATGCACGTTGTACGTGAAAAAGTACCCTGACCCCTTGTACTTTGACCGGCCAGAACACCTCTATAACTTTGTCAAAAGTATGCAAACCCTAGTACCATGCTGTGAAGAATTTTATAAACTTTCGATCTTCTCAGCTAAACTTTTCCTAATTCTCAATAGATTTCGCGGCATCTGGTCCCCCGAGAAGGGGCCGATGCATCGGCTGGAACTCGATTTTTGGCGGAAAATCGGCAGCAAGACCATTTAGGGGTTAATTAACGCATGCGGGAAAGATAAGGCCGCCATGCCTTGGCCTGGATGTGGAAGGCTGTCTGCGACATGGGCTGACTAATTCGATCTGTACAAAGGGTTTCCTGCTCGCCCGAATTTTCCTTGGATGACCCGGTTGTTTATAAGGGTCGGTGGTTATTAATTAGCGGTCCGAGAAAATTAATTGTAGGTTTTATTATACGACTTGCTTGCAAAGATTCGTGTTTGGTTGCACCAGCTGAGGTTAGGTGGGGACCTGTAGGGTCGGCTGGTTGCTTAACTGGCTGTCCGCGACACTCCCGGAGCTAGTGTATACAGGGGGGGGGGGGTAGACCCCCCCCACCCCCCCACCTCCAAAACTGGGGGGGCGGGGGGTAAGGGGTGGGACCCCCCCCCTCCCCCCCCCCAGAAAATGGGGAGGGGGGGGGTTAGGGGGTTTTGGATGCAGACCGCCCCCCCCCCCCTGAAAAAAGGGGGGGGGGGTCGCCAGCCAAATTCTTTATTTTGGCTAAGGGAGCGGGTCCAAGAACACATCCGTCGCACCCATTCTCCTAGCCATGGCTGTGATGGTAGGCTGAGCACAGCGTGCCTCCAAATTCAGCCATTTGTGGCATTGGAATTAACTTGGTTATACAATACCTACTTCAGTATTAGCCAATCACATTAGACAACTCATACCTTGACATGATCATGTTGGACCCGACGGGAGCACGAGTCTAATTAATTAATGTTGGACCCGGCCGCGCGACTAATTAACTCATAAGATTAATTAACTCCATGATGATCATGCTGCCTTTTAAAATTTAAAATTAAATTAAACTTTAATTACTCAGTTGGGAGATTTTAAAAATTAAACTAAAACAGACTTGATCATTGGTAGACATAAGTGCATCGTCCGGAGTCTCCCAATTTCTGGCCTGCGCTGGTTGTCTCCTTGATAAGGTGACACTACATTTATGCCCTTGTCTGTTTGATGATATGTATATACCCTGATTCAGGGATGTGTTTACATCAAGAAGGAGATAAGTGTTTAGATGACCTGCAGTCCTACAAGTGTGTTCTTAGTTTATAAATTAATGGCAGTAACACCGTTGGCGAGCCACCGTGCTACCACCTGGGCTACCATTACTCACCAGCTTTTTGGCCTGCACTGCTTGTGTCCTTGATAGTAATTAGCTGAGTTCAAATAAAGTTAGACCAGAAAAATTTTATTACCATGGAAGAGAACTGCCAGCAGGCCAAGGGTAGGGCGTGACACCTGCACAGTTATGAAAAAGCCTCAGCACCATCCACTATGCTCAAATTGTCATGAGCTTCTTGCGCCTTCTGGCACAAGACGATGTGCTTGGCCAACGTGTGAACTTTCCTAGCACTCTGCCCACTAGTCATGTAGACAATGCTATCCTCGTATGTCCGCTGAACTGCTTTCAGAAAATCCAAGCACATGGCAGCATCAGCAGCGGTGAGATGGCTAGAGGAGTTGCACAGTTTGCCTTTCACCAACATGTAGCCCTGAATGGACAACCCGTTAGGGACTCGGGCAAGGGCATTCATGAACAACTGGCACTCTTCTTCACCGCTCACTCTTTGCCCTCTCAACTGCCTCCTAATCACCGGACCCTCCTTGAGGACTTGTAGCTCACCGACCCCGGTCAACTGGCGTACCCGCCAGGCGCAAGGGGTAACTTCATCATCTAGCACAAACTCCTTGAATAAAGAGATGTCGACAAAGGATTGGTACTCAGGGTCATCGAGGCTCCTGTCAATGACATTCAAGTCGACCGTAGTACTTGCAATGCCACGGATAATGCCAAAAATGTCATCGGCATTGGTGATGTCACGACCTGACTGCAGAAACCTCTTGATGGAACCAGACACGACTGAAAAATGCCAGTCGCAAATTGACTTGGCCTCACCCGGCTCAAAGAAATTCCACGTCAGTTTTTTACAACCCAAGGCAAGCTTCAGCTTGCTCAACGTGCGTGAAATGAAGAGAGCATTGTGAAAATGCGGGCCATTGTCAGACCACCCGCAAAGGCTCTCAATCTCGTACGGGTAATCAGCACTAATGTTCTCAACAAGGATTCTGAAAGCACACTCAACCCAAAAGGAGTCCTGCTGGGTGTCAGCAGGGTGAATCACGTCATAAAAATGGCGCACAAGCTGCCCATCCCCCTCCCGGCTGTACACCGTGGCGTTGAACAATTAAGAGGCATATGAGCCCCCAAAGTAATCTTGCTGCTGCTGTGCGAAGGTCTGCTTGTCACGTATCTTCTCTTTAAAATCTATCACAATCACAAGGCTTCCCCTCTCCAATGCATCTAGCGCCTGCATGTACCGAACTGCCTGGTTGCCCCAGTTACGCAAGTGCGTCACAAACTGCAAAACTTGGTCTCGGTTCACCTGTAGGCGTTCCACGTACGCCTCCACCCCCTCATCACCCACAAATGAACAACCGTCATCTGCGATGTCCGGCAGCAGGAGGTTGTACACGCTTTCCACATCTACCAGCAAACAACCATCATCCAAAGAGCCACCTTCCTTCACATGTTTTTTTATGGCCTGCAGGTGCTTTGAAAGCAAATAAGCCTTGAGCTCAAGCACTTTCCGGTAGCCCTCACCTGCATCACGAGCCCACCTCAAACACTCTGCACTACCCGCTAGGCCGACCAACCCCCCCAAGGCACCACGGCCATCATAGCACGAAGCACACAGGCACGTTCGCTGCGGAAGAGGGACCATGTTTGGACCCATGCAATTCAAAAAAGTGGTACGGCCCAAGGTGCCACCCTCCAACCGATAAGATGAGTAGATAGCATTTCGGCTGGTCAGCAGATACACCAAAGGCACATCGTTGCCCTCGGCATCTTTGCGGGTCTGGAATTCAGACGGTCGAACGAAGTGATCCAACACATACTGTACAGCTTCGTCTCTAAGAGGCTGCAGCAAGTCACCTGCGCCATGCACTTGCGTTTCCAACAGCTCGATGCCACAAGAAATGGAGTATACCCTACGGCGCACCGCTGACTTAAATTTGTGCTGGCGCACTTCTGGCGAATCTATGGTGAAGCCGGCCTTCTCCATTTCAACCCTCTTGGCCTCATCAAGGACCAGGCGTGCCACCTCTACACTATACTCTAGCTCCCTAATGCCTGCATCTATCGTTGCCTCTGTGTAATGCAAAGCGCGCATTGCTGCTTGCTTTCCGATCGCTACACTAAGAACAAAAGCTATGCCCTTCCAACAACTCTGCCGCTGAATGCCACATGCACGTATGGCCTTGGTGATAGTGGACAGTTTAGCTGCGTCAGCCACCCGTGCATCGCTGGCTGCCAAAGCACGCATCACATGTGCAAGGCCAGCATTATCCCGCAACGCGACATAACAATTGGTGCCATCAAAGCGTTGACAGGACTCAGGTGGAAGGCCGACAAAAACAGGCAAGCTCAAATCCCCTTGCAGCAAAAAAGCCAAAATGTTGTCGCCCCTCATCTTGCCACCCTCGGGAACCAAGGCAAAAGACAGATCTTGTACCGTGCAATGCCCGCCCTCTTGATTTCGCAGGACATCTATTATCGCCAGCTTGTTGATAGCCTGGCCACGAGTGCAAGGAGATGAAGGGCTTCTTGCCTTTTGAAATCTGCAAATGCAATCAAACACAATCGTATAAACATTGTGCAAATCAGCCAACAAGTTGCCGTCTCCATGTCAAAACTTGGTGAAACAACAACGCCCTGGCAACATTGTGGGCTGCCACGTTAAACAACTAGGGCCCGGCACTCTCTTAGTAGCGACCATGCATATAAATCTGCCTAACCAAAGTTGATTCATTCACTAAACATAACCAAGGGACAGCAGCTGGCTCGAAAAATGCAAATAAAAATATCTAATGCATTACAGATGCACTACACTCTTAGGTCAATAGGAAATGAAATAGTGGCAAGAAAGAGTGGCAAATGCATACCTCGTGTAAAATAGACGTCAGCTGCACCACATCCAGTCGGGTCTGCGCCACTAGGACGCGCGGATGACCCTCAACAGCATATGACTGGAACATGGTGCGCCACTGCGGTGCCATGCAAGAGGGTGCATCGGGCTCCACGGGCGGACAGACGAGAGGCTGATCCAACCCTTCACGTGCGAAAACTCATGATTGTGGAGGGCGGGTACTGGTACCAGGTGTCCGGGAAGATTCTGACCACCGGCAAGACTGGCCACTTCACCTCACGCAAGGCATCGTCCCGCTCTGCTTGGATTGTCACAATGTTGTCATCCCCGAGTTTCACCTCAGAGTGATAGGTCGAGATAGCCTGCAGGTATATACCATGCAAACAAGGTGGCAGCCATGGAAAACACGACACACAAGAACTTTACCACATCAGTCCCCTGTAGGACATTATTATAGTAGGACAACGGCATGCAAAGCGGCCGATGCTTAAAACTAGAGCACAGAATTTTGAAAATCAACGAGCACGGAATAGAAGGCCATGCATGAAAAGAGCACACGTCATGACACTACCATGTATATCAAACACTCACCACCGCGGCCTTCAGTGCGGCGCTCGACTGGTGGCCTGAGTGAACATCTGGTGGATGGTCTCCGATGTCGCGACAAAGCTGGACATCTCGTCGGCACGCAGAACATAGTCTGTATCACCCAAAGTCACTGCCTGAATGCGCAGCGGGGCAATCTTAGCGCGCAGGTCCGCCAGATTCCGGGCAGTGAAGGTGGCGTGCTTTCGGGTTACAGAGTCGATGGTGGTGGATGAAACAGTGGCGTACGACTCCATGATGTCGTCGTGCCATTTGGTGTGGCACTTGACCATGTCTGTCACCTGAATGATTAAGGGCCAATACATGAAAAGGGAACACAGCGACAAGAAAATTAATAAAGTAGCAAAGTAATGAGATACGTGAATAACAACCAACACACTTCAAGGAAAACCAGGTAATAAAAGAGACGAAACCACTACGGCAAGTACCTGGCCTGACGTCTCTTTCAGCTTCTTCTCCAAGGCCTGCCTGCCTTGCAGGAGGGCACCCATCACGGCTGGAGTGGCGGCTTTATACTTGGCCCCGCCTGGGCCAGTCAGTAGTGCCTGGATGCGCGGCGAGTACCATGGCGCCTGGTTGGAAAGGGATTTGAATTTGGCAAGGTCGGCATTCATGGCGGTGTTAGGCCTCAAGAGGGGGTGACCGTTCCAGGCCTCCAGGTGTCGCGCCCTCTTCCTCTCGGCCAGACGCGCCATCTCTTGGGCATCCAAATCGCCCCATTGCCAGATCCGGCTGGCGGAATGCCTGTCCTCAGTTGGGTTCACGTTGAAAACCAGGAGGTCGACGGCCTTCAGAGTGCAATCGTACGTTATACGCGTTATACGGTCACGGTGGAGTATAATGTATAATACGGTATAATACGGTATAATACGGTATTATACGTTTTCGTACGGACACACTCAGAATACTCTGATTTTACACATTTTAAGACACCCACCATCAATCCACATGTTTTTAACACTGTTTTGGACATAATCCAAGGTTGCCCTACCCTCGGCTATACTCTATACGGTGGATATTGTGGACACGATCGATATATTGCATGTAATACTGAGAGTGTAAACGTGCGCATGCATAATTGTGTGTATGTGTATAACTGTATATATGTGGCTTTATATTGGTTATCAGTTTACTTGGGTGCCTTCACTTTGATGCAAGTAATTATATATGGCAAAAAGGCCAGCAATAACTAGGGGACCGTGCAGTGGGCCAGCAAGGGGCCAACATGTTAAACATGGCTAAACAGGTGGGGATGTGATAATAAGTAACTCACATATTCTCACCTTCCATACAACAACCTTGTTTTCCAGCAGGCTGAAGAGCATGACAGGCGTCTATGAGCTCGCCAGTTCCTTGCAACGGTGATGCCGCTCCCAGGCAGCTAGGGTCCTTGACTACGCAATATAGAATGTCTACCGTGTGAAAACCTCCATACAGGAAGCGTAGCAAAGCCAGATAACTGCCCGATCAATTCTGGGTAGCTTTAGGAAGCATGGCATACGTAGCGTAAGGAAAACCATTGAAAGCTGCGGAAAATCTGATAGCACAACTGCAACAAGTGGAGAACAAAATAGCAAGAAAAACCCAGAAACGGCGCAAAAAGTTTCATGCCAGGTTCATTAAGAGCGCAAACAGACTGGGCGGTGACATGCGGCAAATCAACGTACCACGGCCGGCATTATTTCCTACCCAGGCGCGCAAGAAAAGCCAGCCAGCCATGGATGGATTAACCGCGGATCGCGCAGGCCTGAACGAAATCATTTTAGAAATGACAGGAAATGGCCGCAGATCGAAGATGCTTAGGTTATTTTCATGGTGTCCGTTACTAAACGGCTCTTGCTGCATCAAAATAACCCACGAATATCGAGTTCTACCGTCGCAGGCACACATGCTAGATTATTCATCGCGGCCAAATTGTTGGATGAGACCCCCGTGCAAATCTGTACCAACAAAGGCAGCGAATTTGCAAATAGTGCAGATCTTGCTATGAAACATCATAATAGAACATCACTTTTAACCATCGGCTTAATTTTTTCGCCTGTCGCCCGCCGGATTAGCCATATTTTAACGGAACGCACGTCGCCATGGCCACCTCCGCACGGTGCGCGCACTGTGCACCACAATGTCAAAATAAGATCGCGTCGAATTGTGAAAGTTCAGACGGGTCAGTACTTATAGTAGAGATACGAAATCTGTGGCTTCAAATCGTTGCCCTGTCGTTCTGGCATCCTAGCCGCGCAAAACGTAAAAAAAACGCGGAAAACACGGCATCATACGGTATAATACGGTATTATACGTCATTATACGCTAAAACGTATTATAACGTATGAATCATACGCTCAAAGCCAGCGTATTACGTATTATACCGTATTATACCGTATTATACGGCGTATGATTGCACTCTGACGGCCTTGCCATCCCGCCACCCCTCCGTGTTGCGCATTGTCTGGAAAGCGCTGGGTGTGGACAGGACGAAATAGTCCTCACCATCCTTGTACTTCACAAAGATGGATCTGGACTCTTCGAGATTCGCTTCGCTAAAAAAAACCCCTTTGAAGATGCTGAACGTGAGATCCGGGTGGTCGGTGATAAAAAATTGCTCGCGCTCGCTGCTAGCTTCGTTGAAAGCGAATCTGATCTTAATGATGCGATCTACCCGGCATGCGTCCTTTTTCAGAAATTCGTAGTCTGCCAATCGCCTCTCCAGCCAAACGCGGCCTGTGGGGTGGCCGTCATCCGCATCACTGATCCTGGCAGGATGCGGGCTAGTATCCGCCTGCAGCACTGCAAGATCGTAGTCGTCGTCAACAGCCCTTGAGGCCGACATGGATTCGGACATGGATTTCAGAGATGGATGATCGGTTACCGGCAGTGGCAATGGGTGATGACCGGCGGCCACTCCGCACCCCTTTTAGTGGAGTTCTTGAGTGACGGCGCAGCCACGCAGGAGAATCGATCCCGCCGCACAAGAATTCCCGCCTCACAATGATTCCCGCCCGAGAGAATATTTTATGCACATCAAGCTGACGCGGACGCGTCAGCTTTTCCCCCACCGCCGATTCTTCGAACAGCTCAGTTCCGGGCACCCCACGACCCATTTTCGTCTCCAGTTCATTCGATTCGTCGTTACTCCATTCCCCTCCCCTAAACCCTTCTTCCCTTCATTTGCAGCAACTCAATACGATTCAGCCCACTCTCTCTTTGTGCCCCTACGTGGCATTTTCGCTTACTATTCCTTACTTATTAGAGGCCGCTCCCCCCCCCGCGCCACTTCCCCTGCGTTTTGCCACCGGAACTACCCGCGCCCCACCGGAACTACCCGCGCCCAAGCAGAGAGTTGTTTTTTAGTACACTTAAGGATATATAAATTTTTTGGGGGCCGCCCCCCCCCCCCCCCCCCCCCAAAACTGGGGGGGGGGGGGTCGGGGGTCAAGACCCCCCCCACCCCCCCACCCCAGAAAATGCCCCCCCGGGGGGTGGTATACACTAGCTCCGGGAGTGTCGCGGACAGCCAGTTAACGAATCTTTGGCTGATTTGGGTTCTTTAGTGAGTCGTGATTAATTATTGTATAGTGGATTCGGACCGGCCCAAGGGGTCGATGGGCGAGTTTTATGTTCGTCAGTCTTGGGAACCTTGTACAACTACCTGTACGGTTAACGCACTAGCCTGGGGGTGCGTGGCCACGTTGTTTGTAGTGGCGTTTTCAGCACTGTTCAGGCCGGCGTGTGACGCATGCCGGTGTTAATTAATTTAGGATGATGTCAGCTTGTGTGTCGGCGGGCCATGCCTTAAGCAAGCTAGGCAGGCAATGATCCGCAATTGTTTCTTTCCCAATGGCGGCAATGGCCGCCTGTGCAAAATTGCACATTCTAGCGCGGGTTGCATCTGTCTTGTAGCCGAGGCAGATGGTGGCACAACCGCTAAGTTGTTCGACCAAGCATAGTATAGTTGGTCGTGCAACGGAAAGAAAATTTAAATTTACCCCCATGTCGTTTTCCCCGGCTGCGGGTCTTTTTGACGTGGGCGAACGGGATGGGGCGCTACTCCGGCGGTTTGGCCAGCTTCGGCGGAGCTGTTTATAAGTTTCTAAAACAGCTCTAGTGTCACATCGCAGGCTTGCCACCTTGCGATGGTGCGTGGGACGTGACCTGGACTCAAAAGGTCCTGAACCAGGTTCCTGTCAGCAACGGCCTGTTTTTATCATAAATTATTTTTTGTGGCGGCAGGTCAGTTGTCCAGCTGCCCCTGCCGAGGGGGGGTGGTTGGGGACAATAGGAGCCGCACGAGAGTTGCGCTCCGAAGCTAGAAATTTCCCTATTGCGAGACTCGAGTTGGGGAGGGCGTCTTAGTGAGGCGAGGCCACGCCAGACCTTGGTCGTTCCTTTTCGTCTCAGCACCTGCTGCGCGGCTCTGACAGTCTATTATGGTGTCGTAAAACCTCTTTCCTTTTTGGACGGTTCCGGAATTGCGAAATGCTGGCTCTTTTTGAGGGCTTGCTTTTGGGGTGGTCACCGGCTTGTGTCGCATTGTAACCAGCGGGCCCCTGCGGGGGTTAATATAGCCTAGCTAGCGCGGGCTGAGTTGCCATTTAAGATGTTGCGACACGCTCTTTCGCGCACGGTGGTCATGAGTTTAATCGGCGCAATGGGGTTGGCGCCAGGGGGGGTTAATTGGGTGGAGGCTTCTTGCTTCCGCGTGCGGATTGAGAAACCTTAAGGCCACTGTTAACTGCTGCATTTGTGGCAGGGCTCCACTTATTGTATTCAATCAAATGCTGGTCTTCTTGGGAGCTGAGTGATCTTAATCGGTTTTCTCTGAATATAGTTTAATTAACGCATGCGGGAAAGATAAGGCCGCCATGCCTTGGCCTGGATGTGGAAGGCTGTCTGCGACATGGGCTGACTAATTCGATCTGTACAAAGGGTTTCCTGCTCGCCCGAATTTTCCTTGGATGACCCGGTTGTTTATAAGGGTCGGTGGTTATTAATTAGCGGTCCGAGAAAATTAATTGTAGGTTTTATACGACTTGCTTGCAAAGATTCGTGTTTGGTTGCACCAGCTGAGGTTAGGTGGGGACCTGTAGGGTCGGCTGGTTGCTTAACGAATCTTTGGCTGATTTGGGTTCTTTAGTGAGTCGTGATTAATTATTGTATAGTGGATTCGGACCGGCCCAAGGGGTCGATGGGCGAGTTTTATTCTGATCTGTGAGTTTTATGTTTGTCAGTCTTGGGAACCTTGTACAACTACCTGTACGGTTAACGCACTAGCCTGGGGGTGCGTGGCCACGTTGTTTGTAGTGGCGTTTTCAGCACTGTTCAGGCCGGCGTGTGACGCATGCCGGTGTTAATTAATTTAGGATGATGTCAGCTTGTGTGTCGGCGGGCCATGCCTTAAGCAAGCTAGGCAGGCAATGATCCGCAATTGTTTCTTTCCCCTCCCTCCCACCCTGGAGGCTTCTTGCTTCCGCGTGCGGATTGAGAAACCTTAAGGCCATGCACTGTTAACTGCTGCATTTGTGGCAGGGCTCCACTTATTGTATTCAATCAAATGCTGGTCTTCTTGGGAGCTGAGTGATCTTAAATAGGAACCTTAACCTGTGGTCTGTTGGTACCGCAGGCCTAGTCCTGGACTTCTAGGTGCAGATGCAATAATCACTGAGGTGACTGTACTCTGTGGTCACTGTGCCTGTATGGCAGACCTACTGTATAGGATCTGGGCGCTGTACAGGTTGTGAATACTGTACCGGGAGTGTTAATACTGAGCAGGCCTCCTAGGCTGCTCAGGACTAGCAAAGCACAGTGCACAAGTATATAAAGAATAGGCCAGTGCCAATTGGGCATCTCTTGCGAGCCCGCCTCACGTGTGTTGCCTTGACTTGGCAAACTCGTGTATAAGCCTCAAGTGTGTGAGCGCTGTTGTAACATTATCCAATTTTAACAAAGCTCCGTTCCAACCACCTTCACACATCGCTGCATTGCAACCATATCCTTATACATTGCGTTTTAAAAACGTTAACTCTTTGTGCACCCAGAGCAGGGGTAGTTTACATCCCAGCTACCCTTGCAGGAAGTAGCCTAGAATGTAGTAAAAGCCATATGCCCCGGCCCTTCTCAGGGATATGTGCTACATAATATACTCCCAACGGAGTTATGTTCATAATAAATTAATTATGCTACAATTAAAGGTGAGACCTGTGGGCTCAAGACGTCGGCTAAGACGCAAGCTGATGGCCACAAGGTGCCAGAGCTATAATTGAAGGTACTATAACGCTGTGCGCTAATATCATTTCAACTGCTGTAAAATGCCTAAGCTATCCCATAATCCCCGATTATGATAGTTGATTGCCCCCATCCGAGACAACTAGCTTGAGTGCTCTATCCCGGGGGAGCCCAGGGGGGCTTCCACAGTTTCTTGTTGACATAAAGGGTATTTCCTCGTAAATGGTGGGAGAGCGTTCGCAGCAATGGTGCTCACCACTAGACACTCCCGGCCAGTTAGGCTCGAAACACACGCCCTGATCAAGCATGCTGTTTCCGGCCCCACCGTCTAGGTCATCTAGATAGTCGCTCTACACGTAAGCCAGCCATAATTTCAATGCAGAAGGATACACATTTCCATCACCATTCATCTTCATCATCCTGAACGACTCGAACACGCGGACAAGATAACGGCAGGCTCGCGAGCTACCATGGTCCGGATTCTCCCGATTTCTGGCCTGCGCTGGTTGTCTCCTTGATAAAGGTCCCCGCCCCGCCAGTACACTAATGGGCCTTCTCGAGCCGGGTTGGTCTAAGTTGTGGCGGAATCATGTAGTCGGGCCACTGATCGCGGCGCTGCTGCCAGTGTACAGGCATACGGCGTATAATACGCCGTACGATGCGTATTATACGTCATACGCAAGATTTCAAAGAGACAACAGAGAGATTTCAAAGATTTGCGTATTAAAATGGGCAAAAAAATACGCACGGCGTATTTTTTGCGTATTGCGTATTTTTTGCGTATTTTTTTGCGTATGAACCGTGTTCGAAGTAGCTTCTGGCATCATTTTGGACGGCACGCGGAGCCCGAACTAGACTGAGGCGACCTGTAACTCCGCGACAAGTAAACGGGCGTGCAGGTGCCCCTGCCAGCCGTTAAGAATGTACTCCAGCACAAGTACATTTTGAGTATTTTCCAAGTTTCCTGTTTTTTGCTTGTTTCAAGTTCAGTTTTGCATAAAAAGTGTCCCCATAGCCCCAGGATCTCATCTGGAGGTAGTTGAACTAGTATATGCTACAATATACTAGGTTGTACTATTTTCTACTACATTTATACTATAATGTACTAAATTGAACTACATCTGAACTAATTGTAACTGTGATTGATGCCCCTGTAACGTCTCCCAATGCTCAATAACGGGTCTGGCCACCATTGGTGACCTCCTAGAGTTATTCACAGCTGCATTTCGTGGATCACCGCACAAAAAAAAATTGTATTACTTAGCCTTATCAACATGGGAATGAGGGCTTTGGTGTGCAAACATGCATGTGTGCTAAAAATTGGACATTCTGACACTGCGCGAGAGTCTGGTAATACTTTAGCACTTCAGGTCATGATCGAAGTATAGAATGAACCGATGCATGCAATCAAGCATTATGCAAGGAATGGAATGCTGCAATGAATTTTAGCAGTAATACTTGCCACTAGGGAACACACGATAAAGTCAAGAATCTGACATGCATTGTGCCGTCATGGCACATGCATGAACATGTACACGAACAGAGGATCACGCGGACGCCCACGCGCACGCGCATGGCAATCCCCATGCCCCCCCCCCCCACACACACACAAGCCCCCAGCCAAGCTGGCCGCGTACGACTGTACTTTTACGCGCATTGCTGCAGATTGCTGCGTGTCGGACTAAGGTCTAGGAGACGAAGGACGAGGAAATTAGGTGACGAAGTTATGTTGTCTGCCAACAAGGGCGCGCATCTGGCACCTAACATTTAATCGTAGCACAATTGACATCCAGGCACCATGGCTAGCGACGGTGATGGTGCGGGTCTATGGAACACGATGATGATGGGGCCGACGACTGATGCAGGCCGTATTCGAGACTGTCTGGACACACATCGTGAAAGAACAGACTCTCAACAAGAAAGGGCAGCCGACAGGTAACTAAAAGCTCAGTGACGTGCACACTTTTGGATGCAAAATTCTCGGGTTCTACCACCCGAGCAAGGCTACCACCCGAGCAAGGCTAGCACCCGCCATATCATGGGCGCCACGTATGCGAAGGAGGCAAGAGTGAGCGAGTGCAAGAGGCCGCCGGAGGCATTGCGTCGCAGGCTGCGGGGTATTTGGTGTGACTCGCGATGCACATAAATGCCTTATTTAGCCATGCCGGCTGCTGCTAGCCAGCCACCGTACCATATGTGTTAATGGTTTAGGGAAGCTGGGTCAGGTTGCTGGCATGCATGGTATCCTGCACGCTAGCCACATCAATTGTTGGCAGCCCGCATGGATTCTTGCTTCATGTAGATCAATATTGCATGGTGGCCTACCACGAGTAGGCAAGATGTCCGTTTCTGGCATAATGTCTTATTACTTTTGGCAAGTTGGCCAACTGACCGTGTGCTGTATTTCAGTCTTAGTATATAGCAATTCCATGCTGCCAGAGATGACGTGGTTTTAAGTTCAACCTACAGTAATGGTGGCAGCAATCTCTATACCTCTGCAAGTGTAATTGCGCATGCATATCTACTTGTGTTATTATCCTTTTCAGGTGTGCACTGATTGTGCATACAACTTTGTTATTGTGTGAGACTTAACAATTAAACAGGACAATGCTTGTACTTGTAAGCAGCAACGGTAATGCCAATGTCATGAGATGATGTGTCACATATAGGCATTAGGTTCCTCCCGTTAGGCGTTTCCATTGGTCTTATCGTAGTATAGAGCTTTGACATGGCTCTGTATATAGGTTTATAGCTTGGCGTTTGCTTTGGTTTGAGTGATTTCACTCTGCTGTAAGTAATTATATTATTAACATATAGGCATGTGGTGCATTGCAAGAACACAAAGAAAACATGCCTGATAGGTCAGAATGTTGAGGAAGTTCCCCCTGCATGAACCATTAAAAAAACAGCATTTTCAAGAGTCACCGTACGATTTGCGTATAATACCCCGTACGAGCGTATTATACCCAATACCCATGGGCCCCGTACGATTGCGTATTGCGTATGCCTGTTCACTGTCTGCTGCTGCTGCTGCTGGGCTGGCGTCAGGTCGTCGTCAAGCGACCAGGAGGAGTTCACCAGCTTCTTGCGGCGAGAGAGGAACCGAACTCGGGCTGACAGTGATGTCGCTGAAGGTGAGGACCGCCGTTTTTTTCACTCACTCACTCAATTACAATTAACTTGATTGACTGGACCGGGGCCCAGCCTTTCCCGTACGTGCATGGATGAGGCAGGCAGTAGGCGCCCTGCAGTGTCGCATGCACCTGCATGGCAGCTCCATGCAGGCCAAGAGTTGTTTCTTCAGCTACTACCAGTCGAGAATTAGAGAGTCTGGGGTCTCCTCCGGCTGCATCAGGTCGAAGCGCCTGAGGATGACCCGGCAGCGGCGACGATCGCGGTCATGCAGCGGCCTCGCGACGCGTGTCTTCCAGAGCTCCTGGAGCTTGGTGGTGATGGCGGTGGTGGTAGATCGATCGAGGTACGCTGCCTGGCGCTTGATCAGCAGGTCAGTCCAGGAGGCGCGCATTGAAGTCGAGAGGTCATCGCTAGCCCTACATACATACCAGCAGGTTGGGCGGCGATCAGTGGTGGCCGTTCGCTCGGCGATCTCGGGGACCTGCGTGGCCAGGGCGTCTACCATTTGGTAGCAACTGCCTCAATCAAGTTTCACGGTGCCTTAATTGGCCGACTCGGCCTTCCACCTGGTTATAAGGCGGGCGGTCACAGTCGGGCTGCACTGCATGGTGCATCGGAAAACTTGCATATGGTGACAATATGCTCTTGCGTAGCAGTAAACTGAGGCCGGCTGGAGCTTAAGTGCGACTCTAGCTGCAGGCTTCAATGATGTTGACCTTGGCCGGCCGAGAGAGTGTTGAGTGGGCCGTCAGGCCGGCGCACGGTTCACTAGGTCGACGAGCTAGCTGCTCGGCCATCGATCAGCGCGGCCAGTTGCTCCACCACTGCAGTTCGATCGATCGGATGGAGTCCGTGCTGGGGGAGGTGCCGCTCTGCGAGGACTGATATATCAGCTGCAGCTGCTGTACGGCTGCCCCAGCCGCGTCTCTCAGTGCGCTCATGATGCAGGCCGGAGGCTCCTGAGGCCAGCGTAGCCAATCTGGGTGAAGTCCTCGGCGTCGCAGCGCAGGTAGCTCATAGCTGCACATGATGATGTCCAGCCATATATTAGCGCACAGCGTTATATATAGTACCTTATATTAGCTCTGGCCCGCATCAGCTTGCGCCTTAGCCGACGTCTTGAGCCCACCTCCGGCTCGATCACCTATATGATTGCAGCATAATTAAGCTATATGTGTCTATAGCCTCCGGCCTAGCTTTCCGGTATTGCATCATTGTATATATGTATAAGTACTGCGCATGCACCCACATGCACGGTGTTGCGCCCCGGCAGTGACTGGTCATGCATGCGGCGGTGGAGAGTCGGAGCGCTTGATCTGTGGCATGCATCCGTCAGGCTATTTTTGGCACTTTCAGACCCCTAAAATTGCCAAAAACCATAACTCATAGGCCACAACTCCAAATAGTAATTAACCCCCATGCAACCATGATGCTAGGAGTATATCTACACTTAAAGGGCTTTCAGAATATGCAATAATAATATCATGCATGAGTCTAATTAGTAGTTTGGATTATTCCTTCTTCAGTCTTGAATAATAAAGTGAGCCAAAAGACGATCATTTTGTGCCAAGAAAAAGTATACCGCCCCCCCCACCCCCCCACCCCTTTTTTTTCAGGGGATCGAGGGTCAGAAACCTCAAACCCAACATTGGACAATATAGTCGGATAGTCCAATGCATGGTGCTTTCCTTGGGTCAAACCATGCACCCGGATAGCCCATTTGACCCAACCATGCCCGCGTAAATACGAGTGTGGCTTACTGCGCGCGCAAACAACCATGACTATATTCCATGCCATATACACAATGAGGCAATATAATTGACCACAATACACTGCCAAATATGCTGTCAAGAATACAAATATGAAGCCACCATGCACGTACTCACTGCATGAACGGTATCGATCCCCCAAGAAATGCCACAAACCATGTGCAACATAATGGCTACATAATACCCTTCCTTGAGCAGGCCTGGAAGGCAGTTCGAAATGCAATTACCACTAATTAACATATCCACCATAAGACCTTGGACAGGTCGTGCTTCTCATGCCTGCCCAAGGGCCGGCGCAATTATAGGCCCCCAGGCCACGACCTGTATGTGCATGGGCTGTGATAAACGTCGTCAACCAAGACCAATTGTTACTGCTTGCAGCCGGCGTCGGAATTATAGCCGTATATTGCGGGTAGGCTGATGGCATGGGCGGCCGGCCGGGCGAGCGTTTCACCGCAGTGCCATCAGTTCGACCGGTATTCGATCCGCATTTGGCGGACTGATCGAGCGCCCGCGTGCCAGGCGATCAGGAGATGCACGATGCTCGGCATGAGCCGCGCAGCTGCATATGGGGAGCACTGAGGCTGTCTATGCACTGTGCAGTATATCAAGGAGACAACCAGGCCAGAAATCGGGAGAATCCGGACCATGGTAGCTCGAGCCTGCATGCCGTTATCTTGTCCGCAAGTATATAGCCAGAGGTACATATGCATGCGGACACTCACGGACACACTGTCCGCCATGCATGCAGCTGGACGGCACGGTTTACAGGACGCTTCGACAGCTAGGTCGATCCTGAATGTAGGGTTTTCCACACAAAGGTCATTAGAGTCTTTGTATCAGGGACTTCAGGGTATGCCTCGCATTTCGGACGAGATTAGGCAGCGTAGTAGGATAGTATTTGTAGGACATCTTGCTCGCACCGGTCAGGTAGATACCGCACTTGGTCTTGCAGTGGCCGGCCGGCTGCAGCGGCTTGGCCAACCAGGGCGGCACATCCTGACCTGGCCTGGCCCCAAGGACATTAATCCTAGAAAGCTGGGTAAACCTGCCATGAACTACACACAGATGTTGCTGGCCGATCTAGTGGTCCCAGCTCAGTACATAATTGAACACCACATTCACTCCCTCTCTCTTGCAGTTGGACTGCTATATAATGCAGAACAATGGGTTAAGAAGAGGTGGCAGAAGATTGTTCAGGCTCACACGCCAGCCGGCCCTGTGGGCAAGCCCCCCCCCCCCCCAAGCGGAATTAGGGGCGCTTAATTGCTGAGTAGAGTATATGTAGTTAGGGTTTTCTAGCCTAGATTAATTAATTAATTAATAAGCACGTGACTGCACGTCGCGTGGGTGCCAATATACAGAGTAATGTAAAGGAGCCTTCAACCCTATATACACAGCAAGAAGGCGGGAGGGCGCCCTAGCTTCTCTCATTGCCGCAAGTGGGCAGGCCACAGAGCGCTCTCTCCACAGCATGGTGCATGCCGGGGCGCAACACTGTGGGTGCAATACCATACAGACGTAGGCTGCAGACGCATAGCTTATGCTACAAAGGTGTCAGAGGTGGGCTCAAGACGTCGGCTAAGGCGCCGGATACTAAATATATCCGGCCCTCGGCCACTATAGATTCTCTGCTGCCCATGTGCGGCGTGGGACACAACAACAACAACAACAACAACAACAACAACAACAACAACAACAACAACAAGGCGCCGGAGCTGATGACCACAATTAGGTGCCAGAGCTAATTGAAGGTACTATAACGCTGTGCGCTAATATCATTTCAAGTGCTGTAGTGCCTAAGCTATCCCATAATCGATTGCCCCCATCTAGACTAGATAGCTTAGAGTTAACTCTAGCTTTAAGTTCGGTTCCGCGGCTTCGCCCCCCTCCATCATCCATTCAGCAAGGAATATGTGCTACATGATCTAGCTCCCGGAGTCATGTTATAATTTAATTTAATTTAATTTTACTGGTACATAAGGTCGACACAATTAAGCCGTCAATTGGATCGAGGAAGAGGTATGGCGGAAATCTTGTCATTTGTCGTGACCCATACGGCCATGCACCCGGCCATGCATGCAGCTATAGGGCGCCTCTGTCTTCTTTCTGATCTATAGCGGAGTCCGGCCACGCGGGCACTGCAGCTCAAAGGCTAGACACTGAGTCAATTAATTAAGCGCCACTGAGCCGGTCTGCACGTCAGTGCCGTATGTACTCTCAAGGAGCCGGGTAGTGTCGTCGGCGTAAATAATGCCCGCGCTAGCATGCATTCAATGCCTTGAAAGCTTGGCAGGCACCACAGGTTCAAGGTAATAGATACCGCCACAAGCAGCACTCAGAGGACCCCCAGAAGCCCAAGGTGTACTGGAGGGGCGGGGACCTGATGATCAACCACAAGATGTGGACGCCCCAGTGGGCTAGAATAGCTTGCATAATAGCCCTAGCTCGTATCCATTGGTAGTCGCTGCTGCTATGGCAGCCATGCGCGTGCTTAGAATCCACCCTTCTTGTCTCACCGGCCACGATGTCCGAGTCGTCTGTGTACGTGCCGGTGCCTCACAGCTGGCGCGCGCGGACCTGCACGGGGGGGGGCAGGTGGCAGCACAAGGGAGGGAGGTAGCGGGAGGACCAAGCATGCAGCACAAGGATGGATGGTTAACTTGATGGATGGATGAATGGACAGATTGATGGGTGGAACGCGCGGACCTGCACGGGGGGACAGGTGGCAGTGCGGGGACAAACCAGAGTTAATTAATTTAATGAGGGGGAGAGGTGCACGGCGTGGGTAGGCACCAGGGCAGCAAGTACACGCAAGGAAGAAACTGTATCGTTTGACAACGCGCGCGGCAGACAGGACATGTCGCCCCCAACCCCTATCCCACCCCATCTTTGTGTCTCCGGCACCCTACCCCCAATCCATCCCACCCCCAATCCATCCCATCCTCATACCTCCACCCTATAACCACAATGACACGCTGGGGAGCTCTGGTTTCAGGTATCTCGTCTCCACGATCAGGCCGCCCCAATCAGGCCGCCGCGACTTACTGTGCCAACATACCTATAGTCACGTGCACCGCTAACGCACGGTACACAACCAGCCATAGACTTAGCTTAGTCCTCGTACAGCCATGATACGTCCTGGCTATGATCAGATTACTTGCCCACGCTCCTTGTTATGCTATGCTCACATGCATGGGTCTTATGTATTGCACCCACAGATTGCCGGATCGTTAGCGTGTCCGTTTAGCGTGTCCGAGTGCAGCTGTGTCATGCCTTTGGCATGAAGGAGAATGGGGGTCTCTGCCCTTTCTCCTGTTGTGCATGCACACACAGGGATTAAAAGCACCTCGGTGCTCCGTGACTCCCCAACGGGAGCACGTCATGTTTAATTAATTAATTAATTAATTAATTAATTAAGGGGAGGTGGCACCCCCAAAACCTTAAAATTTGACATATGCTAATATCACTTGAAATTCATTTGCACAACCCTAAGTTATGATTGGGGGCACTAAATAACATCTCTAGTGAGTTGTCCATGCACTTGTTGGGGGTACTACCCATATATTAATTAATAAGCACGTGACTGCGTCACGTGGGTGCCAATACAGAGTAAAGGAACCTTCAACCCTTTATACACAGCGAGAAGGAGGGAGGGCGCCCTAGCTTCTCTCACTGCCGCAGGTGGGCAGGCCACAGAGCGCTCTCTCCACGGCATGGTGCCGGGGCGCAACACTGTGGGTGCAATACAACCAGTGCAATACCATAGGTAGGCTGACGCATAGCTTATGCTACAAATGTGAGGTGGGCGCAAGACGTCGGCTAATTAAGGCGCAAGCTGATGGCCACAAGGTGCCAGAGCTAATTGAAGGTACTATAACGCGGTGCGCTAATATCGTTTCAAGTGCTGTAATGCCTAAGCTATCCCATAATCGGTTGCCCCCATCTAGACAACTAGCCATATATATTAATAATATAATTACTTACAGCAGAGTGAAATCACTCAAACCAAAGCAAACGCCCAGCTATAAACCTCTATACAGAGCCATGTAAAATCTCTATACTACGATAAGACCAATGGAAACTCCTAACGGGAGGAACCTAATAGCCCTGCTGCACCGCAAAATCTAGCCATATATACAGACTACCCATATATATACGCCAGCGGAGTTTTTCCACGAGTGCTGCCAGCGCCGTGAAGACCGCCTCGACCTCGAGGGTCAGACCGCCCCGTGGTCGGCCCGCACGTGGTCCTCGTATTGGCGGCAGCGTCTGTCACTCGCCCTCACTCGCACCGTGGCTGATGTGTTATTCCGCCGCACCCGGGCCGACTTTGTCGCGACCCACGCGGTCTAGATTCCTTCCAGGCCTGCATGGTGGGCCGGCAGCGCTGTTGCTGCGTGTAGTTTTGTGATGTATAGTTAGTTGTACCTTGTGCCGCTGGCGTGATCCTTGGATGTCTGTGTCAGATTACTATTAATTTCTTCAGGGTTATTCTCCCAGTCATCGGTTTTTTCCTTATGTTGCATGCCTATCTCACCTTCGTAATCTATCATTCTCAATGAATATATATACGCCAATAATGCGCTATAATAAATAGCAAAAGACGCTAATTACATAGGGCTGGGTATGCCCCAGCCAATGCACACATTTATTTACAAAACTGCCTGCAGCGTTTTTTAGTTCCCTGAGTTTGTAGCTTGCTGAGCTATTTACATCATGAAAAGGGCAAAACCTCGATCATGCAGTTATTAATTTCCCCGCAAAATTACCCTTTTTTTTCCGGACATTGGGAATAACTTTTTATAAACACGTCAAAAAAAAACTTTTTCCTGCAGCAAAAATCCGTCTAACAGGGGGACAACTGTGTTCCAAGTCCCAGGTCATTCCGACAAGTCTAGCTCAAGTTATAAGGTTTTGCGTGCTAAATCCTGAACATGCGCTAAATGAGGTTTTTCTGTGTATAAGGCCACCTAGACATGATGTTTTCCATCCAAGAAGCCGAAAAACATGCCCAACTCGATCACACAACATAAGAAAAGGCTAGGCACCTCATCTGCCCTCCCCTGCCAGTTAATGCACTCGTGCAAATGGATGCGAACGTGTGTTGGATTATGCAATGGCTGGCATAATATCAACCCATGCAAGCTTGCCAAGCTGGATTGCATGGGCACGTAGGTTAGGGTAACCTAGCTATCCTGTACTAGTGCTAACCAATGAGGTGCTGGCTCCGTCCAGCTAGATCTACTCCAGCTAGGACTGATACGATGCCCACAGGCAACGACTGCCTAACAGCACTACGTGGACGATCCTGGACCTCCCCTAGGACCTCCGTACAGGACTAGCACTGCAGCCACCTTGTGGTCTGCATCACAGCTCATAAACCCTACCACGTGAATACCCACGTGCGTGTGCACTACATATCTCAGTGCTAATATCTAGCACCCACGTGCCCATCATGGCACGTGCGGATCTAAATCCTAGTAGAGATATGTCCAGTGTACTACACTACCGTCCATGTCCGTATCCCACTTGGGAGACGGGGACAACGCCACGTGTACTGATAGTCTAGGCCTGAAGCCCTAGAATAACTCCCATTATTACTTTTCTTTGGGGAGTGAGGGGAAGACTCTTCCCACAACCCACTCATATGCCAACCACTACTGATAAGCAAGGTTCCCCACAGGGACAACCAGGACACTGAAAGAGATGCATTTATAAAAGCGCCCATAGCTCCTCCGTGTTGGATACAACATCCCACTGGTTGGGTGCCTGTGTTGGGAAAACCATTGCCAGAAAAATATGACCACACGTTTTATTGACAAAGAACAAGCCATCAATAAAGGAGGACCCTTCTGACCTCAAGCTTTAATGACGCAAAGAGAGTCTTACGGGTGGGACACTTCAGACCCTGCCACCCCATGACCACCCTCCTATCTGGTGCTAATAGCCCTAGGCTGAGGCACTTCACCCTCTGCCATTATATGGGTTCATCAGCGTGTATAGGACTCTGTACTGAGGCCCTGCAGCCTGTGGCACTTTTGTGAGTGCATCTGCTGCATTGTCAGGGTCTCGGATGTGAGTCTTGGACTCCAGATAGGTACACTCCTGCTTGAGGACAATCCAGTCCAAATCGGTGTGCACAGCCAAGGGGTTGTCCAGGAAAGAGAGAAGGGATTGACTGTCAGTCAGCAGATGGGATTTGACACCAGCATAACTACCAGCCTGATGCTGCAACCACACCAGCAGATGGTTCAAGTACCTGGCATAACACAGCAGATACCACAGCACGGCATTCAGCTACATTGCTGCTGACTGCCTTGCGCTTGTGGAGTCTGCTGAACCAGGAAACCAAAGACTGCTTGCCAGTGGGGTTAGACAACATAAAGAGACCTGCCTCTCTGGCTTGTACCTTAGTGACTACCCGTGACTCCATGGAACTGTCCATCATGCATGTGATGTGGATGGGTTGGAACAGATCCAAGCATGAAGAATAAGGGGAGGGCCATCATGTAACACCTGTTTAATAGCCCTAGACCCTACCTCCATGAGGACATCATCATCCACTCTGCTGACCACTGCCAGGTGAGGAGCACAAGTGGCACACAGCCAACCTAGCTTACCCCTAATAGTGGGACAGAGATCAGGAGTGATGTCAGAGGGAAGAACATCTTTGCAAGACATGACATACTCAGGGGATGCTTTGAGAGAACACACCCACTCCTTCTGCTCCTTAAACAGGTTCAGAATGATGCCACAGAACTTGACAGGATCTTTCCCCAGCTCCAGCTGCTTGCCTAATTCAAAGCTAGCAGACACTTGAGCAATGAAATCCTCCACAGCTGCCCTGGGACCAGTAATGAGCTGATCATCCCCATGCCACACAAACATCATCATACCAGCAGGATGAGGGATGGTGAAGAAACAAGGGTCAATATCATCATACTGGGCCCCCAGCTTCAGGAAGACCTCTTGGGCAGACAGCCTAAAAATTTTAGGTGCTGACTGAAGCCCTTCTACCCCCAAGTTAGGCCTTAGATGAGGTTCCTTGATGTCCCCAGACCAGACTTTGGGAGTGTTTACCACATAGACTTGACCCCTCCACACCTTTTGGGCTATGTCAGGGTTGCCTTTAAGGAAGGCTCGTTTAATGTCAGTGGCTTTACACACGTAGTCCTTACCAGCATTCAGATGGTGAAGGAAAGTGGCCAACAGGACCTTAAGAGACGTCTGCTGAATACCAGGGGTATACAGTTCAGCCTCTGTTAGCTCAGTGGAGCCCCTGAACTCCGTGACACAAGGTCTGGCATGAAAAATGGGAGGTGTCCCATCTGCCTGGGGTTTATGCTTGCAGACAAACTTCAGTCTGAGCTTTCTGGCCCCTTGTGGCAGTGCCTCAATCGGTGTTACAGGTGGTACCTGGGACTTGCTACGTGGATCAGGACAAACCCATTCCTCTCTAGCCCTGTTAAAGGCTTCCATCCATTTCAGAAAACCAATCTGCGTTTGACAGTCTTTGACCACATCATCATAGGACAAGGGAGACATGGACGCTATGTCCCATCTACCAAGCCCAAACGCAGAGGGGTGTAGCTTCTGAGAATGAATGAGGGAATCAACACAGGGTTCCTGACCTGGGAGGTATTTTATGTTGACAGCATTGATGGCTGCTTCCAGGCCATCACTGATCTGTGTTAAAGGAATTTTAAAATGGTCCAGGGTGACCTGCCCCACCCCAGTCACACTCAACCTCCCAGCTGAGATGACTACTCCAGGGTATGAGACAAATGGTTCCCCCAGCAGTGCATTCCCCTTGTAGCCCTCTACTACCTGGAAGGGAGTGGGCACACCCAGAATGGGAATTAGCACTTGGCCTTTGACTGCCATTTTTGTTTTGCCTGAAAAATCTGACACTCTAGCCCAGGGCGAGCGTTGCAGACTTAGGCCAGATACAGCTTGTGCACTGATGATGCTCACCTGTGCCTGTGTGTCTACTGCCAGAATACTGGGATCCTGGTTAGATTCACCCACAGCATTGACTTGTGCTGCACCTGCTGCCATTTGTGCCTTGGCAGTGTGTGCTCTATGTAGAGCTTTTAGAGCCTCAGCAAATTTATTCCTGGGGACAACAGGATCTGCTGCTTCGTGTGGCTGTTCCTGAGATGAGGGAGGAGCGACCTGCTGCTCATCCAGTGCACGTTCCTCCTGCCCAGTTGGACCATTGGGCTGTGGTGGGGCTGCACCACTGAGGAACACAGGAGCGTCTATGGTTGTGTTGCTTGCATCAGCTATGTCCCTGGCCAATTCACTGGGTGAGACCAACCCACCAGACTGAGGCTCTGAATCCATGTCCAAGAATTCTACCCCTGACACGTCTGCCAAAGGAGGGTAATAAAGCTTCAGTCTATGCTTGCCAACCATTCGCTCTCTGTGATGCTGAATAGTCACCGTGTCACCTGTTTCTGACAACCTGATGATTTCAGCTGGACCATGCCATCTACCAGAGTGGGCTTTGTTCCCTTCCCCTCCCTATAGTAGAGTACCTGATCCCCCACTTCAAACACAGGCCTGGCATTACTTTTATCCTTTTTTGCCAGCAACTTGGCCAAGTGTTGCCTTTGCGTGTTGTAGTGGTCTAGTACCTCCTGAGAGTAGCTACCTGATTGCAGGCCAATTGATGTGATTTCACCAAAAGGAGAAGACATGAGGGGTTTGGTGTTCAGAGTTCTGCACACCTCAGCTGCCCACGCTGTCCTATCAGCATAGCTCCCAGACTCTGCTGTCCTGGACTCATTTTTCTTTATGAGGTCCCTGATAGCACGCATGGTACGTTCAATCATCCCCTGGCGTTCATGATCTTGAGCCCCAGCAATGTCTATCTTGGGCAGATCAGGATAATCTTGTATCCACGTGAACTGCTGATCCAGCATTAGTTTTTCCTGAGGATGATACCGTGCTAGTGCAATCAGCAGGGCTCTGTGCAGTTGTTCATTGGCCATGCCTGGCAAGGGTTCTATCACCACAAACCTAGACCAGGCATCTTTTAGGACCAAGTAATACACCGTGTCCTTCACCAGGTGTATCACATCCCCTACTAGCTTTCCTCTAGCCAGTGGTGGGGTGGCCACATGCCATCTCTTGGGTTTAGGTGCATGCAGTTGGCACGCTTCACAGTGCTTCCTGACATGCCTGCACATCTGTTCCAGGTCACGGCCATCAATTTTATTGGCCAGCCTTTCTGCCACTGCCTCATGCCCCATTGCCTTGTGTAGCTGCTGGGCTAACCTGGCATAGGATATAACCTTATCTGCTGCTGCATCTAAGGAGGCTATAGTGGGATCTTGGGCCACCTGTGCTAACGTCATGTCATAAGCCAGGTCCCAATCCACGTCCTCACTGTCAGGCAATACAGAGCAAATAGAGGGTACACGGCCATTAAGAAACCAGGGTACAGGAGACTTACAGTCGTCCTGAGTGCTGGCTTGTTTTGGGGTGCGCCCCGTCGAGGCTCCCTTCCTGGGCTTGTTGCAGCGTCCCCCTGCAGGTAACGGGTGGCGGGGCTCCCAGCAACCTGGGCACACATCCACATCAGATCCAAGTTCGGGTTTGCCCTTCCAGCAATCATCCCTCTCATGCCCCTTGCATGAGCACCTGGTGCAGTACAGGGTGGAGTCGTGAGGCTTACCTTTTTGACTAGGCCCCTGAGAGGGCCCTGCCTTACTGCCTGTGTTCCCCTTTCCCCCCTTGTCTGATTTCCCTGCTGCTTGGATGACCCCCCTGCCTTCTTACCTTGCTGGGGACCCTTGAACACCGCCTTGACCTGAGCTACCACCTCCTTGATGAGCTTCTTCCTGCTAGGCCCTGCACCGTCCTGACTACCCCCCCTTGGACTTTGTTAACCTTGGGTTCCTTGACAGTGGAGAAGGGTTCTAGGCTCTGCTGAATGAACAACATGGCCCCCCTAAAATCATCCCACTTGTCTTTAAGGCCAGCCAGCAGAACTGCATTGGTGTTCTTGTCTAACTCGGCTTTGGTGAGCCACTGATGGATCAGGTACTTAGAGTTGAGCTTCTTCAACTCCTCGTCCCTGTCTATGTACAGGACATACTGTTTGTTGTCCGTACGTAGTCAGACTTGTTGACTTTGTATGAAGCCAACCATGTGAACCCCTTGAGAGCCTGCAGGTGTTCCCCCTTGGTCAACAGCCCTTTTAGGTCTGCTATGAATTCTGTGAAGATTTGCACCTCATCTGCCCCAGGCGTGCTGCCCTCCTCTCATACATCTGCACCATTTGTTTTATGCTAGGTGCAGATTGGTGGATCGTGTTAGACACCCTAAGAGCAGGAAACCAATCACGGATATTATCATGGGACCATGAGTGTTCTATCTTGAAAAGAAACTCAAGTGCATCCTCCTGCACAAATCCCTCAGCTAGACCTGGGAAGGTAATCCTATCTTCCCTACGGGATGCATCAAACCTGGGTCGCTGTGGTACAGCGACAGTCGCTTGTGGTTGAGGTTGCTGCTGCTGCTGCTGCTGCTGCGGTTGCTGTTGCTGTTGCTGCCGCGGCTGCTGCTGCTGCTGCTGCTGCTGATGCTGTGGCTGCTGCTGCTGCTGGGTTGTCGCTCCAGCGTTGCTGCCGCCCGCCATACCCCCGGTGCTTGCTGGTGCCCCTCCCCCTGGTGCTCCCCCGTCCTTCCCCTCGTCACCATCCTCCTCTGGATGCGACCGCTGGGGCGTAGACGATGGTCCACACCCCTCCTGCCACTTTCCTTGGCGGACCCGCTTGGCGGCCCTCAGCAGTTGCTCGATTGCCTCTGCTGCCCGCGCCCGCTTGGTCGGGTTGGCCTCCGCTGCGTCCAGCTCCTGGTGGAGTAGTGCAGCGATGCGGTCCAGCTCCAGGTCCGTGTCGGTCTGCATGGTGTGTTTGGGTGTGGGGGTGGGGGGTGGGGTGTGTCTGCGCCAGCGCGAACACGCTCACGCGCGTTTAACAAGGCCGTTCCTCGCTGGGCCCTTGCTGGCTGTGGGGTACGCATGAAGTCCAATACGCGTCCTCGGCAGCGGCTCATGTGGCGCCAGACCACGCTCAAACCGGATTGCGTCTCCGAATTCTCCCTGCAGAGCCCAGGTCCTGGCCGCCTCCTGATACCTGCGCAGAGCCCGCTCCTCCTTGCGCATGCGCCTGTCTAGGGCACGTGCATTCCGCCTGCTCTTCCTCGCCAGCCGGCCTCCTGCTCACGCCTCGCCGGGCCCACCATCGTTGCCAGTGTCGCCTCTGACCTCTTCATCGCTGCGTCCAGCCGCGCCTGGTGACGCCGGGTCTTCTCCGCTGCGTCGTGCGCCTTCGCACGGAGTCGCTTCATCTCCCGATGCTGCGCCTCCCTGGCTGCGCGCTCCCTAGCCAAACTGTTCTCCGCCATGGACCGCACCATTGCCCTCTTGGCCTTCCGCTGGCAATGCCTGGCGTACTCTATCTTGGCCAGACGCTCTGCCTCACCATGGCCGGGTCCATCAAAACCAGCTCCTCTCCCCGCGCTCCTGGCTGCATCTCCACCGACGAGTCGGTCTCCTGCAGCACATCTCCAGCCATGCGCCTAAAGGAGCGCGCTGTGCGCCTGTGCGCAAAGGTGTAAAGCTCGTTCTTCTTGCGGAGAACGTATGGGGGCGCCTCTCGCGCGCCTGTCGGCCCCGCGCGCAGACCCGCCCTCGCCACTCGATCCCGCTCCAGCTGCCGCTCCGCGAGCTCCCGGGCTATTCTGTCAATCTCAGTCTCCGCCCGCAGCTGAGCCTCGCGCTGAGCCTCCAGCTCGCGCTGCTGCTCCAGCTCCTTGCGGAGCTGGGCCTCCTGCCGAATGCGCTCTGCCTCTCGGCGGAGCAGCTCCTCGCGTTTCTCCCTGTCCTCCGGCAACTCGAGATCCACGAGGTCCTCGTCCTCGTCGTAGCCATCTGACGGGATGTCCCCCAATACCGGCACCACCCTCCCCGGCCCCGTGACCAGCTCGGGGCCGTGGGCTGCCCTTCCGCCGGTGGTGCGTTGGGACGCCATACATTGTATAGCGGCGGCCTTGCCGCCAACTGATCCAGGAACCGCGGGTCCTCGTCCGAAGACGAGCGACCACTGCCGGCATCGCTGCCAGCGTGATCATCCCTCCCCTGCCGGCCCCGCACTGCCGCCCGGTAGTCCAAATCTTCGGACGATGGGGACAGGCTTGACTCCGAAGAGCCCTCACGATCAGAAACGTTCGACATTTTGGAATGATAGAGATGAAAACTGTGAGAGTTTTATAAATGCAAGTTAATGCACTCGTGCAAATGGATGCGAACGTGTGTTGGATTATGCAATGGCTGGCATAATATCAACCCATGCAAGCTTGCCAAGCTGGATTGCATGGGCACGTAGGTTAGGGTAACCTAGCTATCCTGTACTAGTGCTAACCAATGAGGTGCTGGCTCCGTCCAGCTAGATCTACTCCAGCTAGGACTGATACGATGCCCACAGGCAACGACTGCCTAACAGCACTACGTGGACGATCCTGGACCTCCCCTAGGACCTCCGTACAGGACTAGCACTGCAGCCACCTTGTGGTCTGCATCACAGCTCATAAACCCTACCACGTGAATACCCACGTGCGTGTGCACTACATATCTCAGTGCTAATATCTAGCACCCACGTGCCCATCATGGCACGTGCGGATCTAAATCCTAGTAGAGATATGTCCAGTGTACTACACTACCGTCCATGTCCGTATCCCACTTGGGAGACGGGGACAACGCCACGTGTACTGATAGTCTAGGCCTGAAGCCCTAGAATAACTCTGCCCTCAGCATGGCCAGCCTTGCCATGCAGCGTGGGCATAGCAACACCATCGCTAGGCATACACGCACCAAGAGAGCATACACTATGCTCAGCCCAAGGTTTATACCATGTAAATTTATGCCAAGAACTCAGCAAGTATACGTGTAAAAACCTTAGAAAGAATGCCCAAGCAATAGAGGCAACTGCAGCCTGCAAACTTGGCAGCAAATCATACATGCTGTCTGCCAAGCATTCACATCCTATCCAGCTTGCCTTGCTGCACACATAGCAGGGAAGTCTTAATGGTTATAGCTCAAGGAAAGCAATGGAAACACCTATCTAATGCAATGCCACTCATGCAGTATGGCCAGCAAAAGAACCACTCTCACCTTCCTTTCCAATATGGCAATTTGCTAAGAAGCTGATGCCAGCTTGTTAGCCTCTAGGCACATGCCGGATGTCGTTACTAAAACAGGCGTGTCAGATCCGGCACATAACAAAGCGTCTGAGCAAGCTCATGTCCAAAGGATGATGGAAAACAAATGTCAACACATTACCAACAACTTGACCTCGGCGCCTTAAGCATGCCAGCCACAAACTACACGAAATTGTACGAAATTGCTAGGAATCTGACGATGCAACCGAAAGAAATGGAGCGCTTCCTGCAGGGAAACTGCCCAAAAAAAGGGCAAAAGGCCGACGTTAATGCACCTGCCTGCGTGGAAATGTTTCATGCATAAACTGGCACGCAAGCTCGAACAATAAAAGACATCATCCATTGATCAGGCGAACAAGGAAGGTGCGCCTTCCGTGAATACGTCGAAGGCGACATGCGCAGGTCTGCGTAGGTTCTTACCTTGAATGCCGGAAATGTAAAAGAAACCGGGAAGCCTCGGCACAAAGTCGACAACACCATTAAGTTAGCCTCATAATCGCTCTTTAGAGCCTACGTTGCCTCACAATCGCTGCCGTAAACCTGCATTAAATTTCATGATCCGCAAGAGAAATTATATCCTGGACCCCCGCGCCCGTAGCCGTTCGAGAAATTAGCGATATTGCAAACTGCAAACGTTCCGCCATGAAATGAGGTCATAGACTAATCTTCTGCGAAATTCATGCATTTTTTCTAGCTTTTTCGATGCCATATCGATTAATATTGCCTGAAGGCAAGCCGCCATGGCCACCTCCGCGAGGGTTGAGCGGTCCGGGCACACATTATACACCGTACGGACGGTACCGCGAATTTTTTGGCGCGGAAAATATTCGGCGCGCCACGTCCCCTTAATTAATAAATAATACTGCTCACTGGGAGAGTCCAACAACTACTGCGGCCTATGCAGTACGGGTGCAATTTAAAGCTATAGCTTCGATATTATTAGCAAAAGCATAGTGGATGCAGTATGGCTGCCGCGGTAGTGGTCTGCACTGGCCACAGAGTGATCGAGTGGCCACGTATAGATAGGCTTGAAAGTCAATCAACTCAACTGAACTCAACTCAATTAACTCAAACTCGACTCGACGATTGACTCGAATCGACTCGACTCGACTCACTCATGTAGAGGCGTCATTTGGAACTCATTTTGTGGGAGACTATACATACTAGATAAAGGCCTCTCCCGGAGCCATTGATCATATACCGTCTAGATCATCTAGTCGCTCTACCCGTCAAGCCACGTGAAATTAAGCCGGCCAGCCATAATTTCAATTCACAAGCTCAGTGGCTACACATTTCCATCTAGCTCCATTCATACTCATCATCCTGAACGACTCGAAAACGCGGACAAGATAACGTCGGCAGGCTCGAGCTACCAATGATGGTTTGCGGCCGGAGTCTCCCGATTTAAATGTGGCCTGCACTGGTTGTCTCCTTGATGTACTTAACGACTCAACCGTACATGCGTGTATCGACGGATATATGATATATTATCATTGCATGCATGGTGATTGGTGACTGTGCCCATGATCGATCGATCGAGTTCCAACGAAGCCTACCTGCAGCCTGAGTCTGGACGATCGCGATTGCATGGGCAGCCACTGAGGTTGGCAAATACGGTACGCGAGTCGATATATACTTTGGGCTCCAAAATACGGGTATGTATGTATCAAGGAGACAACCAGCGCAGGCCAGAAATCGGGAGAATCCGGACCATGGTAGCTCTAGCCTGCCGTAATCTTGTCCGCGTGTTCGAGTCGTTCAGGATGATGAAGATGAATATGGTGATGGAAATGTGTATCCTTGTGCATTGAAATTATGGCTGGCTTACGTGTAGAGCGACTAGATGACCTAGACGGTGGGGCCGGGTATGTATGTATACTTCGGACTCCAAAAAAATACGCGGGGCCAAAATACACGTTTTTAAAAAAAAGGGGGTTTAGGGTGTGCATCTGCGCTTGGAAAACACAAGCATGGATACATGTATGTAGTTATGAACAAATGCCTACTATTTCCCCATGTTTTCCAAATAGTTATAGTCACCCAAATATCATGTAGCACACTCACTCATGATGTTTATGCCTATTCAATGGTTGAAATAAATGGTTACTATGCATGTATGCAATTATTTGTTGAAATGGTATGCATGTATGCAATTATTTGTTAACATATAATTCATTTATTTGTTAACATATAGTTCATTTTTTTGTTAACATATAATTCATTTATGATTTGCTAAATGCAGGGGGGCTTGCAGCAGCATTCAAGGTTCAAGCCATCCACTAGCTATAATGCAGGAGAGAATAAAACACAAGGACCTTGCATGCTATAAAGGGTCCCACAAGCTCCAGCCTCCACTGCATGCCCATTCACATATACGCGTCACGTGGGGCCACACAGCCTCCCTTAGGAGTTATAGGCCGTAGTAACTTGTTGTGACATGAAGCACTAGCTATCATAGAGGCTAGCTGTAATAAAACATTATAACACACCAAAGAAGCTCTTGCCCTTCTTGCTTTGTGAGTCAGCTGCTGGCCCTTGTCGACAGGAGCCGACGACGAGGCAGCCGCAGGCACAGCTCCCATTTCCGCCACTGCTCTGCTAAAAGCGCATGCTGCTTCTTGGCATCCGCCCTCTGCGTCTTCTTGCGGTTGGCGATCATGAGAAACAGCTTAATTCGTACGTCGCCCGGAATGTTGTCGCAGGGCGCCGCCCCTTCCCCTAAGATGCATGCCGGCAAAGTGTGCTCGGACACGGCTTGCGCTGATGGGCTCGCCCTTGGAGTACAAGTTCTTGTTGGCACAAAATGAGCAATACTGATGCGTCACAGAGATCAATTTCCCAGCTAGTTTCATCGACTCTACGTACGTTACTACCTTCTCCTTCACATAATCCCATTCTGGACCCCTCTTCGGCATGGCTGCTACACTACGGAAGTCACTGCCGCACTGGCCTCATCGCACAAGTCGTCGTTTGCAATAATCACTGCAGTCAGAACCTTGTGCGCCTAGCCCAGCTGGCATATGCTGCCAAGTGCATGAGAATGCTCATCTCTCCCGCCCGATTACTCTCCCACCGATGTACGACCGTCAGATGTGTGAATCCAACGGACCGACGGACAGGTACAACCGAAAACCGCAAAGAGTTATCCGAAAACCGCAAAGAGTTATCCGAAAACCGCAAAGAGTTATCCGAAAACCGCAAAGAGTTATCCGAAAAACTGCAAAGAGTTATCCGAAAAACCGCAAAGAGTTATCCGAAAGTGAACCTGCATAGACATACCGCATAGATGGATCCGACAAGTAGTGGTAGCCGAAAAACCGCATAGTGGTAGCCGAATAGCCCAGTCCAGTGGCCCGACAGGCGACATGCTGCATGCTGCATGCTGTCGAATCGCCTGTAGTACCGCACATGCTACATGGACCTTGCTGCGGCGCGCCAGGAGGATTTGGAGCCGTCAGATGGGGAGCAGGTGCCCCAACGCAAGGGGCGACGAGAAAACGGGAATAAATAGGGCGCACACCGTAGGTTATGCAGGTGATGTTGTCGGGCGTAATGTACGTGAACTACTGGTCTTGAAATAAAACTTGCGTCCCGTGAGGCCGCCGGCCGGACTGGTCCACTCTGTACATTTAGTGTTTGCTAGCGTCCGCGTTCCTCCGGCAGGCTGCCGGCCGGGCTGGTCCATTTTTTTTCATTTTTGTGGTCGACTTTAAATGTTTGCTAGCATCCCAAACGTTATTAACCCATAGTCCGGAAACTGGGCGATATATCGCCCACTTTGACCCCCGGTGGCGCGGCGCTTAATTCCAGGAGCGCCGCGCCACCCGTGACGGATGTAAGTTGTCCGGTGGGTCTGGGAACACTTAGGGACGAAGGTGATGCATAGGTTTGGGGGTAATATTCGCCATAGCCTGGTAAATACAACGTGTATTGAGACAGTATCACGTGACTTTGGCGGGAAATTTTCACTCGCGCGCGCGCGTAACAAGATATGGCTGCTAGCTTGCCGTTATCAAGGAAATTTTGCGTCTCGCGGCTTGTAATGGTTCAGAATGTTGCTCAGAATGATGATGCGTGATTTTCGTAGGTCAGGGGTGGCCAGATGTATAGCATTGGTAAAATACAGGTGGACATTACTGCTTTCTTGGTCGTCAGTACCAGATGAGTAATGGCATGCCATATTTCGATTTTCTTCTTATGGCCCGGCAGTCTGCGCCAGCCCGAGCACCCAGTTTTGGTACTGGACATCCGCAGCAGCGTCCCTGTGAATTCGGATGCGTTTATAGGTCATCTTTGCACAGAACATCAACCTGGTAATCATGTCGGATGCTTGCATTATGCGGCTATGGCGGCCTATGCCTGGAAAGCATTAGCCAGTGTGAGATATGAGGGTCCCGGCCAGCAGAACCCGGAAAGGTCGTGATCAAGCCAGGTACGGCAACGTGTTTGCATGTCGTTTGCACGGGAATCTGTCGTTTATACATCCATTTTACACGAGTGTATCATTGCCTCTTGCAGCAGGTTTCCATGCCTGCTGTATGAGTGCTGTTAGCCCCAAATCTGCTCAGTTTGTGGTGTTTCTTTGGAGGATGCCATTCCGTTAGTGCTGGTTTAGCACTTCTTTGTTTCCCAGCACTTTTTACAGTCCTATGTGGCTGCATACAATGCATAAGTGTGTGGCATTTCATGGATGGCTGCTTACGCGCGCGTAACCCACACACGTAAGTGAGCGCATTATATAGGTCAGATGGGCTATCCGTGCGGTCTGACCCAAGGAAAGCATGGTGGCACTATCTATTGACATTGTCCAACCCCAGAATAATTTTTTAGAACCCTCCCTGCAGGGGTAAACTACTAAGGGGATTTCCCTTGCCTGAAAATGATCGTCTTTTGTCCAACTTTGGCAGTAAATATCTTGCAAATTCACTTCCTGGACTCGGAATATTATTGCATTTTCTGAAAGCCCTTGAAGTGTAGATACTCCTAGCACCTTGGTTGGGGGTATTTGGAGTTGTGGCCTATGAGTTATGATTTTTTCCATTTTCAGGGGTCTAAAAATGCCAAAAACCCATTCCCGGACTATGGGTTAAGTCCCTGTCAAATATAACCTTAATAAAAACCTTTGTGCACATCGATCGCCCGATAACCACAGCAGTCCAAAAGCAACCAAATAAAAAATGCATTATTCATGCCAACTTCCTTGGATGAAGGCATTTTTCGCGGGTTTTTTCCCCGGACGGGAAGGTAAATGCCGCGCCAGAGAACCTAGGCGCCGCGCTGCCAGGCACCCGTTGGTACCCCCCAAAAATTCTAAGTCCAGTTGCCGTATGTACCGTCGAAAATACGCGTATGTACCGCCGAGGCGTTTGGTACCCGTATTTCCGTTTTTTTTCGGCTCAGTACGGCGTATTTGCCAACCTGGTTGGGCAGTCTTATTACTGCATCTGCTAATATAATGCTTATGCTACTTCCTTAGTATTATAGAATTGCATGCACCCACAGTAATTGGGCGCACCATGATGCAGAGACAGACTATATATAGCTAGCTAGGTGTTTATACGTAGTGTGTTACCGGCCGTAGGTAACTGAACACACCTTATAGTTAATTAAGTATATAGTGGCTGACGCGGTGGTATATATAATATTGGCGTCAGCGCTTGTCGGTGGCGCTGACTCGGGCCATGGCTGACATCATGCTCCGCCGTACGCGGGCTGATTTTGCGGTGCAGCAGGGCTATTAGGTTCCTCCCGTTAGGCGTTTCCATTGGTCTTATCGTAGTATAGAGCTTTGACATGGCTCTGTATATAGGTTTATAGCTGGGCGTTTGCTTTGGTTTGAGTGATTTCACTCTGCTGTAAGTAATTATATTTTTAATATATAATATGGCTGGTCAACGACGGAGCCCAGAACGTTTGCGTCCCAGGCCCCGAAATTCAGTCAGATCTCTTGCATTCCATGCGTCTTATTATGCGACGCACCCGTTGCAGTATAATCGGTTGTACGTCTGAAACGCAGTATATCGAAAAGTTACGGACGTGACAAGATTCAGGCTATGACAAGTTGACGACTCCGAAAGCTCAATAAACGCGGTTTGAAAAAGGAGCTCTCCGGCTCCCTGCGCGCCCACCCGGCCTGCTCAAGGTCCATATATGTCGCCCTTGTAGCTGGGCGTTTGCTTTGGTTTGAGTGATTTCACTCTGCTGTAAGTAATCATATTTTTAACATATATGTCGATCGCCCTTGCTCTCGGGCCTCATGAAGCTGCTTTTTAACATATATGTCGCCCTTGCTCTCGGGCCTTAGTAATGAAGCTGCCTAGATTATACCCGCCAACCCATGCATCGGCAATTAGCGCCTCCCCTGATACATATCCTAAAACTGAAACCTTGCCGGCCGGCCACAACCACCTGCATTGCGCATGGAGCGGCTGCTTTTAACTGGGCCGCCCCCTGGCGCGCCGGCAACCGAAACACTACTCCATAAATACGATTAGCTACTATATAATTCTAATTTCTGTCAGTCCAAGCCAAGGCACAGTGTCCCCTGCAGGTCGTCCCGTACCTGGTCCAGGAACGCAAGATTGTTATGCATGATCGACAGAAGGGTCGATTTCGACCACGGTGACGCATTTAGCAAGACTGTGCGTCACTCAGCCACTCGGGCCGGAGAGCCGCTCATGACAGTGCCTAGGCTGATCCTGACCAGCTACTTTCAGCTCATGCAACGAAGCAGACCTCTTTGCTGCGCGCTGCGCAACCCGAGCGGCCAATCGGCCATGCATGCGGCTAGCTACTAAGCCCGGCCCCACGCCTGATGCAGCAGCAGCACGTACCGGCTCCCTTCCATGCACTGCAACCTTGGATGACCTCCTCGCATATATGCAGTGCTGGCCGCGGAGGAGCACGTGACGTGGCCCTTGCATGGCCGAGATATACCACATGTATCCGGCGCTCAACCGACAGTTGGTGGAGGCCCGGCCGGCCGGGTCTCCATGCAACGCGGCAACCATGCAATACGTCGCCCACAATTAACTTCAACCTCAGCTCACAGCGCTGCAAACCGCGACGCGCAGGCTTCCGCGAGGCGCATGCTGCCCTGTTTTCTCGCGAGGTGATTTCAAGCTATAGTATAGGGCAAGCTAGTGCGGACTGCTCTTCGTCAAGAACTGTCGGACGCCATGCATCACCGCCCAAACTGAGCGAGGCCCTGGCCGCTCAGGTCGATCCCGGAGATTGCAGCACAGACGGCCACCGCCATGCATCTCTGCCCACCCCACTACCCGCAGTTATTATAAATAGTGACGGAACCTTTTTTGCCACTTGGGCAATTAGGTCCGTCACTATTTATCCGGCGAAAACCACTCGCCGGCATCAATTCCGCGTTAAGTTCACGTGAACGTGGCGCGGAATTGATGCCGGCGAGTGGTTTTCGCCGGATAAATAGTGACGGACCTAATTGCCCAAGTGGCAAAAAAGGTTCCGTCACTATTTATAATAACTAAAACGTCGTAGTGTGGGGGCCGATATCTATCGTACCGCTAATGCCTACTGCAGTACCGAATCTCGCCTTAACGATATTCCAACCGGGCATATTTTCCCTTCTGGCACTTTCGTTTGGCCTTCTGGTATCAATTCCTTCCGGTATTCGGAAATACCCGTGTCACCACAGGGATTCGAACCCCCGACTTACGAGGTCTTAGTTATTATAAATAGTGACGGAACCTTTTTGCCACTTGGGCAATTAGGTCCGTCACTATTTATCCGGCGAAAACCACTCGCCGGCATCTATTCCGCGTTAAGTTCACGTGAACTTAACGCGGAATAGATGCCGGCGAGTGGTTTTCGCCGGATAAATAGTGACGGACCTAATTGCCCAAGTGGCAAAAAGGTTCCGTCACTATTTATAATAACTAAGACCTCGTAAGTCGGGGGTTCGAATCCCTGTGGTGACACGGGTATTTCCGAATACCGGAAGGAATTGATACCAGAAGGCCAAACGAAAGTGCCAGAAGGGAAAATATGCCCGGTTGGAATATCGTTAAGGCGAGATTCGGTACTGCAGTAGGCATTAGCGGTACGATAGATATCGGCCCCCACACTACGACGTTTTAGTTATTATAAATAGTGACGGAACCTTTTTTGCCACTTGGGCAATTAGGTCCGTCACTATTTATCCGGCGAAAACCACTCGCCGGCATCAATTCCGCGCCACGTTCACGTGAACTTAACGCGGAATTGATGCCGGCGAGTGGTTTTCGCCGGATAAATAGTGACGGACCTAATTGCCCAAGTGGCAAAAAAGGTTCCGTCACTATTTATAATAACTCCCGCGGCCGGCCGGATGGCAGCCTCCGGTCCCGCCGCACGATCCGCACTACGCCGCCGGACCTAGTACTGCGGTCATGGCAGCGACCACTGCCTCGACCATGGATGCCATCGCCATGAACTGAAGCTGCAGGAGCTGGCATCCCAACATCGAGCAGATCGAAACGCGCGAGCACACCGACCGCCGGTGCCCCGCGCCGGAGTGCCGAGTGGTGCTCACTAGTTCCCCATGCAGGCCTTGCAGCTGAGCCAGGGAAGACGGCAACTATATACTCTTGCGGACGAGCTCAATTATAGAGCAAACTTCTTCTTACCCTATAGCTCATGCAGGGGCGTGTCACCGACTACGTAAGGTGAGCGGCTAGCTAGAGCTGCGTGCGCAGCACCGCCCTCCTCACACCCGACCCGGACACGCCAAACAAGCCGGCTCCCCGGCCAATCCGTCCTTCTCACCTTCCGCTCCCTAGAGGATATGAGCGGCAGTTCCTCTCGGCTCGTCGCAAGACTGGGCTGCACGACCTGGACAGAGCCCGGGCCGGCGGGCCAGCTGTACGATGGATGATGACGACCAGACCCGGCCCCACTCTGACAGCAGCAGCAGCGAGGCGACCTAGTAGCTGTGCCGGGCCGGCCGGACGGAGTACCTCAGTCCGCTGGTGCCACACCGACTGAACTGATAGTGAGCAAGACCCCGGGCCATGGCCCCCAAAGCTTGCAAGTTGTTCGGCTGGAGGGGCGGGGACCTGATCGTCAACAACCCGACTGTATTGGAAGCCTTGCCCCCAGTGCAGGCTAGAACACTGATGTATAGCCAGCCGTAACTCCGGTCGGTCCTCCGTCAAATTGTTGACATGACGGCGAGAATCCAGCAGTTCACCAGCCCCCGGCCCCTGCCAGGGGCGGGCACTCCTGTTAGTGAGTTGAGAGTTGAGTTGAGTCGAGTTTATTCCCGCGCCGGTGAACCGACAGGGTTATTAATAGTGGATCCATGTTAACGACTGTTAGTGAGTGTATTGTTTCTTGTTGTACTCATGTCGGTTTTGCTGATGTTCTGATCAGTGTCTCAACTATCATTCAGTTGGCTATTAATTAATTAATTAATTAGACTCGTGCTCCCGTTGGGGAGTCACGGAGCATTAACCCCGATGGATGGATGGATGGGTGCAACATTCCTACCGGTCTAATCTATCTACATCTATCTAACAACATGCTAACTACAACATCTATCTAGGCAGCCGCACGAGGGGGAGCTATCTGGCGTGCCTCCCGCGGGATTGCACACGCGGGCGCTTCCCCACTGGGGGGGGCTCGTTGTCCTCTATGACCTGGGCCCACTTGGCCTTGTCCATCATCTTCTTCCAAATCACGGAGAGGCCGAGGCCCCCCATGTCCTCTACTAGCTGTTCCTTGAAGGTGCGGGCCTTGCGGCGTCTAACATCACTAGGCCCAGCCCACGTCAGGAGGTGCCGGCCAGGCTGAGCTGGTCGCAGTCCTGCGGGGGGGCCACGTGAGGTGTCTACCTGGTTGGTGCGAGCTAGGTGCCCTACAAGCTGCAGGCGGCGTTGCTTAATTGTGCTGGTGATATAGGGCATGCCCTGGTACAGGTCCTCATTGCGGACATGAGCAGCATATCCTACTCTGAAAATGGAACGCAGCATGCTGGTGACCGCGCCGTCCAGCTTGCGGGCCAGGTCGGCGGTGAGGGTCCACGTCTCGGCGCCATACGTGAGAACAGGAAGGACGAGGACCTTGAACAGGTCCTGTTTCTCGATCTTGCCCAGGGGCTTGCGCCACAGGGCCCGGTACTGACGTAAAGCGTGCCAGGCGAGGGAGATGCGATGGTCCACATCAGCCTCGCAGCTGGGGAGCAGGCTGCCCAGCAGCTTAACGCGGTCCCGATACGGGACTCGAGAGCCGTCGAGGAGATAGAGGGGCGGCGCTGGGTTGGTGAGCCCAACCGCCAGGGCCTCTGTCTTCTTGCTGACCTCAAGCCCCACTGCCCGGGCCTCGAGAGCCAGGCAGTCAAGCCATGTCTGCACGTGCTCCGTGTCCTCGAAGAGGGTGGTGTCGTCTGCGTAAATGATGTCTGCTAGCCGAATCTCCGTGTCCGCACCGCCATGCCAGAATTTGTTAGCAACCTGCACTCCTGGTTCCCTGCCCACGATGCTGGCAAATCGCTTGCGCGCCTGAATCATCACGTATTCGACAACAATAATGAACAGGTAGGGCGACAGCACGCAGCCCTGCCACACACCCTTCTGTAAAGGGCATGGGGGCGTGGTCCCGTGTTTAAAATATGTATAATGCGTTACTTGGTCAACATGATAATTGACGTAATTCATTAGAATTAATTAACGCATATTGGCAGCACGGCTATGGCATTGCCCTTGCCATCGGGCAGCCATTAGCCTAAATTGCTACATTGTCACTTGCTAGCAAGGAAAAGGGGAGAGTTCGTGGAGTTGCCAACCCTAAAATCATGCACGGCGGCATGGGGTCGGCACTACCCTTGGCGACAATCTAACGGCTGGCACAAATGACAGGTCAGCATCACTAGTGGTGTCGAATGCATGCATACGGTGCACATTCTAGAAAGTACTGCGCACAGGTGCAGGCGCATCATGACGTGGACATAGGTACGGCCACTCTAATTATCGCCACACATATTGCACGCTCAGTGCCGGAATAGGACCATCGGCACTAAATATCTCACTCGCCACTATATAAAATGTGATGCGATAAGTTGGAATAGCACACGGCTAGACTACCTAGCATAAATACACGGCAAGAGGTGGGCATAACCTCAGACACCCCCCTTGCACAGCTCATGCGTGCTCAAAAGAAACATGACACTCCTTCCTCTCCCCCCTCAATAACTAGGTAGGATAGCCGGGTACAAAACACCCTGGCATACCCCCCTTACACGGCTAACCATGGTGGGGATAAGGAGGTTCAAACTCAGTACCAGCAAGAAAGATGGGGAATCAGGCACCCCCCCTCAAGGAGAAGGTCCTTTCAGGTCAACGGCCAACAAAGGACTAGCTCAACTATGACAAAAAACAATGGCCGGCAGGTCATAAAAAATCCGAACTGATTATCAACGAAATCTCGACAAAAGGCGCTCGGCTCATACACCCCCTGGCTCTTGGCTCTAGGCTCCTTGGCTCGGCGGCTCCTGGCTCAGCGGCTCTTACGGGCTCTCCCGGCACTGGGCTCACGGCACGTGGCTCTCGGGCAGGCACTGGGCGCTCGACATAAAAAGTCGAGTATAATAGTCTAGCGGATCAATGCCGCTTGCCATAGAAGGCGATATCAGCTCGTAGACTCTGCGAAAATGGGCTTGAATCCTCACGGCTCACTGTGCCAGCAGCGGAATCAGCATCCGGAACAATAAATTTGCTGTCGTCGAAAAAATAAAAAAGTTGGCTGTCCCCGCCCAGAACCAAACACGGACTTCAGGCATCCAGCGTCAACGCTTGCACACCATGCACACTGGCAGCTGCGGGTGTGCTCACGAATCTGTTTTACGCAAATATATGCAACACACCGAATCCAGGTCTGCTGGCAGCAACGCCAGCGGCACCAAGTGCTAGCTGCGCTGTCCTCGTAAATGGCTTGGCGGACTACAACGGCCGTGGCCAGACTCGCGCAAAGGCGAAACTCCAACGAAAGTGCCGGCGATGCAAGCACACCTCGTCCTCGAGGTGGGAAGAAAATAATGCTCGCCAGGCAAAGGTCGAAAGATCGGAACTTTCCTCCGATACCATGTTTAAAATATGTATAATGCGTTACTTGGTCAACATGATAATTGACGTAATTCATTAGAATTAATTAACGCATATTGGCAGCACGGCTATGGCATTGCCCTTGCCATCGGGCAGCCATTAGCCTAAATTGCTACATTGTCACTTGCTAGCAAGGAAAAGGGGAGAGTTCGTGGAGTTGCCAACCCTAAAATCATGCACGGCGGCATGGGGTCGGCACTACCCTTGGCGACAATCTAACGGCTGGCACAAATGACAGGTCAGCATCACTAGTGGTGTCGAATGCATGCATACGGTGCACATTCTAGAAAGTACTGCGCACAGGTGCAGGCGCATCATGACGTGGACATAGGTACGGCCACTCTAATTATCGCCACACATATTGCACGCTCAGTGCCGGAATAGGACCATCGGCACTAAATATCTCACTCGCCACTATATAAAATGTGATGCGATAAGTTGGAATAGCACACGGCTAGACTACCTAGCATAAATACACGGCAAGAGGTGGGCATAACCTCAGACATCCCGTAAGAAGTGCGCACCGAAGTGGTGGACCCTTCATACAGGTTGCGGATGACAGCAATCAGGGGGCGGGGGATCCGGAACAACTCGAGGATGTCCCAAAGCGCAGGCCAGAAAACCGAATCGAAGGCTTTGATGAAGTCCACCAGCACAAGGTGCAAAGGGGACTCACCAGGCTGAAGGCGTTGCAGTTCCTCCACCAGTCGGCGAGTAGCGAAGAGCGCCTGTACTGTGTTGCGACCTGAACGGAAGCCGTGCTGAGTCTCGCTGAGGTGACCGTCCAGGGCCGTGCGCAGGCGGTTCAGGATGAGCCGCATAAGAAGCTTGAGGGGGGCACTTTGAATGCACACCCCTCTGTAGTTGCCGGGGTCGGCAGGCGACCCCTTGTTCTTGTACAGCATCGTGCGAAAACTGTGTTGCCAGGCCGCTGGAGGTGGTTGCGACGACAGCAGAAGGCGGTTGCAGATGTCCCGGAAGAGCAGCATAACACCTGTGTCTTCGAATTCGGCTGCAAGTTTTACAACTGCGGCCGGAATCTCGTCAGAGCCGGTGGCTGCGTCATACCGCAGGCGCTGGACCGCCTCCGTGACCTCGCGAGAGGTGAAAGGGGGCATGTCAGACGGGTCGCCAAGTGGGCCGACCAGCGGGGGGACTAGGTAGTCCGCCGCTGACCTAGGCGGGGCCGGGGGCCCTGCGGGGCCGGCCAGGGCGGCCGGGCGGGCGGCGGCGGCTGGGAGCAGGGGTGGGGGCGGCGCAGCTGTCCCCACGACCTCGGCCGTGGCCGTGGCCCAGGTACGAAGCCGCTTGGCTGGGGCGCCGGGGACGTCGTGGCGGTGGGGCCGGCCGAGGCCGTCCGGGTGCCCGAGGCGCTTGTACCAGAACCAGGCCCCCTTGCCGTCGTGCTTCTGCTGGCAGCTGCGCAGGTCCTTGACCATCTGCTGAGCATCTGCCTTCTCAGCCTGCTCGTAGGCGGCCCTCAGAGCTGCTTGCAGCCCAGGTTTGGCGATCGGATCTCTGTTGCGGCGGAGCATCTGCCTGGCGGCGACCACTGTCGGTGCGTGACGGTGGACAGCAAGCTGCCGACGCGGAGGCAAGGTGGGGAGGGTGCGGGCAGCCAGGCGATACTTGGCGGCGACACCACGGAGGATCACTGAAATGTTGGCTATGACTCACTGTACTAGTAGTCGGTAGCCGGCCGGCCGTCATCAGTGAACGGACGGCTGGAAGCCGGTAATTAGCCGGTGAGTCATGCCCGCCAAGCCTTGCAGTAAAGCCCGCCAACTGAGCTGAGCTGATAGGCCCGACGACGACTATATGCTGCCGACGCGCGTGGTAGGACTTCTTATGTAGGGCTCAAGTACCCTCATCTCGTCTTGTTTGCCACCCCCGCCCGGCCATAAGCCACTAGACACTCCCGGCCAGTTAGGCTAGAAACACACGCCCTGATCAAGCATGCTGTTTCCGGCCCCACCGTCTAGGTCATCTAGTCGCTCCACACGTAAGCCAGCCATAATTTCAATGCACAAGGATACACATTTCCATCACCATTCATCTTCATCATCCTGAACGACTCGAAAACGCGGAAAAGATAACGGCAGGCTCGAGCTACCATGGTCCGGATTCTCCCGATTTCTGGCCTGCGCTGGTTGTCTCTTTGATAAGCCGTGGTGAGGCAGGACCACCCGCCGTTGGATCCACCATAACCTTGTCGGTTCACCGGCGCCGGCGGCGCGGGAATAAACTTTTCCGGGTAAATGGGTATTTTTATTAACCAATAGGAATATCATTAGGTTAAGAGGTACCACGTATCGACCAGCTGGTTACCCTCTGAGGGTAGCGGTGTGATAGGTGAAAGGTAGGCGCGGGAATAAACTCAACTCAACTCATAAGGCAGGACCAGTTGTAGCCGCGTAGCTAGCTAGGCCTAGTCTATGCAGGGGTCAAGTATCTCACCGCTCTCACCTTGTTTGTTTGCCACCCCATAAGGCAGGACCAGCCGTCCTAATAACCCTGTCGGTTCACCGGCGGGGGAATAAACTCAACTCACGAGGCAGGACCAGTCGGTATTTCTTATTCCGGGGCCCAATGGCCGGCGCCGCGCCAGACTCGCCCGCCTTTGGGCTTTGGGCGTCTTGGAATTTGGCTTTGGGCGTCTTGGAAGTTGGCTTTGGGCGTTTGCTCTTTTGGCAGATTTCTACACTACACTGGTACTACGTAAAAAAGCACAGACTGGTGCGGCGTAACATTTTTAAACTTGGTAAAATTACCGCCGCACAGCCAGCCAGAACTGGACAAGGTGATGGCCGCAAGTAGTCGTTGCTGGGCTATCGTATTTGTAGCATGGGGCGTTTCACCGAGTCTACGGTTAGCATGATGGGGAGGATTCCTAACCTTCATTATGTGGGTTAAGTAGGGGTGCTCATAGTGGCCGGTTTCCCTCGCTTCCTTGTAAACCAGGCTCTGTGTCAAGATCACAGACGACCGGGTAAGTAGTTGTTCCAGTCTGTTCTAGTTTGTATGACGCCTGCTATTAGGCGTTCTTGTTATTGTCGTTCATCATCGCCGTGACCGTCGTGGCCAGCAGCGTGCTTTTTTTACATACCCGGATGGTGTCGACTTGTTTATTGATAGCGCATTGGTGAATATCGCTGCATGGAGGAATATCGGCTACAACCCGCGGGAAAGTGCTGGCTCCAATGTGCTTTTTGTATGCAGGATGACGGCACTGCCAAGCCGGAGACGAATATGACGCTCGTTATAATGCCAGTCATTCAGACCGACTGCGCGACTAGTTGTGGGATACACGTTCCTGGTTGTGGGATGTGTTCCTTGTTTTGGGATACTTGTTCCTGGTTGTGGGATGCACTTTCCTGGTTGTGGGATGTGTTCCTGGTTGTGGGATACTTGTTCCTGGTGGTGGGAAATTCGTTCGTGGTTGTGGGATACATGTTCCTGGTTGTGGGAAACACGTTCCTGGTTGTAGGATACTTGTTCCTGGTTGTGGGATACACGTTCCTAGTTGTGGGATAGTCGTTCCTGGTTGTGGGATGCACGTTCCTGGTTGTGGGATGCACGTTCCTGGTTGTAGGATACTTGTTCTTGGTTGTGGGATACACGTTCCTAGTTCAGTTGTGGGATACTCGTTCCTGGTTGTGGGATGGGTTCCTGGTTGTGGGATAGTCGAGCCTAGTTGTGGGATGTGTTCCTGGTCCAAATATAAAGGGGCACGGGCATTAGCGATAGCAGAGGGGGCTGGGGAATAACGTTAGCAGAGGGGCACGGGCACTAACGTTAGTGAAGGGGCACGGGCGCTAACGTTAGTGAAGGGGCACGGGCACTAACGTTAGCAGAGGGGGCTGGGCACTAACGTTAGTAAAGGAGCACGGGCACTAACGTTAGCAGAGGGGCACGAGCACTAAAGTTTGTAAAGGGGCGCGGGCACTTACGTTAGCAGAGGGGGCTGGGGAATAACGTTAGTGAAGGGGCACGGGCACTAACGTTAGCAGAGGGGGGGGAGGGGGGGGGCACTAACGTTAATAAAGGAGCACGGGCACTAACGTTAGCAGAGGGGCACGAGCACTAAAGTTTGTAAAGGGGTGCGGGCACTAACGTTAGCAGAGGGGGCTGGGGAATAACGTTAGTGAAGGGGGGTGGGACTCTCCCGTCTTGGACTGCCATGCAGGACAAGACACGGCGGAAGAAGATTGTCAAGGCGCACACGCCCGACCCTGTGGGCAAGCCCCCTCCCCCCAAGCGGAGGAGGCGTTTTGATGAGTAGTGTAGTTAGTATTTTCTAGATAGCTTAGAGTTAGGATAGTTCGATCAGGCGGCTTCCTCCACCCCATCCATCACGGAATATGTGCTACATGATCTCCCCACGGAGGCATGTTATAATTTAATTTAATTTAATTTTTTAAGGGGGGTGGGCATTAACGATAACAGGGGGGGAGGGCACTTACGTTAGCAGAGGGGGCTGTGGACTAACGTTAGTAAATTAATTTATTAATTAATAGACACGTGACTGCGTCACGTGAGCATAAGTCCTCAGTGGGAGGGGAACATGGGATGGAATGGATGGTGTAAGCTATCTAGGTCCTAGTTACAGGGGTGTGGGCACCGCGGCCCGAATCGCTATGAATGCCATACTTGGTCACACGCGGAGCCCCCACAGGCTTGGGGGTGGTAGATCCTTCATCACTACTTGCCATCTATCCTTGCGTACCATCTGCCTCCATATTACAGACAAACCAGGAGGCTGCCCGGGGCCGTTAGTAAAGGGGGGAGGGAATTAACGATAGTAGAGGGGGGAGGGGCACGTACTTACGTTAGCAGACGGGTGTGGGACCTTACGTTAACAGAGGGTGTGTGGGAATTAACGTTAGCCGAGGGGGTGGGCACTAACGTTAGCAGAGGGGTGTGGAAACTAACGTTAGAAGAGGGGTGTGGAAACTAACGTTAGCAGAGGGGGTGTGGGAATTAACGTTAGGGCCGCGCACTGCCGGCAGTTACCACTCCCTGTGATGATTGCATGGCTGGCTTGTGGGTTCTTGCATGGGGTAGCACTGCCGGCAGTTACCACTCCTTGATGACTGCATGTCCCCGGCTTGTGTGTTCTTGCATGGGGTGGCACTGCCGGCAGTTACCACTCCTTGTGATGACTGCATGTCCCCTTTATGCAAGGATGGCTTGTGGGGTCTTGCATGGCGTGGCACTGCCGGCAGTTACCACTCCTTGTGATGACTGCATGTCCCCTTTATGCAAGGACGGCTTGTAGGGTCTTGCATGGCGTGGAACTGCCGGCAGTTACCGCTCCTTGTGATGACTGCATGTCCCCTTGACGCAAGGATGGCTTGTGGGGTCTTGCATGGCGTGGCACTGCCGGCAGTTACCACTCCTTGTGATGACTGCATGTCCCCGGCTTGTGTCTTCTTGCATGGGGTGGCACTGCCGGCAGTTACCACTCCTTGTGATGACTGCATGTCCCCTTTATGCAAGGATGGCTTGTGGGGTCTTGCATGGGGTGGCACTGCCGGCAGTTACCGCTCCTTGTGATGACTGCATGTCCCCTTGACGCAAGGATGGCTTGTGGGGTCTTGCATGGCGTGGCACTGCCGGCAGTTACCACTCCTTGTGATGACTGCATGACAGTCCCCGGCTTGTGTCTTCTTGCATGGGGTGGCACTGCCGGCAGTTACCACTCCTTGTGATGACTGCATGTCCCCTTTATGCAAGGATGGCTTGTGGGGTCTTGCATGGGGTGGCACTGCCGGCAGTTACCACTCCTTGTGATGACTGCATGTCCCCTTGACGCAAGGATGGCTTGTGGGGTCTTGCATGGCGTGGCACTGCCGGCAGTTACCACTCCTTGTGATGACTGCATGTCACCTTTATGCAAGGACGGCTTGTGGGGTCTTGCATGGCGTGGAACTGCCGGCAGTTACCGCTCCTTGTGATGACTGCATGTCCCCTTGACCCAAGGATGGCTTGTGCATGGGTTCTTGCATGGGGTGGCAATGCCGGCAGTTACCACTCCTTGTGATGACTGCTTGTCCCCTTTATGCAAGGATGGCTTGTGGGGTCTTGCATGGGGTGGCACTGCCGGCAGTTACCACTCCTTGTGATGACTGCATGTCCCCTTGACGCAAGGATGGCTTGTGGGGTCTTGCATGGCGTGGAACTGCCGGCAGTTACCACTCCTTGTGATGACTGCATGTCCCCTTGACCCAAGGATGGCTTGTGGGGTCTTGCATGGCCGGGGTGGCACTGCCGGCAGTTACCACTCCTTGTGATGACTGCATGTCCCCTTTATGCAAGGACGGCTTGTAGGGTCTTGCATGGCGTGGAACTGCCGGCAGTTACCGCTCCTTGTGATGACTGCATGTCCCCTTGACGCAAGGATGGCTTGTGGGGTCTTGCATGGCGTGGAACTGCCGGCAGTTACCGCTCCTTGTGATGACTGCATGTCCCCTTGACGCAAGGATGGCTTGTGGGGTCTTGCATGGCGTGGCACTGCCGGCAGTTACCACTCCTTGTGATGACTGCATGTCCCCGGCTTGTGTCTTCTTGCATGGGGTGGCACTGCCGGCAGTTACCACTCCTTGTGATGACTGCATGTCCCCTTTATGCAAGGACGGCTTGTAGGGTCTTGCATGGCGTGGCACTGCCGGCAGTTACCGCTCCTTGTGATGACTGCATGTCCCCTTGACGCAAGGATGGCTTGTGGGGTCTTGCATGGGGTGGCACTGCCGGCAGAGGATACTTGTTCCTGGTTGTGGGATACACGTTCCTAGTTGTGGGATAGTCGTTCCTGGTTATGTGATACTTGTTCCTGGTGGTGGGAAACACGTTCCTGGTTGTGGGATACTCGTTCCTGGTTGTGGGATGCACGTTCCTGGTTGTGGGGTACTTGTTCCTTCATTTCATGTTCGCCGTTATTCCTCCACGCACATCAAGATAGCTATTAAATATTCCCTTGTACATCTAATGATGCTACGTCTTGGCTATGCTCACATTACTTGCCCACGCTCCTTGTTATGATAAGCTCACATGGGTCTCATTGCACCCACATATCTTGCAGGATCGTTTAGCGTGTCCGATTGCAGCTGTGGCATTAATTAATTAATTAATTAGACTCGTGCTCCCGTTTGGGAGTCACGCAGCTGTGGCATGCCTCTAGCATGAAGGAGAAAGGGGGTCTATGACCTTCCTTCCTGTTGTGCAAACAAAGGGATGAAAGGCAGTTCGGGCTCCGTGACTCCCCAACGGGAGCACGAGTCTAATTAGTTAATTAATTAATTACCTACCTACCTGACCTACCTATCAAGTTCTAACTAGCTCACTAGCTCACTAACTGACTAACTATTTTAACTAAGTAAGTACTAACTAACTACTAACTAAACAACCCCCGTTGCTCTGCCGAACTAAGTAGATGCCCTTCGATTAAAACGCACAAATCGTGAATGATGCAAGCTACCGTGCCGACGCACAATTGATTCTTGCCCCCCTACGCGTCTAAATCTTGTATTGTTGTCAGTAAGCGCTCAACGTGCATGGGGCTAGCTGCCCAAATATGAGATTCCACGGACAACACCGAAAATGAGAAACCACAGTAGCTACCAGCAAGTTACGAACACAGGACCTCCCTAAATCTAGTATCAAGCAGAGTGCAATCATACGCCGTATAATACGGTATAATACGGTATAATACGTAATACGCTGGCTTTGAGCGTATGATTCATACGTTATAATACGTTTTAGCGTATAATGACGTATAATACCGTATTATACCGTATGATGCCGTGTTTTCCGCGTTTTTTTTACGTTTTGCGCGGCTAGGATGCCAGAACGACAGGGCAACGATTTGAAGCCACAGATTTCGTATCTCTACTATAAGTACTGACCCGTCTGAACTTTCACAATTCGACGCGATCTTATTTTGACATTGTGGTGCACAGTGCGCGCACCGTGCGGAGGTGGCCATGGCGACGTGCGTTCCGTTAAAATATGGCTAATCCGGCGGGCGACAGGCGAAAAAATTAAGCCGATGGTTAAAAGTGATGTTCTATTATGATGTTTCATAGCAAGATCTGCACTATTTGCAAATTCGCTGCCTTTGTTGGTACAGATTTGCACGGGGGTCTCATCCAACAATTTGGCCGCGATGAATAATCTAGCATGTGTGCCTGCGACGGTAGAACTCGATATTCGTGGGTTATTTTGATGCAGCAAGAGCCGTTTAGTAACGGACACCATGAAAATAACCTAAGCATCTTCGATCTGCGGCCATTTCCTGTCATTTCTAAAATGATTTCGTTCAGGCCTGCGCGATCCGCGGTTAATCCATCCATGGCTGGCTGGCTTTTCTTGCGCGCCTGGGTAGGAAATAATGCCGGCCGTGGTACGTTGATTTGCCGCATGTCACCGCCCAGTCTGTTTGCGCTCTTAATGAACCTGGCATGAAACTTTTTGCGCCGTTTCTGGGTTTTTCTTGCTATTTTGTTCTCCACTTGTTGCAGTTGTGCTATCAGATTTTCCGCAGCTTTCAATGGTTTTCCTTACGCTACGTATGCCATGCTTCCTAAAGCTACCCAGAATTGATCGGGCAGTTATCTGGCTTTGCTACGCTTCCTGTATGGAGGTTTTCACACGGTAGACATTCTATATTGCGTAGTCAAGGACCCTAGCTGCCTGGGAGCGGCATCACCGTTGCAAGGAGCTGGCGAGCTCATAGACGCCTGTCATGCTCTTCAGCCTGCTGGAAAACAAGGTTGTTGTATGGAAGGTGAGAATATGTGAGTTACTTATTATCACATCCCCACCTGTTTAGCCATGTTTAACATGTTGGCCCCTTGCTGGCCCACTGCACGGTCCCCTAGTTATTGCTGGCCTTTTTACCATATATAATTACTTGCATCAAAGTGAAGGCACCCAAGTAAACATAACCAATATAAAGCCACATATATACAGTTATACACATACACACAATTATGCATGCGCACGTTTACACTCTCAGTATTACATGCAATATATCGATCGTGTCCACAATATCCACCGTATAGAGTATAGCCGAGGGTAGGGCAACCTTGGATTATGTCCAAAACAGTGTTAAAAACATGTGGATTGATGGTGGGTGTCTTAAAATGTGTAAAATCAGAGTATTCTGAGTGTGTCCGTACGAAAACGTATAATACCGTATTATACCGTATTATACCGTATTATACATTATACTCCACCGTGACCGTATAACGCGTATAACGTACGATTGCACTCTGGTATCAAGTAACGTTATTTCCCCGTTTCGACGAACTTGGTCCATTCACAGGTCCATTCACATTTATAGCGGTGAATTAATTGTCACACCTTGCTCAGGCAAAGTGCACCAAGTCCTAAAGCATGTCTCCCCATGTCATTCACTTAAATAAGGAAGGGAAATGTAAAGCCATGCAACGTGAAGCCGTATGAAAGGGCATAACCACCCAAATAATCAAGTTGGTACGTATAGTGTCAACCATGCGTGTCAGCCGTGCGTCGGTGTCTTCCGAAAACTATACAGCATATCAAGGAGACAACCATATAGTCATGCTTGATCAACCACCGCAAATTGAAACGCAAATTGAAAAATAATGTATCACAGGCTCAACCGGAACTCCCGATCAACACGTCAGTACCACCCTCTGTAGGCAAGTCCATATCGAACGGACGTAACACCACTGAGAGACGGCGTATATAACTAACAAATGATAACCTGCCCCCCCCGCCCCCAACAGGTAGGGAGCCCCTTGCAGCAGTAGAGAGGACCACGATAAAAACAAAGTAAGATAGCGGGTAATCATGAAGTAGACCTACGCATCCCATGACTATGCCACCACCAATTAGCTCCCCATTACGCAGTGATAGTTACATCATCTGGTGGGATTCGACCGACTAGCCAATCGGTGCAGGGGCTTACCACCTCCATCAATTGAGCCACCTCCCCCCAATGGTGGTTCCCCTGACTGCCTGGAGGACGGGCTTGCCGGGGCGGACGGCATCCAAGGCAGGACTCCCACCACGAACAATTACACTCCCACTTGGTAGTGAGTAGGCCAACTAATGATAACACACACAAAGGATGCACACTACATACCGGAGCACCCTCACAGGCGTGCGCAGGGCGGGTCTACAACCCTCTACCCTACACTCCATCGCTGTGCAAGTTGCCACGTTTACAGGTAATGAACACGAAGGGCTGACTACATGATCAAGCACAACGCGGATTCGCGTCATTACTGTAGAACAGAGACTACCGGCACGGACAATCCACAGCAGCATCATGCATAAGAAGAACCCGCGGCCGAATAATGAGGGGCCGGGTCCCTTGGATCATTCGGAACCTCGCTTGTGTACAAAAATTAGCTTACGTAAGATCTTGATTGAAGTCCCACGATCAGAACCGCCTTGCGCACTCGTGTCAGTGCTAGCCCGCACGCCGAAAGATGTAGACACGATGAGCAATAATGTCGAGATAAAAGCCACATGGTCGGTGCTTGAATGCATCATGCGCCATTGGAAACGGCCGGGACGCTCCTGCTTAAGAACTACGCCGGAGCCTCCTAGGCTGTATGTGGTAATATGTTAAGTTCGGTTAGCCTGGAAATGCTCAAAACTCCAAAGCAGTCTGTGAAGTGTAAGTGAAATACCAGCAACCGACGCCATTGTCCGGTTCTTGCTGGCTGCCAGTTTATTGCTGCCGGCCTCATGTGCGGCGGTAATTTTACGTTGTATGGATGTTACGCTGCACCAGTCTGTGCTTTTTTACGTAGTACCAGTGTAGTGTAGAAATCCAAAAGCGCAAACGCCCAAAGCCAACTTCCAAGACGCCCAAAGCCCAATTCCAAGACGCCCAAAGCCCAAAGGCGGGCGAGTCTGGCGCGGCGCCGGCCATTGGGCCCCGGAATAAGAAATACCGGACCAGTCGAGTGTAATGACCCTGTCGGACCACTGGCGCGGGAAGAAACTCAACTCAACGCCGAGCGCCGGTTGGCCGGGAATAAACTCACCTCAACTCAACGCCGAGCGCCAGTTGTCCGTCACAAAGTAAACACTCACCTGTTGTCAGCAGAGCACCTTGTACCTGGCGCCGGTATACGGCTCTTTGTGCTGTGTACGAAAATTCCGTTCCTAGCCGTTATCCTTCAAGCACAAGACATGTTGACAGTAGATTCCTTGTTCTCAGGCCCTGATTTATGGTTTCACCAGGGTTTCACGGGAAGTGGGAACCCACTCTGGCGTCATCCTGTGGTTCCCCCGCGTATCTGACAGCAGCCGCTTTGAACCCGGATGCTCGGGATCATTGATATCAATTATTGCACTCGACCTGCCTTCCATTTGGCTGCGGAGTGCGCTAGGAATGGTGGGCGAGGAGCATGTAGCCATGTCAGCTTTTTCCCCACTTGAGATGCCCGTCGTTGATGCCATTTGCCCTTTTTGCTGGGCACATTTTTATGGTTGCTGATGCTATCCCGAAAGAATGAACTAGGTGTACCTGACCTCATAACCCCGCTCGAGCTTATGGAGCGGTCACGAAGCCGGTGAGAGGTATTTTGAGGGTCATTAGCATTGCAGCTGGCTAGAAGATGCAATGGCTGCCGGGTATCGCGGAATACGGACCTCTGCGGATTATGCCGGAAATGTAGAATGCTCGGCAGCTGGCCGGCCTTTTTTTTACCATGGAGCCTAGTATACGGCGATGCCGGCAGAGTCACCCGAGGCATCCCTCCATAGCCTGTAGCTTACTGCAAAGCCTTGCACTCCTGGCTTTTTGTTACGGGCACACCGCGGCCAGTACCTGTCCATGCGCAGTTTGTCCTTGCTTCTGTTCATGCGTGGACCGTACAACAGCGCGCGTTGCCTTCGTGCACCACGCGGAATATGTGTCGATCCAGCTCGAGAACACACAAAGCTACACGGAGTTTCAATTATCAGGCGGAGCAGAGCAGGCCGCCCGCGAGCGAAGTTTGCGCCTCTCCTATTATCACCCCTTTAAGGTATACCACCCCCGCCGGCGTTAACAACATGGGCGCGTCTAGCCCCCGGACACGGCGCCCGCCTTGCCTGCCATGTTTTGTCCAGCAGCCGCGCACGGTCGCGCCTCGACTCGGCTTACTTACTTGTTCTGCTTACTTACTTGTTCTGCTGCATTACCCATAATGACGTTCATGCCCCCGGTCCTCTCTAGCTTGGCTTTAGGTGGCCGCAACTTTACCCCGCCCTTCCAAATACAAGGAAACCAAGAAAGACCTCCCATTCTGTTTTCGGTCTCATATGCCCCTTGACATCTGCCTTCTCACAGTGCCCTTTTTCTCTCTGGCCCTTTCCCATGGGTCCTTTCCCAGTGGTCCATTCTGATTTGTCCTCTCCCATTGGCTCCCTGTCCCAACCATCTCGCCTGATTGGTCTCCGGCGCCTGTGCAGGCGGATTCGACGTCTCGTCTGTTGCTCGATGTCGTCTCGCCCGAAGCCCCTGTCAGCGCCATCGTGGCCACACTCTACTCGGACATGGTGCGCTAAATGTAGACAGGGAGGGGGTATGACGTGCCATATTGGTCGCTGCCACACTGCCACGCCGGAATTAGGCACTCGAGCACGATAGGATGCTTCTTCCCGCCACATCGGCACCCTGCATTCCACCTGCCACTTGGGCCATGCGCGCCTGCGCTTGTTGTGCCACGGACTTGCTGCGGAATGCTTGGTGGTCATCCGGAGTATTTTTTCGCGTTCTGCTTCACGTGTGCGCGGGGTGCCCCGCATGTGGCTTTACTGTCAAGGTTTTGCAGTCAGTGGGAATCGGATCTATCTTCTCAGAGCTAATATTAATACCGCGGTCATGGTAATAATGGGAATGTGTGTATGCACATTATTTGTGACATCAACGCTCTTTTGTCAAACATGTGTGCACCTTAACTGCATCAATGGAAGTTGGTGCAGTACATGCTGTGCGTGTGTTTGAAGTGGGGCCACGGTGAGTCGCCCACCTCGCCCGGCCACTTGATTTCCCTTTCAAAGCGGAACACGCCTGGCTAGCCTGTTGAAATCAAGCTTTTCTCTCTCTCCCCCCCCCCCCCCACACACACTGCCCTGCCCTGCCCTGCCCTGCCCTGCCCTGCCCTGCCCTGCCCTGCCCTGCCCTGCCCTGCCCTGCCCTGCCCTGCCCTGCCCTGCCCTGCCCTGCCCTGCCCTGCCCTGCCCTGCCCTGCCCTTCCCTTCCCTTTGCTGCGTGGTTCCCTTTCGGGGACGTGCTTTTCTCGGCGGCTTTTTCGCCTCCCCCGCAGTACACGAGCGTGTTCCTGGAAGCCATCGCGCGCGGCATCCCCTTGTACATTGTCGGCAGCACGTCCGCGGCGCTCCTCAACCAGCTGCGGGACGCCGCGGTGCTGGCCTCTGCGATCCAAGGCGCCACGGATGCGGATGGCCGGGCGCTGGTGCACCACATCGGCGCCACCGAGGAGTCCCTGGCACGCCAGCTGGCGCCGCGCCTGCTCTCACTGGGCACCCGCCGTGCCTTCTGCATCTACACTAACAAGGACAATATAGCCTTCCAGGACCGGTGCGCCGCGCTTCAGGCCGCGCTGGAAGGGTCGACCTGTGTCGCGGTAGCACGGTTCTACTACCGCTCGATATCGGCGCTGCAGCTGGCCTTGACGGAGATCTCTGATGAGCTGGCGGTGGCGGGCGTGCCGTCCAACATGACTGCGCTGATCGTGATGGACGCTCGCATGCACTTTATCGTCTCCACGGCCGCTTTCACGATGGGGGTGCTCGCGGGGGCCCACGTGGCGGTGTTCGAGTCCTCCCTGGAGCTGCTCCAGGGCGTGCGCGCCGGCTCCCCGCTCACGATCGTGGACCAGCCATTCTATTCGGAGGCGTACGCGGCGGTCGCCCTGGCCGCGTACGAGCTGCAGACGGGGGAGGCGCTCGCGAACGATGTCGCGCCCACCCCGCGGTTGCTGTTTCAGGGGCAGGTGAGAGCGGGTTGGGGGGTGGAGGGGCGCCAATGGAAGGGGAGGGGGGGGGCGGAGACGACAAACAGCGGCTTGTTTTAGTTGGGGTCGGATGCGCCCCGTACTGTTAAGCTACAATTACTGCTTTGCTATTCCTTCATTGAAGTCATGATGTAGCCAATGTACAGTCATGATGTAGCCAATGTACAGTCATGATGTAGCCAATGTACAGTCATGATGTAGCCAACGTACAGTCATGATGTAGCCAATGTACAGTCATGATGTAGCCAACGTACAGTCATGATGTAGCCAATGTACAGTCATTCACACCTTAAGGTGGGTTCGCTGTATAATTCGGGTCAACCCCAACTTGAGGCGTGAACCCAAAGTAAGCAAACCCAACATATGGCACGAGTGACGGTACTAGTTTCCGCAATCGTAAGGGTGGATACTGTAGAATAGATCGTAGGATACTGTAGAATAGATAGTAGGATACTGTAGAATATATAGTTTCCGCAATCGTAAGGGTGGATACTGTAGAATATAGAAGATACAAGATACTTCAGAAATGCATGGTCCATGGTTAGCGTTTTGACCAGTAATTGATGGCGTAATCGGTGGAACTTTTCGGCCCATATTACCTATACTACTAGTAGAAGATAGATAAGACCGAGTAGGGACCGTCCGGTTGTTGCCTCCACCGGTCCCTCCTTGGTCATGGCTGGCATGCCCTCTGCCTCTGTGATGGACGTCGCCGTGCATGGCGGAGCCGGTGGTTGCTGCCAGGTGGTTGCTGCCAGGTGGTTGCTGCCAGGTGGTTGCTGCCAGGTGGTTGCTGCCAGGTGGTTGCTGCCAGGTGGTTGCTGCCTGGTGGTGGCTGCCAGGTGGTTGCTGCCAGGTGGTTGCTGCCAGGTGGTGGCCGCCAGGTGGTTGCTGCCAGGTGGTTCCTGCCAGGTGGTTGCTGCCATTGGTTGCCGCCAGGTGGAGCCCATGGACCAGGTCGTCTCCACAGAGGCTGTGGCTGCATTGCTTGGCCTTGCTGGTCATGAGCACCCTTGGCACTTGCCACCTTTGCTCTAGCACTGGCACCCGCACGGTCCCCTTTTAGTAGGGTTGTACCGAATAGTGTTCCGAATACCGAATATCCCCCGAATACCGAACCGAACACCGAATATGTTCAGTATACGGCGAACGGTCTGTCCGTCTGAACATATTCGGTATCGGTATCGGGAGGCAAGCTCTACTTCCGAATATGTTCGGTATCGAAATCGGGACACCCCACTATTCGACGAATATATTCGTAGTTCCGAATATCGAATAGTACCTAGTACCCCTACTAGCGGGCGGCGCAGCCTCCAGCCTCCACTCACCAGCTGGCGCGGTCATGCCTCCGCCGACTCAGAGTTAGGCCAACGCCCAAAAGCTGAATGCACTATGCAGGGAAGGCAACTGTGCTCGTCTAAAGTATTAAACACTAAGTGTATCTCAATATATAATTGATACAAAATAATTAATGTAAGTCTCATTAATATAAATGATACAAGTTGTCTACCTAATACGTTATAGTAGCTACTGTCGTCATTATTCGATCGGCGTCCGAATAGTTCGGAGAACTATTCGGTGTTCGATTCGGGAAGGGCCCTTCAGCTCCGAACATATTCGGTATCGGTATCGGGAGGCTCCAAATATATTCGGCATCGGGTTCGGGGCACCCCCCTGGTCCGAGTATCCGATTCGGCAAGCCAAAACGCTATTCGGTACAACCCTACCTTTTAGGGTGGAGGAAGCGTACCATTTTTCTAGCCATGCGGCCTCACTCATAGGCAGGCACGTTAGTATGCACCTGCCATGGGTGGTTAAAACGAGACTGTTTTACAACACAACGCGGTCGTGACGCATCGAGGTCTCACACTGCCACCTGTCGTGCTCATCACTCCCTGGTGCATGTCGCTTGGCGCATGGTGCCTCATTGCTTGACAGGACGAAAATGCTGGTATAGTCTAGTCATTCACGCCTTTGAGTTGGGTTGGCTCAAGTTGTGTTCACGCCTTAAGTTGGGTTGAATAGGATTTCGGCATTTTAAGTTAAAAGAAGTTCAGAATAGTATGTTTTAGTATCTTTAGTTCAAATTCAAATGAGTACATTATGGTAGAGCCATTCAATGCCTAGAGTTGTGTTCACGCCTTAAGTTGGGTTGACCCGAGTCAAACCTCGAACCCAACTTAAGGCGTGAATGACTGTACTCCATATCATGCCCCCGTGCATGGCACGCAACTCCCTCCCTCCCTCTCTCCCTCCCTCACTAACCCACCCACCCACCCACCCACCCACCCACCCACGCACCCACCCACCCACCACCCACCCACCCACCCACCCACCCACCCACCCCACCCACCCACCCACCCACCCACCCACCCACCACCCACCCACCCACCACCCACCCACCCACCCACCCACCCACCCACCACCCACCCACCCACCCACCCACCCACCCACCCACCCACCCACCCACCCACCCACCCACCCACCCACCCACCCACCCACCCACCCACCCACCCACCCATGCTCGCCCGCCGGCCTGCCTGCCCGACCGACCGCCCGCCTACCTGCCTCCCTCCGTCTGCCGCGTGCGTGCGCGCCTACGCTCCTGCAGGTGACGGCCGAGGACATGGTGCGCGAGGCCTGCCGCGAGGAGGGATACCCAGTGTGTGGCGATCCGGGCGTGGCCGACGTGTCGCCCGGCGGTTGCCCCTGTTTCAACAGCTCCTCCGTGCACCTGCGTGTGATGGCCATGTTGCCCACGACCCTTCCACTCTACTGGGATGTTCTTGCTGGCTTGGAGGATGCCAAACGGGACTTTGTGGGGAGCAGCTACCAATGGTGCGTCGGTGGGCCCTGCCCTTTCACTGCCCTGCTGACTGCCCTGCCCTGTGCTTTCGTGTGCCCCCCCCCCGCACCTTGTCTGCTTGCCTCACATAGGAAAATTGTTTGTGCTCCACTGGGGGCACCTTGTTGTGACCTCTTGCCCTTGTAAGTGGGGGGGGTCATCCGCCAAGGGGCCACTGTCGACTCTGTAAAAAATTCTCTAGGGCAAGACCAGTGTTGTGCTATTATTGACTACAGTATATTGACTACTGTATAGTTCACCGATAGTTCGCTGTTTCATTTAGCACGAGCTGATCACCAGGTACTCAATATCGAATTTTTGGGGGCAACCCGCATCTGGGGGTGCTGTGATCAAGTGATAACCATTGACCAACCGACCACATGCTGGCTCACTGTGTATTGTATCGCCTGGGACTGTCCGCTGGGCGGTGCTGGGTCCCTGTTGCCTCCCTCCCTCCCTCCCTCCCTCCCTCCCTCCCTCCCCCTCCCTCCCTCCTCCCTCCCTCCCTCCCTCCCTCCCTCCCTCCCTCCCTCCCTCCCTCCCTCCCTCCCTCCCTCCCGCCCTCCGCCGCCCTCCGCCCTCCCTCCCGCCCTCCCTCCCGCCCTCCCTCCCGCCCTCCCTCCCGCCCGCCCGCCCGCCGCCCGCCCGCCCGCCCCCGCCCGCCCGCCCGCCCGCCGCCCGCCCGCCCGCCCGCCGCCCGCCCGCCCGCCGCCCGCCCGCCGCGCCCGCCCGCGCCGCCCGCCCGCCCGCCCGCCCGCCCCCGCCCGCCCGCCCGCCCGCCGCCCGCCGCCCGCCCGCCCTGCCCGCCCGCCCGCCCGCCCGCCGCCCGCCCGCCCGCCGCCCGCCCGCCGCCCGCCCGCCCGCCGTCGCCCGCGCCTGCCCGCCCGTACGCCCGCCCGCCCGCCGCCCGCCGCCCGCCCGCCCGCCGCGCCGCCGCCCGCCCGCCCGCCCGCCCGCCCGCCCGCCGCGCCGCCGCGCCGCCCGCCCGCCCCGCGCCGCCCGCCCGCCCGCCGCCCGCCCGCCCGCCGCCGTCGCACGCACGCACGCCCGCACGTACGCCCGCACGCCCGCCCGCCCGCCGCCCGCCCGCCTGCCCGCCCGCCCGCCCGCCCGCCGCCGCCGCCCGCCCGCCGCCCGCCCGCCCGCCCGCCCGCCGCCGCCCGCCGCCCGCCCGCCGCCCGCCCGCCCGCCGCCCGCCCGCCCGCCCGCCCGCCCGCCGCCGCCCGCCCGCCGCCGCCCGCCGCCCGCCTTGCCTGCCCGCCCGCCCGCCGCCCGCCCGCCCGCCCGCCCGCCCGCCCGCCCGCCGCCCGCCCGCCGCCGGCCGGCCGCCCGCCCGCCCGCCCGCCCGCCTGCCCGCCCGCCTGCCCGCCCGCCCGCCCACCCGCCTGCCCGCCGCCCGCCGCGCCCGCCGCCCGCTGGATAACCTTATCCCGGCCTCCTTGGTGCCCACCCACCTCTCCCGCGTGCCCGCCCGTGGCGTCACCCCCCGTCTCTTGCCCCTCACAGGGAGCGCATCCCCGTGGCCGTTTTCAGCGCCATGTTTGCTGCAGCCGACACCTATGATGCCGCCAACTCCACCAAATGGTCCTCAGCAGTATCTTCGAATCATTTCTACGTGCCCGGCGACCCCCGGGTTGGCGTCGCCATGGAGGCCCTGGGCCGGTCCAAGGGGAACCGGACCTTCTTCCTAACCCTGGACGCGGACAATTCGGTCCCGGCGCAGGACTTCCTCGACACCTATCAAGTAGACGCCTACATCGGGCCGACGTCGCAGGGGAGCGCGACACTTGGCGCATATGTGCGTGAGACCATGCCAGAGTACAACGAGGATGTCAAGGTCTACTCTGGTCTACTGTTCGCGAGCAAGTGGGCGCAGATGTCGCGAGCGTTTGTCGACGGGTTCTTTGCCAAGAGCCTGTCGTACGCGGATGGGTTCTGGGATTTCCCTGTCAAGGGGGACCTCCGCAACTGCTCCGGAGTGTTCACGTACTTCCATGCGCAGTGGACGCCCACGGGGTGCCAGGTCTGCCCCCAAACGGGCATCTTATGCTTCATCCGGAACGAGTTCGATCCCCCGACCGCCCTCCAGATCCTCCCGTCCCCGCCCGCAGTCTCGGAGCAGGCGGCCTATGTCGACCAGCTTCGGGTGGCTCTCCAGCCCGCCCCCGGGACGTTGGCAACGCGCGTCCACACGCTGGTGGTCATCCCTCTAATGGCTACCGATCTCCCTAGGGCGCTCGCCCTGCTGGAGCAGCAGGGCATGCGTGGCTACGACGGCAACGCCACGCGCGTGCTGAGCCTGCACTGTTCGTCCTCGGACTGGCAGGCGCTGGCCTACCCGGAGAGCTTGGTGGGGGGGCAGCGCTACGGGGGTTGCATCGACTGGCAGGTTCGTGATAGAAGCTCGCGTATTTCCATGCTGGATGGGTGGGGGTTCGGGGGTCCTGCGATTGGTGGCCGGATGCCAGGGAGAGGCGCTTTCTGCCAGCCGCTGGTTGCTGGGAGGGGGCGTGTGGCGGATCGGCTGTTTGCTGCTTGGCAGAACCGCGACCAGCACATAATGAGCAAGACTAGTTGGATGATAGGGACCATGGTTGTAGTGGTAGGTTGTCACAGCAGTAGTAGCAACGGGTTGGTGGATGATCGGGACCATGATTGTAGTGGCAGGTTGTCACAGCATAATAGCAACGGGTCGGTGGATGATAGGGACCATGATGTAGTGGTAGGTTGTCACAGCATAATAGCAACGGGTCGGTGGATGATAGGGACCATGATGTAGTGGTAGGTTGTCACAGCAGTAATAGCAACGGGTCGGTGGATGATAGGGACCATGATTGTAGTGGCAGGTTGTCACAGCAGTAATAGCAACGGGTCGGTGGATGATAGGGACCATGATTGTAGTGGTAGGTTGTCGCAGCAGTAATAGCAACGGGTCGGTGGATGATAGGGACCATGATTGTAGTGGTAGGTTGTCACAGCAGTAATAGCAACGGGTCAAGCAGCGCCTGGCATGCGAGGAAAGGTTGCAAATCGTCAGGGGGGAAACAAGCTGGTGTGTCTCTGGGAGCCATTGCTTCCTTCTTCTCGGCGGCAACCATGCTTAGTGCCCTGTGTGGGTGTTGCCTCGGCCTAACTGTGCCTGCATTTCTGCATGCACGCCATCTGTCATGTGTTTTTTCCGGCCCTTCGCCCCCCCCAGACCCCCTTGGCCATGTACATCACGTACATGGCTGCCGTGCTGGCGCGACAGACGCGGGGGGAGAGGCTCTTCCAGGGGGTGCTGTCAACCGACCGACTGGTGACACGCGACAGAATTACCCCCGCGGCCGCCCGCCGGCGCGCTGACTGCGCGCTTCACCGCGTCCGCTCCGTGCTGGACCTCGGGCGGGATCTGTCCTTCTCCGTCTGCGACCACACCGCTGGGTGCGGGGCCAACGGCAGCAGGCCGTGCTCGGGCCGCGGTGCGTGCCAGTTCCCGAATGCCAGCATCAATGCGGCGTCGCTTGTGGAGTTGGACCCAACAGTCGGCTGGTGTGTCTGCGAGCCGGGGGTCAAGGGCAGTCTGTGCGAGCAACAGGGGGGGGACGGCCATGGCCCCGAACTGCTCAAGTGGCTGCTCATGGGGGGCGGCCTACTGCTGGTGTCTGCAGTCACTCTAGGGTCGTACTTTTGGTGCACCCGCAGGGTCACCGCTGGGCAGGAGAGGAGGAAGCTGCTCAAGGCCAAGCGACGGCGGCCCCCGCAGTTGAACGAGCGGCTCACGGTGGTGCTCACGGACGTAAGTGGTCGCAGGTGGACATACTCACAGGATGAGAGTGGCCACATATCCAAGTATGGTGCTCACGGTTGTGAAATACTCCTGGCTGTAAGTGTAAGTGCTCACGGGTATAAGGGTGCAGCTGGGGGGCGTTTATGTAAGACGTCGCGGATGGAAATGCTCAGGGATGTTAGTGACCGTGGGCGTAGACTCGTTTCCCGCACCCAGACAAGTGCACCGTGGACTTCTTTGTGTAAGTGGTCATGGCTGTAGGTATGGGCCATGGCTGTAAGTCGCCACAGGTCAGCGCCCCACATGCACACGGTACTCTCTAGCGCCCAAGTAATCGCCCCCCCCACCCACGAGCACACCGTATTATAGCCCACGTATCGGCCCCAGCACCCCCCATTGCTTTATTTCAGCGCCAGATGGCCACTGGATGTGATGTCATCCCCTTTGTCATCTCAAGCACCTGGTTGAGCCAGCTTGCCTTGAGGTGACTTGCTGGATGCCTGCATGGATTGGGTGGTGCATAATCGTCCTCTGTGGCTGGTATGCTCGGCTGTCTGGCCTTGGATATGCTGTGTCAGCTAAACGACACGCCATGGTACGCTCTATAGGGTGTTTCATGGAATCCGCCATAGAAAGCCTTTGTGTATGGCCTGCTGCAGGGTCCTTCGATTGGAATAAGAAGGTTGTTTGTATTCATTACTAGCCCTTCCTATGCTCCATGCGTCCGTCACATGGTCTTCTGTGCTCCTATTTATTGCTGGTACTGTGATCCACGCTTGCTTATGCTGTGTTCCTATTTATTGCTGGTACTGTGATCCAGTGGATGGTCCTTCTCATGGTTCACCCTACGTCTATCCGTATCCCTGTTGCTCTACACCCTTGTTCTCGTTAACGTCTATCCGTATCCCTGTTGCTCTACACCCTTGTTCTCGTTAACGTCTATCCGTATCCCTGTTGCTCTACACCCTTGTTCTCGTTAACGTCTATCCGTATCCCTGTTGCTCTACACCCTTGTTCTCGTTAACGTCTATCCGTATCCCTGTAGCTCTACACCCTTGTTCTCGTTAACGTCTATCCGTATCCCTGTTGCTCTACACCCTTGTTCTCGTTAACGTCTATCCGTATCCCTGTTGCTCTACACCCTTGTTCTCGTTAACGTCTATCCGTATCCCTGTTGCTCTACACCCTTGTTCTCGTTAACATCTATCCGTATCGCTGTTGCTCTACACCCTTCTTGTTCATGTCGCGGTCTGTCGTGTGCTTCCTGCCTGTGCGCGCCCTGCAGATCGAGGACTCGACGCGGCTGTGGGAGTGGGACCCCAGTGTGATGGACCGCAGCCTGCAGATCCACCATAAGGTGCGCGCCCCATGACTCGATTCCTCCTTTCAGCGTGGTGTATCGTATTAAAGAGAGCACCACAAGATCACGCTCTCGTCGCGCAGCATGCGTCTCTTTCCCTGTGGCACAGTTCCACCAAGTAACCACGACACGTACCCAGAGGCACCATGGTTGCTGTCACAAGAGATAGTTGGGGGGATGCTGCCTATTGCGGTTGTCCCTCTCTTCCTCGCCGTCCTCCCCTCATTGCTATCTTCTTCGCGCCGTCTTCTCTCAACCCGGTGACATGCCCGTCTTTGAGAGGTGAAATGGGAGAAAATGAGAAATGCAAGGGGCGTGCGGGCGTCGGGGTGGGGGGAGGGTAATGAGAAGTCGTATGTCTCTTGGCTCGGCGTAATCCGGGAGTGGTGTTGTGTGTGTGTGGGGGGGGGGGGGGGGAAGCTTGTTATGTTGATCCTTGTCTGTTGCATCCCATGTCCTTGTGTCCTTGTTTGTTGCTTTGCACTCATGTGTCGTGTGCCCCCCACTTCCCCCCTCTGATCCCCCCTTTAGCCCTTTGTTTGCCCCCATTAGGCCCCCCTTCAACCCCCTTTTAAATTTCTTGGATCCCCTCTCGACCCCCTGTTGACCCCCTTTTGACCCTCTTTCCGTCCCCACGCCCCCAGGTCCTGCGTGAACTTCTCGGCAAGCACTACGGCTACGAGTGTGACACAGAAGGCGACGCATTCGAGGTAGTCTTCCACGACGCGAGTGACGCGTTGCGCTGGACGCTCGAGGTGCAACTTGCCCTCCTCTACCCTGAGCGGCTGCTCGGCGCTCCGGAGGGCGCCCAGATCCCTCATGCTGGCTGCTGGCCCGACGAGCTGCTCCTGCACCCGAGCGGTGAAGAGGTGTATGGGAAAAACGGGAGCGTCCTCTACCGCGGCCTGCGCGTGCGCGCGGGCATCCACACGGGCATGGCCGAGTCCGCCTACCTCCACGAGAACGGTCGCCGGCGCTACGTGGGCAAGGTCATGGACACAGCCAAGGCCATTGTGGACGCGGCGTCCCAGGGCGGCCAGGTGCTCATGTCCATGGACGCGTGGGCGGCGCTGGGGCCTGCCGCATTCACAAACTCCCTTCACCTGGTCGTGCACAACATGGGCGAGCACTTGGTGGATCGCGAGCTGCCACCATTGCAGCTGATGGAAGTCCTCCCGCAGTCGCTCCAGAAACGGGCACCGTTCAAGCCCATCAAATCGATCCAGCAACTGGCCCCGTCCTTCTTCGACGCGCCGTCCTCGGCCTCCTACGTGCATGATACCCCCCCCAGCGAGCCGGTCGTGATCATGTTCACATTCGTCGAGACGTCCCCAGCGCTGAAGCGCCGCCCTAAATATAGCATGGGCGTGCAGCTCCTGGCGGCCTTTGTCCGCCAGACGCTGGGCATGCACAGTGGCTACGAGTGCGAGGAGAAGAACGGCAACTTTCTGATCGCGTTCTCCGACCCGCTGCACGCGGTGCTCTTTAGCCAGGACCTCCAGGTGGGCGCGATGGCTCTCCCTTGGCCCGAGGAGCTCCTGGCGCCGACTGACGGCCTGCAGGACAGTATGCTGGCGTCGACTCCTCCGGCGTTGTGCACGTATGACGACCATACGAACGGAGGCCGCAGTAGCACCGACCCGTACAACAGCGAATGTTACCGGTAGGTGTGGGGACAGGGACATGGGAGCGGGGCTTTGGTATGGTGCGGGGGAAAGGGCCAACGGGGATGGACCCCCTTGGGTGCAGGAGACCTTCCTTTGGTGTCTTTCTCCTTACGTGACTTGTTTCGAAGTGGAATGGACGATAGAGTGTGTAGAGAGCTATAGATTGGTGCTGGAGAGGGAAGCGGGCGACAAAAGGTATCGATTGCATGACCAGTCCTTGATGAGGTATCGATTGCATGACCAGTCCTTGATGAAGTATCGATTGCATGACCAGTCCTTGATGAGGTATCGATTGCATGACCAGTCCTTGATGAGGTATCGATCCCATGACCAGTCCTTGATGAGGTATCGATTGCATGACCAGTCCTTGATGAGGTATCGATTGCATGACCAGTCCTTGACGAGGTATCGATTGCATGACCAGTCCTTGATGAGGTATCGATTGCATGACCAGTCCTTGATGAGGTATCGATTGCATGACCAGTCCTTGATGAGGTATCGATTGCATGACCAGTCCTTGATGAGGTATCGATTGCATGACCAGTCCTTGATGAGGTATCGATTGCATGACCAGTCCTTGATGAGGTATCGATTGCATGACCAGTTCTTGATGAGGTATCGATTGCATGACCAGTCCTTGATGAGGTATCGATTGCATGACCAGTCCTTGATGAGGTATCGATTGCATGACCAGTCCTTGATGAGGTATCGATTGCATGACCAGTCCTTGATGAGGTATCGATTGCATGACCAGTCCTTGATGAGGTATCGATTGCATGACCAGTCCTTGATGAGGTATCGATTGCATGACCAGTCCTTGATGAGGTATCGATTGCATGACCAGTCCTTGATGAGGTATCGATTGCATGACCAGTCCTTGATGAGGTATCGATTGCATGACCAGTCCTTGATGAGGTATCGATTGCATGACCAGTCCTTGATGAGGTATCGATTGCATGACCAGTCCTTGATGAAGTATCGATTGCATGACCAGTCCTTGATGAGGTATCGATTGCATGACCAGTCCTTGATGAGGTATCGATTGCATGACCAGTCCTTGATGAGGTATCGATCCCATGACCAGTCCTTGATGAGGTATCGATTGCATGACCAGTCCTTGATGAGGTATCGATTGCATGACCAGTCCTTGATGAGGTATCGATTCCATGACCAGTCCTTGATGAGGTATCGATTGCATGACCAGTCCTTGATGAGGTATCGATCCCATGACCAGTCCTTGATTAGGTATCGATCCCATGACCAGTCCTTGATGAGGTATCGATCCCATGACCAGTCCTTGATGAGGTATCGATTGCATGACCAGTCCTTGATGAGGTATCGATTGCATGACCAGTCCTTGATGAGGTATCGATTGCATGACCAGTCCTTGATGAGGTATCGATTGCATGACCAGTCCTTGATGAGGTATCGATTGCATGACCAGTCCTTGATGAGGTATCGATCCCATGACCAGTCCTTGATGAGGTATCGATTGCATGACCAGTCCTTGATGAGGTATCGATTGCATGACCAGTCCTTGATGAAGTATCGATTCCATGACCAGTCCTTGATGAGGTATCGATTCCATGACCAGTCCTTGATGAGGTATCGATTGCATGACCAGTCCTTGATGAGGTATCGATTGCATGACCAGTCCTTGATGAGGTATCGATTCCATGACCAGTCCTTGATGAGGTATCGATTGCATGACCAGTCCTTGATGAAGTATCGATTGCATGACCAGTCCTTGCTGAGGTATCGATCCCATGACCAGTCCTTGATGAGGTATCGATTGCATGACCAGTCCTTGATGAGGTATCGATTGCATGACCAGTCCTTGATGAGGTATCGATTCCATGACCAGTCCTTGATGAAGTATCGATTGCATGACCAGTCCTTGCTGAGGAAGATGTTCTGATGACGGGCAGACGCCATATGGGGTGTGGAGGGGTAGGATTTCGGTTCAAGGGTGTGATGGTGACTGTTGTAGACCTCTTTTTTTTTTTTTTTTGAAACGTGCTTTGGTGCAGTGTTCATCTTTCTTCTTGTACCACGATTGCTCCAATGTCAAGGTCCCAATTGAATGAGTTGCCCCCGCCACAGTTTATTAATAGCCGCAACCTGCCCTTGTGCCTGGTCGCCCATAGCCCGCAGATCAAGCGCTTTAATATGAACTTTTTCAAGTCCTTACTTGCGTCCACCCATGCTCCTCTCTTCCCTCTTCTTCTCGTCCGTCTGCCTTGCGCATTGGCCAGCGCGTAAAGGACCACAAAAGACAATACCTATCTGCGGGCTCGTCATGGACCTGTTCATAGGTGTATGCTTGCTGCAGGCCGTGCTTCCATCTCGTCCCCACATCGGCCCGCGCATCAAGTGCGACAGTATTGACTTGGTCATCGTTATGCTTGCTTCCCCCATGCTTGCCTCTTGTCCCCGCAGGGGCCTGCGCGTCAAGTGTGGGTTCTACTGGGACCTCCCCACGCGCTGCCTCCCCCACGCGAGCACCGGGCGGGCGTCCTATTTCGGACCGCTCATGAACCGCGCCGCACGCATTGCCTGCCACGCCGCGGATGGCCAGACACTGTGCAGTGCCGAGGTCGTGGACGCTGTTTCCCAGTCGGCCGAGGTGTTGCGCCGCAAGCTCAGCTTCGCGCCGCTGGGTCCCTGTGCCTTGAAGGTAAGAAGGTAGAGCGGCGCTGCATGTTGAAGGTAGCAAGGGCACTGCACTTTGAATGTAGGAAGGTTGGTTTATCTGGTGGCTGTAGCTGTTATTGCTTATGTTTCCAGAACACTAACAAAGTGTCAAACTTATGCAGTATGGGAAACCAAACTGTTAGTAGACAGGTGTTCTAAGGGTTAGTGCTTCTATCGTACGTGTGCTGGTATATGTAACAAGGTCTCCTTGCCATGGTCCTCATGCACTTGTCCCCCCCCCCCCCCCCCCCCCCCCTCCTACTCCCACCACCACCACCCTGGCAGGGTATCTCGATGCCCATAGTGCTGTTCCAGGTGTCCAGCCCGCTCACGCACAGCCGGATGTTCAGCTCGTCAGCCTTGCTGGCCGCCCACCCACTGCCCTTCCCGCCCAACCCGCTCAACCTGCCCAACCCGCCCGACCCGCCCGACCGGCACTGCCACCGGGTGGACTTCAGCTCCGTGTGGAGACCTGAAGACGCGGAGCAGCTCTTAAGGGGGGAGGGGGAGGAGGGGGAGCTGTGGCCTGACTTGAGCGAGGGGAGGAAGTCACACACCCGGGAGCCTCGGTCGTGGGTCGTAGTGGATATGGTGAGCCAGCCTCTGCGCCGCCTGTACCATGGGCGGAGGGTGACGACTTAGCCCTTTTCTGTTGGGCGGCGGTATTCATGTGTGATTTTTCTCCTTGTGGACGGGTGGGAACGGTGACCCTGCGTTCCCCCGTGGCACCCTGGCGATGCATGGAGTTGCTGCGTCCAAGTTGGAAGACTGTATTGACGTCTGTATTTTTTTTTGTGTGCGGGTGGTTGAGGTTGTTTATGCATCTGGGGGTGGTACGATATTGGTCAGGAGCTAGGACGCGGGGAGTGTGCCTAGGCTTCTCAAAAGGGTCGCACTCCCTAGCCGTAGGCCATGCTGGGCTGCATTAATTAACCAGGGTCTCCGAGTTGAAGGCAGCCATTCTGCCCGCTGGCATCCACGGTTTGATTTGCTGTGCCCTGGCATCTCTCTAGTCAATGAGGTCTAAGCTATGGCCAGGAGCTCCACTGGATTGTACGAGCTTGTGCGAAGATAAGGCCTACATTGTTAGTACAGTGGACGGTCACCCTTGTTGTTTGTTAGGTCGCTGATCTGGTCCGTGCATGCCTTCTTGTGCATTCCCTGGCAAGGTGCTACTGCGGCAAGACGGATGGCCGTGTCTGTTGATTTGTGAGCTAGGGAGTCTAGTGAAGATCATGGTGACGGGTTGCATAGCAGCACGTTTTCGTTACTTTGGTCACCTATAGTATACTACCTACATTATAGATATTGCAGGAAAGCATGCCATCGGCAGGGTGGAATGGTGATATCACCATGTCACATTGTCTCATGGCGTGGTGATATCACCACGCCGTTTTGCCCCGTTTGTAGTTTATTTGCTACAGCGCGGAGCATTGTTAATTGTTCTTGCTCTTTGGGCCAATCCCGGAAGAGAACGCTGCTGATTAGTGTGCAGCTGGCTGCGGGCCACATTCAGGCTCAGCACCCGGGAGATGTATTTACTTCACACGGCCTCATGAATAAGTATTATTATCAATGAGACAACCTTATAATAAGTATTATTAGTAGTATCGAGTATAATTAGTAGTATATACGTAGTTTTTAAATTTATTGATTAATGCAATCAAAGTTGTTATTAAATTTAAAAGCGCGTGACTGCGTTAAATTTGTTACACGTGGGGATCTTCCTTTCTTCTTTTCTTCAAACTTCTTCTTGTTTAAATCATACGATCGACCTTATTAATAATTTTTGTAGAGACCACTAATTAATTGTTTGTTTATACTATCTGCCTCAATCCATGGATGATGCATTTAAGAATTTAGCCACACCCTGCCTCTAATGGGACCCCCCATGGATGATGCATTAAGAGTTAGCTCAGCCCTGCCCATACAGAGAGTCACTCTCTGATGAGAAGGCATGCAGGCATTAGCTTTTGTATCGCCACGTTGATCTTCCCTCACCATGACAGGCTCCCCCTTAGCTGGATATATAGCTTGATAGATCATGGGGGTGCAGGTGCCCTGGGGCACCTCGAGCAAGTACATGTCGTTTACATTCCCACCCTTGCAGGAAGTAGCTTATAATGTATTAAAAGCCATATCAAAGAGACAACCAGCGCAGCCATATGCCCTTTCTCTGGGATATGTGCTACATATGTACACTCCCAACGGAGTTATGTTCCTAATTAATCCATGATCCTATTTAATGCATACAGATAGCCACACGGCTTCGATATCGATCGATTCGCGCCTTGATAAAATTAACACTGCTACAAGGCAGACGATGTACGTGGACACCCGCATCGGCCTGGCCTGGGCCTGGCTCCGCTCGCTCAATTACCGTACGGCCTACTGCACTCGAACGGAAGGAACTCGGCGATCGAGGACCGCAAGCGCATGCTCTTCAAGGTCTTGGTCCTCACGGTGCTCACATATCAACATCCTGCCATTTTTTTTCCCCCACTGCCTACCTAAAAAAAATCCAGCTGCTCAAAGATGCTTTTCCAGGATCAGCAACAACCTTAACATGCATGCTTTTAAAGGCTTAGCAATAACCCCTTCAATGGCTTTTCACAGGGAAAAGCCTAACCTCTTCAGATGCTTTTGAAGGCTAAGCAATAACCTCTTCCTTGTGCTTCCCTGGGTGAAGCAGGAGGAACCCCAGGCTGGCCGGACTGAACCCATCATGGGTTGTTCGTCCGTTTAAAATGAGAATGAAAGGTGCGGTCCTTTACGGCACCGCCACCTTCATGACAGGCAATCCGGCCCAATCAGCCGATTCTTGAGACAATGCTTTATCATCAATGCTTTATCATCAAAGCAACCAAAAGACCTTTCAATTCCAATGAGATACATGACGAATTACAAAGACTGTCGAGTTGTAATGTTGTAGTTATAAGAGCAGCTGTGAGGCCCCTTGGGTGACGCCACTGCAGGTCCCTTGTGACGGCAGTGCGCGTGTGTTCCCAACCTAGTTCCTACTGGCACGCATGCCAACGACGACCAGGGTTGCCCGAAGGCCCTGTCCCTTGTCTCGTTCTCAGTCTTACACATATTCTTAACAAAACCAATACATTGTCATATCCGTCAGTCCATCCTCATGGCAACTGACTGCATGCAACCACTCACGGGGGCTGCTCCGGGCTGCTCGAACTATTTCACCCCATGAAGACAACAAACCAGTTGTGAGGGAGAGAAACGGACGAACAACGATCACCATGGTTCGTTGCTCATCCTTCTATACTGCTCAAAGCTCAAGCCAGGCTGGCGGCTGGCGCCACTAGCTAGCGCCACTTTTGACATCAACCAATCATAACATTGTCTAATTTCCGACAAGCTAAACTTCAAGCTTTATCTGTCAAGCGAACACAAATATACAAGGGCAAATCTATCGGCCATGCCAGGCACCGCCTGGGGCTTCCTTGCATTTGTGTCTGGTGTCCCACGTTGAAATCCTGAAATTGCACAGCTGCTCAGCGCCTCGCCAGCTTGCTGTGTACCAGCATTCGGCAAACTGCCCTTGTGACGAATGTCAGTGAAATTCAGGTCCGCACAAAAGTTCCGTCAGCAAATTCAGCGGACTTGGCGCGAAAGTACAACAACTGAGATCCGCGGCGTCAGTACCGGGCCGCGGTATAGCAGCCCGCACAAGGCTGCGGACGTCAGAATTACGCCAAAATCTGAATTGCGCGGACGTGATAGATCACGGACGCGACATACCCCGTTTTCACCTTACACTTTTTCATTGGAATACTGCATTATTTAGCCAAATGTTAATGAATTAATTAATTAATTAATTAATTTATTTATTAGGAACATAACTCCGTTGGGAGTATATGTAGCACATAGCCCTTGAGAAGGGGCATATGGCCAATAATACATTCTAAGCTACTTCCTGCAAGGGTGGGAATGTAAACGACACTTGCTCTAGGTGCACCATGGCAGTGATGGCACCTGCATCCCCATGATCTATATCAAGCTATGCCCAGCTAAGGGGGAGCCTGTTATGGGGGGGGAGATCAGCATAGCTAAACAAGAGCTGGAGCGTGGCATCTCAGCAGAGAGCAGCTGTCTGCATGGGCACAGCATAACTAAATAAAGCTAGGCATCATCTGGAGTGTGGCACATCATAGGCGCACATGTACATCCATGGCTAAATAATACTCGTGAATCAGCTGGTATATAGAGCCTGTAGGAGGCTTTCATGTACATGGCCACGGTCTATCTATTCTACACTATTGCTGCTGTATTCCCCTAAGCTGGGGCGTCTGGAGTCGTTGGGGCCGCGGGGGTCGCAGGCCGGGCCCACTTCAAATGTTCCGAAAAGTGTGACACTTTTGGTCGTTTTTTTGACTTTTTCGACGATCGTCACTCTGCAGAGTGATTCGTCGTGCGAAATCGTGCGAAATTGTGCGAAATTTGCTGAAATCGTGTGAAATTTGCTGAAATCGTGCGAATTTGTGCGAAATTTGCTGAAATTGTGCGAAATTTCATGTGAAAAATGTCGACGGTAAAAAATTTTGATGTGCACAACGTGTGTGAATTCATGCGAAATTTTGTCAAACGTCACTCCCCAAAACGACCCTTGGTTGAAATCCATGCGAAATTGTGCGAAATCATGCAAAATTGTGCGAAATCGTGCGAAATCGTGCGAAAATGTGTGAAAATTTTGCGAAAATCACGCGAAAATCACGCGAACTCGTGCGAAATTTTATTTTTTTTTTGCAAAAATAGCGTAAAAGTGTCACACACTTGGCTTGGACGGCGGAACATTTGAAGTGGGCCCGGCCCGCATGCCAGGGCTTGTGGCCGACGTAGATGGCCGCCCCCTTCCAGTACACCGGCTGCCCTGCCTTGGTCTGCCGGAGCTGGAGGTAGGTCGGCCATAGCTCCCGTCGCCGAACGTTGTTGCTGCGCCATGGTCAAGTCGTCGTCAAGGGTGAAGTGAGTCTTCTCGAGCCGCTTGTTGCGGCGTCTGAGGAAGGAAATCTTGTCTGCCGGGTTCTTAAAGGTGAGAAGGAGCGGGGGCGCCCCTGCCTTACCGCGTGCGCGGGGAAGGCGGTGGGCGACCAGCTCGATCTCACCAGTAAGGCCCATGCGACTAAGAATTTCTCTCTCAAATGCACGCGCAAGCTTCTCGGAATTCTCACCTTCCTCCATGTCGAAGTTCTTGACAATGACGTTGAGGCTGCGCTTGGCGAGCTCGGCCTCCTCGCGGAGGTCGAGCGTCTGCTGCTGGAGCTGTGCTGCGACGGCGGAGGTGGTGGAGGTGGCGTGCTGCTTAAGCATGTCCGCCCAGGACCCTGGGCAGGTCGGGATGGGAGGAGCATCGCCGGCCAGGCCAGCCGGGGCTGGCTTGGCGGCAATATTAATGTCCTTCACCGCCTGGGCGGTGAGGCCTGCGGTGTTTTGCAGGACCTCGATGGCGATTGCATTGTCCTTAATTAAGGCGCTGGTCAGTGTCGCGGAGCTGGGCGGTGATGGAGTCGGTGGAGGCGGAGGGCCGGGGGGGGGGGGGCGGGGGGTGGAGGCGAGGAGGGCGGTGGCGGTGGGGATGGTGGGGAGCTCAGCATGCAGCCAGCGTGCGACCCACAGCTGCCCGGCCACATCTGCAGCTAGGGGCGTCACGTGCTGTGAGATGGCTGCGTGGAGGTGGGTGAGGAGGGTGAATTCGGTCAAAGGGACGGGTTGCCAGAGGTCCGCGGAAGCACGCTGAAGGATGGAAAAGAGGGTGGCAAGCTGAAGGCGCGGTCGCGACCAGTCGGACAGGTCAGCTGCGCGGAGCTGAAAATGGCCGTCAGACTGGCTGCGGAAGCATTCGGTGGCGTTGGAGGCGCTGGCACAGGTCAAGAAGGGAGGCATACATACGACCCATAAAACAGGAGCTCCAGTGTCCGGATGTGTGCCTTGTTGAAATAGCCGGGTCTGTTGACGTCGAAGGTGGAAAATAACTCGTCAACATCAAAGTCGTACTCAGACCAGAGTAGGTTCGGTTGGGCGGCTGCGTTTGGGCTCGGGTGAGGCTGAGGGCGAGGCATGAAGCCCGGGAGGGTGCTGGGCGACCACCAGTGCGCGACTAGTGTCACTGCTGCCTGCCGGACCTGAGGACGAAGCTGCAGCCGGAGCTGCAGACGCATTTTCATTGCCGAGCGCAGCCGCCAGGCTGCGTTGAGGCGCGTTTGTTCGCCATATATTGCGTATTAAAGCGTCGGAAAATTATATCAGCATGTGCGTCTTAGAAGGACGAAGCGATTGCGATATTCACGACTAAATTCGGTGCTCAAACGTGAAAGTTATGAGCGCCACCGTCAGCCATGGCTACCGATCGTGGCTCGTGGCGTCCATATTTAGCCATGTACATGTGTGCCTGTCTGTAACTACTCAGCAAAACGCCCCTTCCTCTTGGGGGGGGTGGCTTGCCCACAGGGGCTGGCGTGTGAGCCTGGACAATCTTCTGCCACCTCGATCTTCTCGTTCTGCATGGCAGTCCAAAGAATTAAGGGAGAGGGAGTGGATGCGGTGTTCAAACTGAGCTGGGACCACTAGGTCGGCCAGCAACATCTGGGTGTACGTAGTTCATGGCAGGTTTACCTAGCTTCCTGGGAATGTCCTTGGGGCCAGGCCAGGTCAAGATATGCCGCCCTGGTTGGCCGAGCCGCTGGGGGCCGGCCAGACCAAGGCCGGGCGGTGTCGACCTGGCTGGTGCGAGTAAGATGTCCTACAAATGCTATCCTACGCTGCCTAATATCGTCCGAAATACGAGGCATACCCTGATACAATTAAAGACTCTAATGACCTATGCTTGGAAAACCCTACATTCAGGACCTGTCGGAGCATCCTGTAAACCGTGCCGTCTAGCTTAGCCGCCGGTGTGTCCGTGAGTGTCCACGCCTCAGCGCCATACGTAAGCACCGTGAGGACGAGGACCTTAAAGAGCATGCGCTTGCGGTGCTCGCCCAGGCCCTTCGAGCGCCAGCAGGTGTTGAGCAAACCCGTGGAGCCTGGCCCAGGCCCCAGGCCGATGCGGATGTCCACATCGTCGGCGGTGTCAGGGAGCATGCTCCCCAACAGTTTGAAGCGGTCACGGAACGGGACCTCCGTCCCGTCGAGCAGGCGCGGCAGCGGTGGGCGACTGGAGGCCCCAATCACCGTCGCCTCAGTTTTGACACTAATCTCCAAACCCGCCGCCCTCGCCTCCAAGCCCAGACAGTCCAGCCAGGTCTGAATGTGCTCGGGGCGCGCGATGAGGGTGGTGTCGTCCGCATAAATAAGGTCGGCCAGGCAGTAGCCAGTGCCAACCCTGCCGTGCTCGCGCTCATTAAGGATGTCCAAGCCGGGCTCGAACCTGCTAGAGCAGTAAAGCGCGCACGTGCCCGGCGCATGACGTGATCTGGACACGACAGTAATGAACAGGTATGGGGACAGGACACAACCTTGCCACACCCCGTGGTGAAGGGGGAATGGTGGGGTGGTGCCTTCCGCAGTCCGCACTACTGCCTGTGAGTCAGGTCATACAGTCGACGAATGGCAGCGATAAACGCTGGTGGTACCCGGTCCAGAGCGAGGATGGCCCAAAGAGCCCCCCAGAGGACCGGTTGTGTCAAAGGCCTTGATCGATATAGTCGACAAAAATGAAGACCAGCGGCAAACCATCAGGGCAAAGGCGACGCACCTCCTCCATCAACCGGCGCGCGGCAAACACAGCAGGCCATGACAGTGTTACGACCATGACGGAAACCCATCTGAGACTCACCCAGGTGCAGGGTCCAGCGCGGCGCGGAGCCTGTGCAGCATCATGTGCATGAAGACCTCCAGCGCGGCGCTCTGGAGGCAGACACCCCGATATTTACCGGGTCAGCAGCAGAGCCCTTCTTGTACAGCATGACTCGGATGGCCGTCTGCCACTCAGCAGGCGGATCTCGGCTCATCAGAGAGCAGGGCACGGTTGCAGAACGCCAGCAGAAGATCCCTCACCAGATGATGCCTAGCTTTATTTAGTTATGCTGTGCCCATGCAGAGAGCCACTCTCTGCTGAGAAGCCATGCCCTAGCTTTTGTATCAAGGAGACAACCAGCGCAGGCCAGAAATCGGGAGAATCCGGACCATGGTAGCTCGAGCCTGCCGTTATCTTGTCCGCGTGTTCGAGTCGTTCAGGATGATGAAGATGAATGGTGATGGAAATGTGTATCCTTGTGCATTGAAATTATGGCTGGCTTACGTGTAGAGCGACTAGATGACCTAGACGGTGGGGCCGGAAACAGCATGCTTGATCAGGGCGTGTGTTTCGAGCCTAACTGGCCGGGAGTGTCTAGTGGTGAGCACCAAATGTTGCTGCGATCGCTCTCCCACCATTTACGAGGAAATACCCGCAAATGGAAAACCACTGAAAAGGTAGCTAGTCAGTCATCACGTTAGCCATGCCATGATTCCAAACGTCCAAGAACTGCACACGGTGCAAAGGCAAAAAGCCGGCGGACAGCACTTTCAAATGTGCGGCGGGAACCAAAAGCCCGCGGATGCCAGAAAACATCGTGTTGCTGCAGCGACGCGACGATGTGGACAACGAATCCAGTGCCAAGCTCGGAACGGCCGCAAAGGAGATCTGGCATCACAGGGTTCAGATGTGCGGAGATACGATGCGATCCAGCCGGTCCACGACCTGTTTGTAGAGCTTGTGCCAAGGGGCAGCACCGAACAGATGTGGGTGACGTTGCAAAAAACATCGGACTTGACGGAGCATAATGTCTCGGTCATAGTCTTTGACCAATAAACGCTGCAAGAGTTCAACAAGAGTCGTGATGAAATCAACACGATAAGAACAAAGACGGGAAAAACGATGTAACTGAGAAAGAACAACACCATATTTTGCTGTGTGGGAAAGGAGACTGTGAATATCGGTGTAACGAATAAAAGGAATTTGCTGGTATTTAGGATCCTTGCGCTTATCATAGACAGCCGTACGCCAGCCCTTCTTGTTATGGGTAATGTTAAGATCGAGGTAATTGCAACGAGTATCCTCCGACGTGGCCCGCACAGATCAGGTAGATACATCAGATAGACTAGCTGGCACCAAGCCCGCCCAGCCTGGGCGATATGTCCTCACCTGGCGTGCCCCCGGCCGCGCGCGGCAGGGCCGCCACCCGTGGACTTTTCGTGATAGACTCGGCATGGACATGTGCTACACTAGACGTGACGGGCTCACCCCCGGGCAGCCTCCTGGTTTGTCTGTAATATGGAGGCAGATGGTGCGCAAGGATAGATGGCAAGTAGTGATGAAGGAGACCACCCCCAAGCCTGTGGGGGCTCCGCGTGTGACCAAGTATGGCATTCATAGCGATTCGGGCCGCGGTGCCCACACCCCTGTAACTAGGACCTAGATAGCTTATACCATCCATTCCATCCCATGTTCCCCTCCCACTGAGGACTTATGCTCACGTGACGCAGTCACGTGTCTATTAATTAATTAATTAATCCTCCGACGTGAGCTTTAATGTGAGGGACGCTTGCGGGTAGATGCCAGGCAGACCAGCGGTGATATACAAATGGGTTGCGAAATCAGGGTTGTCGAAAGCGATGACATCATCAATGTATCGACATGTATGGATAAAACGCCTGATGAGAACATCATCGTTTGAGGCAATGAGATTCTCCATGAATGCAAGCTCATAAGTGTATAGATAGAGGTTTGCAAGGAGCCCGGCACAGTTAGTGCCCATAGGGATGCCGATAGCTTGTTGGTACACATTGCCCGCAAAACAAATGAAGGTGTTATCAACAAGATAAGAGATCCAATGAACAAGGTCAGCCTTCGTGATAATATAATTATAACCATCCCGCACGATAGCACCTGCCGCGATCCCTGAGAGCCACGTTGCCGTGGGCTTGGTCTGAGAAACACGCACGTGCAGGTGGTTGCGCCCGTGAGGCCTACGTGCATACAGACGAGTAAGGAGGCTATCTAAACGAGCTTTCAAATCGTGCAAATCTAGTGTGGTATATAGAGTGGTGAAATCATAGGTGGCTATGGGCATAGGTATACGTTTCTCTGCTGCTGTCTTAGAACGGCTAAGGGCGGCAAGGCGTAGGCGTACTTGGGCTGAGTCTATGACGATCCAACTACCAGCGCATTCATACCCGGCATTCGACAGCACCTCCACCCATAATGCATTGGCTTCGGGGAGAAGAGCATTCAAAGCATGGCAGATGAGTTTCGAGAGAGGCATCAGTGGGGCTGAATGCGACGCAGCAATGGTGCGCAAAGCAACAGGAGTTTTGTGCAGCTTAAGAGTGAGATACAGATATGGGAACGTAGTGGTGGTGGCGCGTCGCTGCCGCTTAAGGAATGCCCGAGCAAAATGTTTTGGCTGTGCAGAAAAGCCCGATGAGCAGCAGTGATACTGGCGGTGGACTGTGCACGCTGAACATAGGTAGGGCTGGACGCCAACTCGTGTTGCAAAGTAGCAAGGTAGTGCTTCTTGCATATAAAAGCAAAGTTGTTGGCACTCTTGTCAACACACGTGATGATAAAGTCCTGCTTGAAGTGGTCAAGAAGTGCTTTATCTGTGGTGTTGAGCCAGGTGGTGCGGTGGACCTGCTGGAGACGGTAATCAAGCCTGGTGAGACGTGCATTGCATTCGTGAATGACGGCGCGAAACCACGGTTCCATGGCAAGGGGAGCAAGCTGTAGGTCCGTGCACATGGCATTGCAGAATTTGCGCAGTGATGTGAGAGCAGTGCATTCACCTCTTTGGCACACGTGCGCTGGACCCACGGCCGAAACTTGGTGCCTTTGGCAAAAAGGTCTACAAGCGTGTGGCTCGGCAGGATGCTGAGGTCAGCGGTCATGACGTGCTGTGAGGTGGGATCAAGGTACTTGAAATACCGTTGTTGTTGGCAGGGGCAGGGCCCTGCCAAGATGGTGGCCAGCTCGGTGGGCGTTGTATCGCGGCTGACCTTCCCGTTGCTGAAAACCATTTGTCCCAAGGTGGGAGAGTAATGCCAGGCGGCAATGGGAGTGCCGAAAGTGTTACGCACCACGAGCGGCATCGCAGCCTGCACTTGCGGCAAATGCAGAATGTGTGGCAAACACAGCTCATCCATCGCAGCATGAATGAAAGGTGAGATCAGTAAACGGCGCGGACGCAGTGCATCTGCAGTCCCATTGACACGGTGCCGAATGATACGTGAGAGAAGGCCTCGCAGGCTAGTGGCATGGGAGGGGGGGACTTGCAGATCAGCTTTGTATAGCCATGCTGATCTTCCACCCCATGACGGGCCCCAAGCGCTCCGATGGATCATGGTGGTGCCGGTGCACTTGGTGCACCTAGAGCAGGTGTAGTTTACATCCTACCCTTGCAGGAAGTAGCCCAGAATGTATTAAAGGCCATATTCCCCTTCTCAGGGATGCATGCCACATGTACTCCCAACGGAATTAATTAATCATCTCGCATTTCTGATGATATTAGGCAGCGTAGAATAGCATTTGTAGGACATCTTGCTCGAACCAGTCAGGTAGACACCGCCCTTGGTCTGGCCGGCCCCCAGCGGCTGGGCCAACCTGGGCGGCATATTTTGACCTGGCCTGGCCCCGAGGACAAGCCCACTAAGGGCTGGTTGACCCGCAATTAACTATACAGAGCAGTTGCTGGCCGGCCTAGTACGTGGTCCCAGCTCAGTTTGGACACCGCATTTCCTCCCTCTCTCTTGCTTGGACTGCCATGCAGGACGGCAAGAAGTGGTAGAGGACCATTGTCCGGGCCCACACACTAGCTTGCCGCCCCAAGCCTCCTCCCCCCAGGAGGAAAGGGCGCTATATTGAGTAGAGTAGTAGGATTTTGGTAGCCTATATTAGATTAGAGTTAGCTTAGCTCGTTTTCACGGCTCGACGCTCACCCCCACCCACCAGCCATGGAATACGTGCTACATGATCATCTCCCAACGGAGTCATGTTATAATTTAATAAAATTTAATTTAATGGCTACTACGGAAGCTGTAGGTCGTTGATCCCACCCATCGTTGTCTCATTCGTAGGCACATTTCGTTGGTCAAATTCAGTCGTATACGCCAGTTCTGCTCGAACTGGTTAACCAACTGGGCTCTGATCGAGAGCCTGCCCAGGTCTGCACCGCTGACAGCGTCCCCCGGCCCGTGCACACCGGGACCGGTCTGGCAGGGCTGTGTGCTTTTACCAAACGCATTCATGGATTATCTTGGACATTGCACTATAAATGATTAGCTCTGGCGCGCGGAAGGACAGTAGGGTCAAGCTAGTCACACGGCATTTCCCAATAGTTACATGCCGAGTCGATGATCGGATGAAGAACAACGAACAGCCGGCCGGCAATATAGGTCTCAGTAGCGGCCTGAGATCGGCATATGCGGGCAAACGTACCAATCTGGCCGGGCTGGTAAATCAGTCGGTCCGTCATAACTGAACTGAATGATGATGATTGAAGGCCTCGACTTAAAGCCCAAAGCGGTCGGTGCACGGCAACTGCACATGCATTGAAAAAAAAAATTATCATAACATGACTCTGCCGTTGGGAGACTCCATGCCGGATGTATGCACATAAACTATGCCGTCATGTAACTGTGCCATTTATTTACAACCAGGTTACAACGCAAAAAGCTGGTGTGGTGCAGAGCACTGGAGTGGGCACCGGGCAGCGGGCAGCGGGCAATGGGCAGTTGGGCACCGGCCAGCACCGGGCACGGGCCCGACCGCGGGCGCGGATGACTTTGTAAAGATCTCGCGGCAATGTTGAATACAGTCATTCCCGCGTTAAGTTGCGTTTCTTAAGGTTGCGTTCCCGCGTTAAGTTGCGGCGCCGAAGTTTGGGGGGCGACCGCAACTTAAGCATGGAGGCCATCGCAACTTAACGCGGTAATGACTCAATTTGTAGGTGTCAGGCCATTTTTGGCCGCGCAGGAGGCCATTTTTTGCCAAGTCCGGACCCGCTACGGGATTTCAGGCGGCAAAATACGCAAGCCGGCCCCAAGTGCTGGCGCGCAAATTTCCCCGCCTGCTGGCTTAGGTGAAAAGCGCGAATGCAACCTTACAAATTCAGTTTTGCAGTCTGCGGGCTGCGGTACATAAGAATCCACGACCATGATGTAGGGTCGATTACGGTAATTGAGACATCTTGCCGGAAATTACCACCATCATGCCGAATGCACCACAGAAGGGCAAAGACAAGGTCGTTGAGGCCACAGGCAGTCTCGCTGCCTGCACTATGACTGTGGCCTCCATGCTGTTACTGATTATCATTGTTTACATGCAGGCCATTGACAGTAATGAATGAAGCTTCCCTCACGACTGTTCCCATGTTTCAGTTTGTCACAGTCATACGTGAAGCCGGCTAGCAATTAAGTAACCTGCCAAAAAGAGAGCCGAAGTCAGAGGGTTAAAACACACATTTGTAGTATAAAACGCAGGCACCGCGCGTGGCTGCCCACGGCGTGTTTTGCAGCCCGCCTTTGTCCAAAAGATCTGGCCTGGAAAATGGACTTTGGCCGGCTTTGACGCTGCAGCTGGATCGGGCTTGACGAGAGCTGTCGAATGCCGTATAGAAGTCCGTCAGAGGAGGAGGTGGTGGGCTGCTAGCCTAATTCTACCGTTAAGTTGCGTTCCCGCGTTAAGTTGCGGCGCCAAGTTTTAGGGGGCGATCGCAACTTAACGCGGGAATGACTGTACAAACAGCCGGAGCCGGCTGACGCCTAAACTTTTTAGTTCCGGTGATTTTATGGAATTAAAAAAATACATTTGTAAACATTAAAATACCGGCTGACGCGACGCGCCGTTGCGGTTGGCTGCTTGGTGCGCCAGGCCGGTTCATGGCCTGCGGGCTGCGGCGCCCTCCGTACGTTGCGACGTACGGACTCCCTAATGATCCTGCTAGTGCTGTCGTCATTTGATTGGACAAGCGCCAAGCCTAGAAGCCAAGCCATTGATTGTCGTTCTTCTTCAACGGGCAGGCAAGCAGGATTTATGCAGGAAGGATCAAGCCAAGACCACCGCCCAGCTTTCCTTGTTTCATCAATATCAATCGAGGTTTCAGGGCTAGGTGTCTCTACTCTGTCATCGAGGTGCCCAGCATAGAAGCGTGTTTTGTAAGTACTCATGTCGCCACTCGCCTCACTCTTTGACCAGGCGCGAATGTAAGTAGGAAGACCACGAAAAAATAACAAGCGCACCTTGAACTATTTGGACCGTGTAATAAAACAGTAATTTGCTTTACCATATTTTCTCATGGATACGGCCCAGTCTCGGCTGAGCGTGGAAGACGCGGCTCAGCCGAAGGCGAAGATTGAGGCTGGCCCGTCCATGGAAAAAGAGGCCGCTCCCAAATGGGCTGTAGTTGCCAGAATTGCTGCTCAAGAGCTTTGCGGCTGCTTTAGTCGCATTGCGAATGCCTTGGACACCGTTTATGGCATGCGAAATCCAAGGCCGGCTATGCCGCCGACCCAGGCGGCTGCTGTTAAAAAGAATGGAAAGCGTCCGATTTTGGATGCCCAGACAGGCGAGCCCAGGAAAAAGCGGAGGGAGATGACGAAATTCAATTTATTTGTGCAGAAAGAAATGGAGCTGATTAGACCGAACCGGAAAGGGGAATCACAGCAAAAAATAATGAAGGAGGTCTGCCAGAAATGGAGGGTTGCCCCTGAAAATCCAAACCGAAAACTCCCTGACGGCAGCGGGCACCATTCGGACGTCGACTCTGCCAATGCCCGAAAAGCGCACGAACTTGCCGACCGCGTTCACCTTGGCACTGTTCCCGGCGTGCACAACTCCCTGGCAGTCGTTGCGACCGAGGTCAAGGCACTCGACGCGCCGCCAACAGCTGGCGGAGGTAGAACGCAACCGGCAGGCTCGTCGGCTGAGGGTACCTCGTCGGAGGACGAGGCGAGCTCGGGTTCGGATGATGATGCAGGCAGGGCGAAGGGAAACGTGAAAAGCGAGAAGAAGTGACATGTGAGCACAGGCATTGTGTAAACGTGTCTCCGATTCGGCATCACCAGTGTCCAGCCCTGTTTCAGGGAAGGCAAGCTGGGCAATGGACGCATGCACTTTGACCGCGGAAGGGCGGCCACCCCGCCCGGTTCAGGCGGGTGCACGCGTCACACGAGCACACACGCCTCGGAAGGACGCGCACACACGTGGACAGTCGTAGGGGAGCCTGGGGAGCCGCTGAGATTCTGGAGCCTGTCACGTCATGTATTCATAGTCTCTTTTATTAATAATCACAAGTCCATCACACAGGAATAGGAGGCTTTGAAACGAGATGGAATCCACATGGCGGGCGCGTACACTCCGGTATACTCTGGTATACTCCGGTATACTCTGGTATACTCCGGTATACTCTGGTATACTCTGGTATACCCTGCCTGCGCTGGTTGTCTCCTTGGTATACTCTGGTATATCAGGAAATGCAGGCACTGTATTGATGCTTCTCTGCATGTGTGCGGCATGACGGCATCATACATTATTGAAGACTTGCAAGCTTATGCTACGAGCATGTTTGCCTAGTAATCCATCTGGCTGGGCCTATGTGGTTGATGAAGATGGCTTTCTCCAAGGGCTACTGCTGATGTACCAAAAGATTGAATCTGCGTCGCTTTTCCAAGCCCACAACCTGATCCTGTGTGTCACTCGCCCTTGGTGCACATCCAGTACGCCTTGCCAAATAGCAAGAGCCAAATGTGCTTCTCCACACCATCCAAACGCATCGATCTGCACTGAATTTAGTATTTGTTGTCCGATTATGACACGGCATCTATTCGGTTTTCTCGTTGTTCATAATTTTATCCGGTATGGTTGAGATTTGTTGGGGCGGGGAACATCTAGTGGGGGCATGCCACACCTATCAGTGAGACAACCAGTGCAGGCCAGAAGCCTTCGAGAATCCGGACCATGGTAGCACGCGCCTGCCGTCATCTAAAGTTAAATGCCAAACCTATATTTTTTGTTAGGTGTTGCAGACTGAATAAAGTTGTATTCAACATCATCTTGTACGGTGCTTGCACGTTTTTGGCGAGCATGTATGGCACCACGAGACAACATGCACAAATCGGAATGGCCGTCGTCGATCGGCCTGGCCTGGGCTAGGCATCGGTCGCTCAAAACCTAGACTGGCACTCGAAGGACCTGGGCGCGAGCACCGCAAGCACATGCTCCTCAAGGGACCTCACGGTCCTCACGGTGCTCACCTATGGCGACGAGGCATGGACGCTCACGGACACGCTGGCCACACGGCTGAACGGCACGGTACGTAACAAGGATGCTCCGCCAGGCCCTGAACGTTCGTAGGGTTTTCCACACATAGGTCATTAGAATCTTTGCCACCAGGGTATAGCATTTCGGACGAGATTAGACAGCGTAGGATAGCATTCGTAGGACATCTTGCTCGCACCAGTCAGACCTGTAGACACCGACCTTACTCGGTCTGGCCGGCCCCCAGCGGCTTGGCCAGCCGGGGCGGTGCATATCCTGACCTGGCCTGGCCCCAAGGACATTCCTAAAAGGGTAGGTAAACATGTCATGACCTACACACAGCAGTTGTTGGCTGACCTAGTGGTCCCAGCCCCGTACGTTTGAACATCACGTTCACTCCCTCTCTATTGCTTGGACTGCTATGCAGAACAAGAAGAGGTGGAAGACGATTCAATGCCCTGGCTCACACGCCAGCCCCTGTGGGCAAGCCCTAGCTCCCCCCCCCCCCCAAGAGGAAGGGGCGCTTTGCTGAGTAGAATAGAACTTTAAGGTTTTCCTAGATTAGATTAGCTAATCAGAGTTAGATTAGTTCGGTTTCGCGGCTCCGCCCACCTCCATCCATCCAGCAAGGGGATATGTGCCGGTGTGCTGCATGATCTCCCAACGGAGTCATTAAATTAAAATTAAAATTATTTATTATAACATGCCTCCGTTGGGAGGTCATGTAGCACATATTCCATGTTGGGTGGGTGGAGGTGGGAGAAGCCGCGTAATCGACCTAACCTAACTCTAAGCTATCTAGTCTAGAAAATCCTAACTACGCTACTCAGCAAAACGCCCCTTCCTCTTGGGGGGGGGTGGCATGCCCACAGGGGCTGGCGTGTGAGCCTGGACAATCTTCTGGCACCGCTTCTTGTTCTGCATGGCAGTCCAAAGAAGGGAGAGGGAGTGGATGCGGTGTTCAAACTGGGCTGGGACCGGCCCGACTAGGTCGGCCAGCAACATCTGGATGTAGTTCATGGCAGGCTTACCTAGCTCACCTGGGAATGTCCTTGGGGCCAGGCCACTGAGGTCAGGATGTGCTGCCCGGGTTGGCCAAGCCGCTGGGGGCCGGCCATACCGCAAGGGCGGTGTCGACCTGGCTGGTGCGAGCAAGATGTCCTACATGCAATTAATGCTATCCTATGCATGCTGCTATTATAGGCTCATATGCCGCCCCCATCATGGCTGACGGCGGAGCTCATAACTTTCGCATTTGAGCACCGAATTTAGCCGTGAATATCACAATCGACGCGTCTTTCTACGACGCACATGCTGATATAATTTGCCGAAGCCTTTACGCAATATTTTGTCGAGCAAACGCACCTCGACGATTCGCAGTTTGGACACTGCGATGAGCCAAGCAAATGCGCCTGCAGCTCCGGCTGCAGCTTCGCCTTCCGGCCTCGCAGGCCACGGTGACCCTAGCCAAGCATTAGTGGTTCACTCCTCCGCGGCCTCGCCATCGGCATCGCCAGAACCTAAACGCAGCCGCTCATCCTTTCCACGCGTTCGAACTGCGTTTCAAGCTCAAAACCTTCAATGTCGACGATTACGACTGGTACAACATTGCCCCGTGCACTGCTCTGGAGTGCATTTTCTTCGGGGATTACGCCTCGCTCCTTGAGCTGTGCCTCCACCTTCACAGCATCAATCGTCTTCTCGAGCCAGATGGCCGCAGGCTTCAAAGCCGAGATCTGCTGCTGATGGGCCTCCACTACAACCGCGGCCTGATCTTCAGCACCTGATTCTCTGCTCACTCCTCAAGAAGTCTGACGGCGAGATCTGGGCCCCCACCATCTCCGCAGCCACATACCGCTCCATCCTCACGGAAGCCTTCCAGCAGCAAGTGACCCCCCTTGCCGCAGATGTGGCGGCAATGGGCGGCACACTGGCTACTGAGCTTCCTCACCTTTCCACCACCGTCACCTCCACCTCAACCCTCCTCGCCTCCACCTCCACTGCCACCTCCACCTCCACCGCCGACATCAAGCCCAGCTCCTCGACATTGACCAGCGCCTTAAAGACAATGCTATCGCCATCGAGGTCCTGCAAAACACCGCAGGCCTCCCCGCCCAGGGGGTGAAGGACATTGCCGCCACGCCAGCCCCGGCTGGCCTGGCCGGCGATGCTCCTTCCATCCCGACCTGGGCGGACATGCTTAAGCAGCACGCCACCTCCACCACCTCCGCCGTCGCAGCACAGCTCCAGCAGCAGACGCTCGACCTCCGCGACTCAGGAGGCCGAGCTCGCCAAGCGCAGCCTCAACGTCATTGTCAAGAACTTCGACATGGAGGAAGGTGAGAATTCCGAGAAGCTTGCACGTGGCGTTTGAGAGAGACTGAATTCTTAGTCGCATGGGCCTTACTGGTGAGATTGAGCTGCATGGTCGCCCACCGCCTTCCCCGTGCGCGGGGTAAGGCAGGGGCGCCCCCGCTCCTTCTAACCTTTAACAACCCCGGCGGCGGACAAGATTTCTTTTCTCCGACGCCGCAGCAAGCGGCTCGAGAAGACTCTCTTCACCCTTGACGACGACTTGACCCTGGCGCAGCAACAACGGCGACGGGATCGCGGTGCTTGAGCTCTGGCCTGGCGAGGAAACTATCCAGCTGTTGTCGGCGGGGATCATTGGGCCCAGCGGGCCCAATTAATAAGGAGCTTGCGTTTCTGTGCTAATTAAGAACTGGACAGCCGACCTCATGGTCCGGCAACTCAGTTTGAACACCGAATTAATACCTCCCTTAGTTAGATCTAGATTGGACTGCCATGCAGGACAAGGAGAGATGGCACTCATGGCAGACCATTGCTTTGTCCAGGCCCACACGCCAGCCCCTGTGGGCTGCAAGCCCCCTCCAGGAGGAAGGGGTGATTCGCTGAGTAGCCAGTAGCTAGGATCTTGGTAGTTTTCGCGGCTTCGTTCACCCCCTCCCACCAGCAATGGAATACGTGCTACATGATCTCCCAACGGATCAAGTCATGTTATAATTTATTATTATTATCATTATTATTATTATTACTATTATTATTACATGATATATAGCTAGTGATCTAAGGGGCATGATAGTGATCTAGAAGGGCCCCGATTGCACAAGCTGTGGCCATGCAAGTTGTCCCATGCATCTTTAGTTCCATATCATTCAAGCTAGCGGCCAAGCGGCTCTAGCTCCATATCTGCCACTGCGATGATCCTATAGAGCCCTAGGATCATGTTGTGTGGGGTCCCGTTAAAATTCAGCCCCTCGGCTGCCCCATGCACAAATTGCGCGCATCATGCATTTACATGAACTATTCCGATATATGCTTGTGCTTGAACTGGCTGGCAATTGTTTCTATCATGGAGGATTTCAAGAGCGCATCTTTGCGAGTTGAGTTGAAAGCTGAAATATGCATGCATCCATGGTGGCCTATTTTTTTTTGCATCCATGGGTGTGCTTGGCCGCCCAGCTACGTGCCATTAATTAATTAATTAATTAATTAAACTCGTGCTCCCGTTGGGGAGTCACGGAGCACCGAAGTGCCCACGTTAATCCCTGTGTGTGCACTACAGGAGAAAGGGCAGAGACCCCCAGTCTCCTTCATGCCAAAGGCATGCCACAGCTGCAATCGGGCGCGGCTAGCTAAAAGGACAGGCTAACGATCCGGCAAACTGTGGGTGCAATAAGACCCATGTGAGCATATATCATGTAGCTCAAGGAGCGTGGGCAAGTAATCTGAACATAGCCAGGGCGTAGCATGGCTGTACTAGGACTAGGCGAAGGCTATGGCTGGTTGTGTACCGTGCGTTGGCGGCACGTGACTAGGTGTGTTGGCACAGCTAGGCAACATTCTAGGCATGGCTGCCTTAGCGGCAGTGACGCCAATGGTTACAAGCTAGGGCTATTGCTATTCTAGCCCGCTGGGGGCGTCCACATCTTGTGGTTGATCATCAGGTCCCCGCCCCTCCAGTACACCTTGGGCTTCTGGGGGTCCTGCTTATGGCGGAGGTATTCCGGCCACAGGTCGCGTCGCTGCTGTTGCTGAGCGGGGGTGAGGTCGTCATCCAGCGTCCAGGTGAGGTCGTGCAACCGCTTGCGACGAGAGAGGAACCGCTGCTTATCCTCAGGGGAGGGGAAGGTGAGTAGGACTGGTGGGGGAGCCGCCTTGTCCCGTGAGTGGGGAAGGCGGTGGCACCCACGCAGTTCTACCTCACCTACCAGGCCCATGAGGGTAAGAAGCTGGTTCTTGAGCTCGTCGGCAAGAGAGGTTGACGTCTCACCTGGCTTCTGGCGTGCCATGTGCCGACTGCACTTCGCTACTAATTAATTTAATTTGTGATCGTATCTAGCACGATGATCTTGGGCACCATTTCATTATCTAGATCACCTGCAAATAAAAGACCTTCGTACATTACCAAATATTTACCATCAACAGCCCATATGCCGGTACATCCCTTGGGGAACACGCCCAAGCTGTGACCATAAGTGGTAACACTCATGTACACGCATATGAGGAACATCTCAAAGAAGCTGCCAGATCCCTCCGGGCACCAGGCTCACGATGCTGAGTGCCCGTATTGTCCTGCATGACAGTGTCCGGTCATGGTGTACATATTCACGCAAGGGAACCTAACCGCACACAACGCTATAGGCCAAAGCGGCCCACCCTCCAGGGCAGCGCATGGATCCACACACACAGGTTCCACAAACCCAGAATCCAAGGGATCTGGCACGGGAAATAGTGGCACCCGCCGGGCTGAGTCAAGCTATCCACACATCCACGCTAGCGGTCACTCGGGCGGTACCGGCGGCGACGCCGGCGGTAACTGTGGCCATTGGCACTGCTGCCGCCGCCGCCTCCGCCTCCGCCGCCGCCGCTGCTGCTGCTGCTGCTGCTGCTGCTGCTGCTGCTGCTGCTGCTGCTGCTGCTGCTGGGATGGCGGCGGCGATGGTGACGGCTGCCAGTGGGGGACCGTGACCGTGTCTGCCTAGTGGACCCCCCCGTGCCAAATGTGCTCGGGTCCGTGGGAGACTGCCGCTCCTCCCTCCAGTGTATCCTGTCCCTCCCCTCCCTCCCCTCCCTCCCCTCCCTCCCTCCCCTCCCTCCCTCCTCCCTCCCTCCCTCCCTCCCTCCCTCCCCTCCCTCCCCTCCCTCCCTCCCTCCCTCTCCTCCCTCCCCTCCCTCCCCTCCTCCCTCCCTGAGCCCTCCCTCCCTCCCTGAGCCCCTCCCTGAGCCCCTCGCTCCCCTCCCTCAGCCCCTCCCTCCCCTCCCTGAGCCCCTCCCTCAGCCCCTCCCTCCCCTCCCTGAGCCCCTCCCTCCCCTCCCTGAGCCCCTCCCTCAGCCCCTCCCTCCCCTCCCTCCCCTCCCTCCCCTCCCTGAGCCCCTCCCTCCCTCCCTCCTCCCTCCCTCCTCCTCCCTCTCCCCTCCCTCCCCTCCCTCCCCTCCTCCTCCCTCCCCTCCCTCCCTCCTCCTCCCTCCCTCCTCCCTCCCTCCCTCCCCCCTCCCTCCCTCCCTCCCCTCCTCCTCCCTCCCTCCCTCCTCCCTTCCCTCCCACCCCTCCACTGCCCTGTCCTCCTTGTGGTTCTGAAAACAACGGAGCCTCCGCCCTGACCGCCCATTCTGACAGGTGACCTCCCTTGGAGCCCACCGGTGGGGGCGGCCACGGCGACGGGCCCGCCCGCCCCCAGCCTGGCTGACCCTCTCCCTGGCTGAGGGAGGAGGAGGATGGGAAGCCCTGCGTGCTGGCGCCCGTGTGGTTGCTGTCGCGGTGGTTGCTGTTGTTGCTGCTGTAGCAGGGCGAGGTGTTGTTCTTGTTGCGGGTGCCGTTGCAGGTGTAATAATTCCTTCTAGCGCTGTTGGCGTAATGGTTGGTGGGGTCACGGACGTTGTACACGCCGCTGCTGCTGGTGCAAACGGCCCCGTTCTTGCCCCCCGCTTCTGTCTGCCGCAACCGGCAGGTCTCCCCACTGCTGTCGTCCACAGAGGAGGGGGAGGGGGAGCACCTCGTGGGGGTGGCCTTGTAGCGCCCGAACAGGAACTCCCGCAGCCGCTGCGAGCATTTCTTCATGTGGATGTAGTTGCATAGGTACTCCTTGGCGCAGCAGCTGCTCTCACGCGCGTTCTGGTTGCAGATGCCAGCATGCAGGTTCTCGATCACGGAGACCTCGGCGTGGATGGGCCGACGTTCAAAGTAGCGCCCTTGCAACGCGTCGCACGCACGCCGGCATGCCTCGGGGGTTGCAAACTTGGCATAGCTGTGGGGGCCGCGTTAGTTGGTTAGGTTAGTGGTACATGTCGGTTGTCCAGGGCTTGTTATAATGGGGAATTTTATCGAGGTATGAACGGGCTTGTTAAGAATGTTGGGGAGATTAAGAAAGGGCAGGTTGAGGAGATATAAAAAAGGTATCGTGGAACGAGATGTAGACGTGATGTAGAGGACCGAGACATAGAGGAGGTACAGAGGAGATGTAGACGTGATGCAGACGAGACATAGAGGAGGCGTAGCTTTAGGAGATGAAGACGCATGAGTGATGGAGAGGGGATGTAGGGGAGGAAAACGGATAATGGAATCACCAACAGGTCGAAGATCCGGGTTTCATGGGTAAGATATACAATTTTCGCACGGTGTAGACGGCATAAAAGTGGCAAAGCAAAGCAATGTCAAAGGGAAACGATAGCAGCATAAATCACACATACAGATCGGAACCGAACCTTGCACGCAAGGCCAACCAAACCAAGCTAAAACTTTCCCGATGGGGTACCGGCTTCCCTGATCGAAAATCGCACTCCCTAGCGACAAAAGCACCATGTCAATATCCATCTAAAAACAAACCGTCTCGCTGTCGCTATTTGGAGAAGGTCCATCACCGCATGCGGAAGCCTGTGCCAAAGACACATCATCATGCAAACACGGAGTACTAAGTAGCAAAAACAACAAAACGTGAAACTCATACTGTCGGCATCGGTCGCCAGAACCTCCCCCACCGTGTGCGGTCAGGTGATGCACTATAAATCACGCAGGCAAGAACCTGGAATGGAATTCCAGCAGCCTGTCACAGCAACAGCGAGACCCACCCTTGAACAACACCGCCCCCCCCCCCCCCCCCCCCCTCCCCTTTTTCCAACCCCACCGGGATCCAAAATGAGCCGCCCCAATAGCAGAGTTTCGCCTGCACGCGACGGCCAACAAGCACCAGCAAACGATAACAAGCAGCACCAGGGTGAAACGCCCGAGGCAAAGAGGGGGCACCACAAGTGGCGCGACCAGGGTGTCCCTGTAGCATGGTGCACGTACGTGTTTCCCATCATGTGCTGAGCCAAGTTCTCGCCCACCTTGTGCATACATGCACGCGGCCACCAGGTCAGGCAACAATAAGTAGCAGGGGGGTTGAGCCACCGCAAGGGAAGAACACAGCCAGGTAATAGGGGGGTTGAGCCACCGCAAGGGAAGAACACAGCCAGGTAATAGCGGGGTTGAGCCACCGCAAGGGAAGAACACAGCCAGGTAATAGCGGGGTTGAGCCACCGCAAGGGAAGAACACAGCCAGGTAATAGAGGGGTTGAGCCACCGCAAGGGAAGAACACAGCCAGGTATTAGGGGGGTTGAGCCACCGCAAGGGAAGAACACAGCCAGGTATTAGGGGGGTTGAGCCACTGCAAGGGAAGAACACAGCCAGGTATTAGGGGGGTTGAGCCACCGCAAGGGAAGAACACAGCCAGGTAATAGGGGGGTTGAGCCACCGCAAGGGAAGAACACAGCCAGGAAATAGGGGGGTTGAGCCACCGCAAGGGAAGAACACAGCCAGGTAATAGGGGGGTTGAGCCACCGCAAGGGAAGAACACAGCCTGGTAATAGGGGGGTTGAGCCACTGCAAGGGAAGAACACAGCCAGGTAGCCCCGTCCACCACCACCCCCCCCCACACCCACACCCACGCCCCCACGTACATAGGGCACATGACAAGGCAGGCAGGCAGGCAGGCAGCGCACGGCGCCCCAGGGATCAAATGAGGGCAACCACGCAAGAAGAAACACGGGCAGGTTTGGAGCACGCTATTTGGCTTTAGGCTTCCCATACAATTTTCTGCATAATGCTTGGAACTAACCTTATAATTTTGCATAATGTTTGAGATAAACCTTATAACTTTGCATTATGCTTGGCATTAACCTTAATCCTTATTACTTTGCATAGTGACGAATGCTTGGCATTAACCTTCTCACCCCACCCCACCCCGCCCTGAGTGTTGCTTTCGCACGACACTGTTTGCCACACAAGGCAGAGCTGAAAAGCGCCATGATCTAGACATGTGGATCTCCATATCCTAGACATACCGGTAGCCCCAAGACTCCTGGCATGCCACAGAAAACAACTACCCTATCTAGATCCCCACCATTTCTGGAAAAAAGGAAGGTTGTATACTAGCGCCACACACAAACTGGGAACGGAACGTAGGGCACTTAGAAAGTAACGCACTCAGCAACCGTTGGTGAACCATGGCGGCCACCCCGAGAGGTGGGCTCGCAGCAAGGGTCTGGTACCTTCACGCCGTCAACACTCAACAAGCAGCAGAATGGAAGTGTGTCATGTCAAAGGAAGTGGGTCATGTCGTTCCCATCTGCAAAAGGAGAAGGGGTCAACTGCGGCTCCCTGCCACCAAGACAAGCCTACCCTGCCACCAAGACGAGCCCACCCTGCCATCCACCCGAGCCTACCCTGCCACCGAGGCGAGCCTGCCCTGCCACCAAGAACTACCTACCCTGCCACCAAGGACAGCCTACTTGGCTTTGGCAGGTGGTTGCTCCACTATCAAGCGCACACGTGAGGAAAGCAGTCCTATGGGCCGGCTACTTTGACGACGATGCAAAACAGATGCAACAAGACCAGAAAACCAACAGGGACACGTGCAACGTCCGGCCCCCAGGGACTCATCGGCTGCTCCCATGATTGCCAGATGAGGACGCGCATCCACGGACTAGATAGCTGGACAGGATTGGAGACTCGCCAGGTGCTTGGCTGACACGAGTTTCAAAAGATAAGCGAGATTAGAAACCCGAACGCCCGAGCACCCAGGGAAGCGCCTGCCAGATATGGATGCATACCACGATGTCCTCCAGCTCCCCGTATTTGGCCATCTCGTAGAAACAGTCCACATAGAAGTTCTCGAAATGGGCAAACGAAGCCTGCAGGTCCCACAGAGGATTCATCGGGGCGTAGGAATCATCCGGGACAGCTAACGCCTGCACCCATCATTTGAACCGCCAAGGAAAAAAGGGAAATGAATAAACCCACCAGGAAGGGAAACTTACCAGGAAGGGGGGGGGCTTAACTTGATAAGGCATGTCACCGACATAAAACGCCTTATCCCAGCTAAAGCAGCCCATCAAGAGCCTGGAACCCGATGCCCTCGTTATACCCCCCTGTAAGAGGCAAGTGACAAAAACTAAATACGACTTTGTAGAGACAACTTGAAAACAAGATTCGCTTCCCATGATGAGGAGACATGCCCCCAAGCTCGCAAAATTGCTTTTCTGCCGTCATGATGTAAACGTCCGACACAGGTTGTGGTCTGTTTTAATGAACGTAAACAACTCATCGTCCCCACTTAAAAAGTAATCCAACAACAAAAGTCAACTCCCCTTCCCCCCCCCCGTCTCCCCCCCCCGCCGCACAAGGTAACTGCTGCATCATTTCGGTCGATCCAGTCCCAGATGGCGGCAGAAAGAAGAACCACTGAGCAGCAAAACTACAGAACCCGGAGATGACGATTTGCGGCAACGTGAAAGCACATCGCAGGATACAATAGTCGGCGCATACCGCGTTAGAAACCTGCTGGGCAGGCTGGTATATGTGCTTGAGCAGCAAAACTTGGGCAGTTGGTGGAGGCGGAGGATGCAGCCTACGACAGCGAGTCCCGTGCATGCAAACGCCGGTCTTCATGTAGAACTTGCAAGTCGTGGATGGAAGGGCCGACGTTTCGGATCTCCGCGCTAATGCTGCCACGGTGTCCTCCTCCATTTTCTCCATGTAGAACTTGCAATCCTTAGATGGATGGTAAATGGTTTCGGATCTCCGCGCTAATGATGCCGCGGTGTCTTCCTCCATTGTTGCAACATCGAACGTCGGGACCTTCAGCTTGGATGCGACAATGCCAACACCACAATGACTCAGAAAATGAAGGACGTGCTACCCGTACAAGTTGCCGCCGGTTCTTTTTTGTCCCTAAAATGGTGGTCTTGTCGCTGCCGCTAGCCCACGATGGGGAACGCCCTTTATAATGCAGCTCTCGTCGTAACCCACCAGCTTTACGCAAAAACCCTTGTCAGCCGGGGCAAGCTTATTACACGCGTCAACGTTGCAGGTATCTGAACCCAGTCCCCTGAATCCCCTCGCGTGCCTTAAACTCAACGGGCTGGAATGTATCGTCAGCTCGGCGTTGTAAGACTCTCCCTCTTACTTTCAACTTGGGAAAAGCGAACTCACGATCGGAACCTATGGCACCCTTTCGCGAATGTACTCCCGATCCGACGGCTACCCTAGCCACAGTCCAAACTGGCGGGATGGATTACACAGGATCCATGTCGGAAAGGTAGGGACGGACGTGCCGCCTGAGGCGCAAACCGCGGTCTCGAGGTCGCATCGTATCACTCGTATGACTTTCATCCTGAGGCCTGACCGCCTGCAAGTCGGGATAGCTGATGTCGTGATATGAATCGTGGCGTCATCGCGTCACGTGACTGGTAGACGGGTACTAGCAGAACTAGCCAGACGAAGCCAGACGACCACAGACGACGCGCGACGCGACCTTGAGCAGGGTTCTCCTTTTTTCCTGGTTGTCCTGTCACAGACGGGAGAGATCATGGTCGTCCGGAATCCGCACCGCATTCGATGCCTCATGCATGATCAAAATTCTTACCCCGGTCTTAGCCCAGTAGGGATACACCATACCAGGTAAACACGCCCATAACGGATATCGCGGATATTATTTCAGCCAGTCGTTTGCACATTCAGCTTATATCGGCAGTAGCTAGCTATAGTAGGCATCACGCACTTTTTAGCTACGTATACGTACTTCAGCGAACCATCGTTACAAGGATCATAGCATTCCTTTCGTCGACACTTACCCCGGTCATGTCGCAATCCGGCTCTTGCCGGACGGCAACGGGACCTTCTAGGCCGCCAACTGGCTATTGTGTGGCATTGTTATTGGCGTCTGGTGCAGCTTGTATTGCTGCGATTTGGTACTGACGCATGTACTTCCGGCGCTTTTTATTGCTGTAGCCGAGAATGCGATGTAGGGTCGTCAAGGCCGTTGAGACTGGGGCAGAGCCCGGCAGTATTTTTCAGTGTATTCGGCATCTGCCTGTACGGGGATGCTACAATTTTGCAACGTGACCACTGTGCCATGGCAACTTGGTACGGAGATGGCTGGCTGGTTCTTGACCCTGTAAAGGAAACAAGCCTCAGTTACAAAAGGCACGAATCACGACCACAATTCTCGGATTTTAGTGGCATGAAGCAGGCCTTTGAGGTGCCAACCGATCAGTCAGGCATTGGGCGTCAGAAGAGTAGCAAGCGACCACGTCGACCTCTGAACGTCCGCGAACAAGAGGGTCAAGCGAGGCATGAGGTCCGTGGAATATTCCTGGGACATTCCATCCAATGTCTCTGGGACCAGTTACCACCATTATTTTTTCCGCTGCCTCATTCGCACGGGAGCTCTGCTGACACTCTACGTGGAACTGACTCAGGAGCGTAACCATGCGTCGTTTCCGCGCATATCCCATGTATGCACCAGGCTGCATAGTTGCTACAAAAGCCTAAATGGGATATAACTTCAATGAGATGTCGTGGTCGAGCAACCTTGCCGCCAACGGGCATTTTGCACGTGGGGGAGTACTTACAATTCCACTCCAGGTTGGTCTCAAATAGCACCAATATTGATAGTAAACAGTTAGTCCAATTGACTGGGCATGGGCTGGCTTCTCAGAAGTGAGTGTTCGGTGGGGAGCGGGGACCTTCCTTCCAATGGCATTCCTTACAAACAGGTAACAAATGCTCCTCTAGACCCCCTACCCCCCCCTCCTCCGCCCTCAATGCTGGCGCGCATGTCTTCGTTTGACTCCCTCTCGGCTTGTTCCGCATCCCATGCCTTAGTGCTTGCACACAAGTAGGTGTTTACCTAGTCACCTACTCACCTACTCACTTACCCCGTCACGCCCATCACAACATGCACCTGGGCTCCAGATGCATGAACAGATAATGGAGCGGATGATTGCGTGTAGAATACCACCCGCCCGCCCGCCCGCCCGCCCGCCCGCCGCCCGCCCGCCCCCGCCCGCCCGCCCGCCGCCCGCCCGCCCGCCCCCCGCCGCCCGCCCGCCCGCCCGCCCGCCCGCCGCCCGCCCGCCCGCCCGCCGCCCGCCCGCCCGCCCGCCCGCCCGCCCGCCCACCCACCCACCCACCCACCCACCCACCCACCCACCCACCCACCCACCCACCCACCCACCCACCCACCCACCCACCCAATCTTCTGACCACCAACTGACCAACCCACCAACCTGGTTCGCCGCGTCCGTATCTGCAGGGTGTGCGCGACGTGCTCCTCCGCGCCCATGAGGCGTTCTCGAGGGACCCTGGTACCGCCTGGTCGTGGTGCCCCCGGGGACCTGCGCGCGCCCCCGGCGCCGCTCTCCTCTCCCCACCGCCCGCGCAGCCATCCAATTGGTTGCAAGGATCCGCGGAGATGGTGCAACCGACTGGCGCCGCCCCCCGCATCCCTGCCACTGGTGCTGCGGGAGGTCAATCATCGCTCATCCCTCGGTCGGCCGCTCCTTGTGCGCAGTGTGGTGCCGATGGGTTTGAGTCGTGTGCACATCGAGGGCAGGGGTCACCACCTGGCGAGGGAAGGCTGTCATGTTTCACGGTGGGGTCAGCGTGTGAGCGAGGGGGTGATCTCCCTACTGCCTGCAGGGGTGGGGGTGGGGGCGGTGCAGGGCTGGGTAAACATGGGTGGGACAGCGGCGCAACCGCACGGGACGGTGCTGACCTTGGCAACGATGCTGTGGATGATGATGAGGAGGAGCAGGAGGGTGGGTCATCTCAGGATGTTCCGACAAGGAAACGTTGCGAGGCCCCGCCACTCGATGCTTTGCCGTTCAAGCACGTGAGAGGCGGGGGTGTGGTTGGGGACTGGCCATCCAGCGATGCGTCGGCACCGCTGGACCTGGTGGCTATGTTGAGCGTCTGGCAAGCGGCCTTGGTGGAGTGCCGCGTGTGCTTTCCATGCGGCCCAGAGGGCCCAGGGGGGTCCCGCGAAGCAGGTAACCTTTTCCTTAGCACGCACAGGTAAACAGGTGGGGAGTACCCTGGCCGTGCATCCTGGGGGCATGCTTCCCGGTAACGCTCTCCGGGCTTTCTGCTCCTCTGCCGATGGTGTGTTGCGATGATGCACATGGAGTAGGGTCATGCCAGCTGCCAGCGCTACAGTGCTCTATAGTGCATCGTGGAGGAAAAGCCATGCACTCGGTTTTGTCATGCTGCAGGGCACAAGCGCTTGTATTCAGCGCGAAAGAAACAGGGGTGGTAGCGGGTGGCCCCTCGTTGAAATCAAGTCAACTTGTCCGAGGCGGCGTTTGTGCTAGCGCGCTCATGATGGCAATGCCCAAATGCTCACGAAAGCCGGTGCTTCACGCTTGTCGTGCCCCTTGGATACGCCACCTGCCCTGTCTCTCCCCACCCCCCAATTCTCCAGCCTTGCGTTGCTCCTGCATACGCACATTCGTGGCATGCCAGAGCAGCTCTCCTCACGTCCCACTTGCCCCGGCGCACGCATTTCTCGCGCACATGCACGCACACATGTGTGCCCAGGTAAGGTGGCAGGAGCCCCTCTTGGCGCCCCCCCCGCGGCCCCAGGCAAGGGAGGCCCGGGGGCCGAGTGGCACCACCCAAACGGCAAAACTGGCGCAGTGACTGCGCCCAAGCCAGGCGCGCAGGCAGGAGAGCCCCGTGGCCAGGATTATACACCCTGGGCGAAGCTCTTCAACACCCTGGTGGAGAACCCATCGCAGGATGACGCGTCGCTGGAGGTTGACATGCGGCCGGGCCTGCGCCTGGTTATGCCACCCAGAAGCTCGTTTTACGCGGTAAGGCCCTGTCTCACTTCTGGCCTCCGGCACAACCCTGCAAGTTGTCTTTTTCCGGCTAGTTCGCTTGGAGCGGCATATTCAGTTTCCTTTTTCACGGCAAGTTTTGGCATCACGCCAGCTGGGCATGTGCCCCGCCGTGCGTCCTGGTCTCCCTGTCTCCCTGTCTCCCTGTCTCCCTGTCTCCCTGTCTCCCTGTCTCCCTGTCTCCCTGTCTCCCTGTCTCCCTGTCTACCTGTCTCTACCTGTTGTATGGATGGTCTGAGATTGTTTCAAGTGGTCGGCTGTTGTTGGAAACGGCATGTTGTGTTTTGAGCGGCAGTGAACAGCAGCTAAGGGGGCGGACACGGGCAGGCGTTTGCGTCGATGGTGGCAGTGACGAATGCAGGGTTAGCAAGGGGAGTTTTTGTCAATGTCCAGGCGGGCTGTGTTGGACCGTGAGTTCTTTACTTTTCCTTTTTTTTTTTGCTCCTGCAGTAAGAACGGTTTGGGGTGCGTAGCAGCTTTGCCTCAGAGTGTCATATACAAGGGCACACAGCCATGCTTCTGCTAGGGGTTTGGGAGAAACATCACAATAGCAAAGCACTGGTGCATCTCCATCCTTGGTACTCCGAGGCAAGGGGATGTCCTTTGCAGCCATACTGCCACCTGCAGGATGGAACCAGGCCTTGGGCTGGCATGCAAGGGTTAGGGTCGTGGGATTGATGTGCTGTTCATTTTCAGCTGATAAATTTCGTTGTTATTCTATGGGCGCGGGGATGTGCGTGGCTGTGTGCATTTGCAGTCTGATATCAGGGACGTCAGAGCTCTCATACCAGGTACTCTCGAGCTTTTGCTCAACGTGGTTTGGAGTGCGTGTTGGCACGCCGTGGCAGGGGTGGTTGGCGTCTCTTGGTTCAGCCATCTCAGAGGCAACGTCGTGTTTCTCCCCACGTGGTGTCCTGGTGGTGTGTGCATGGTGTTGTCATGCATATATATGCCCAGCGGTAGTGCCGGCGAGGGAGCGTGGGCTCTTGTTACCAGTGACCTGGGAAGTGCATATGTGGTGGTGGGCGTGGTGGGGGGAAGGGGAAGATAGGCGTGGGGATGAAGGGGGAAGAAGGGGGAGAGGGGGACCAGGCAAAGAATGTTGGGCGGGCAGTATTACCGGCGCGGCAATGCAGATACATTGCGAGGTGCATGGAAGCATGCTACTCTGTCACAGAAGTGGCCGCTGCTTCTGTTGACACCCTGCCGATAGTGTCCCCCTTGTCTTCAGAAGCGAGGCGGTCATTGCAATCAGCAATATGGACATGCGTCGAATGTGGATAGATGTGAAGGGATGAGTTAACTACAAGCCGGTGGTAGGAAACAGTTGGTAGGTGGGTGGGTGGGTGGGTGGGTGGGTGGGTGGGTGGGTGGGTGGGTGGGTGGGTGGGTGGGTGGGTGGGTGGGTGGGTGGGTGGGTGGGTGGGTGGGTGGGTGGGTGGGTGGGTGGGTGGGTGGGTGGGTGGGTGGGTGGGTGGGTGGGTGGGTGGGTGGGTGCGTGGGTGGGGCGGTGGGTGGGTGGGTGGGTGGGTGGGTGGGTGGGTGGGTGGGTGGGTGGGTGGGTGGGTGGGTGGGTGGGTGGGTGGGTGGGTGGGTGGGTGGGTGGGTGGGTGGGTGGGTGGGTGGGGAGGTAGGTAGGTAGGTATGAGGATACATACGTGAAGGGATGAGCGCTGGTGCTCCAGGCACTGCTAGCTCGTTTGGCCGTTGGTGTGTGCATGGAAGGTTGGTTGGCCTTGGCGTTGACAAGTCATGTCCGTCAGGCGGGCTGAGCTGGCTTTACAGGCTTTTTACCTGTGACCTGCGTGTGTCACTCCCTGTCGGGATTTTATGGGTTGAAACGGGGTCAAATGGGTTCAAATGGGTTCGATTGGGGTTCAAACGGGTTTAAAGTTCAAAATGGGTTCAAATGGGTTCAAATGGGTTCAAATAGGTTCAAATGGGCTAAAATGGGTTCAAATGGGTTCACATGGGTTCAAATGTTTCGATCAAATGGGTTCAAATGGGTTAAAATGGGGTTCAAGTAAGTTGATACTGCTAAGCAGTATGGGTTGTGGGTCCAAATGCGTTGCCTCACAGCCCCACGCTTGATGCCCACACAGCGCATCCGGCATCCCATTGGCTGCATGAACCCAGCCACTATACAATCAATAAATTATATAAAGGTTTACAAGTAGCCTTATATAATCAATTTATTGACTAAAATCACGTAGACTGCATCACATGGGTACCAATAGAGGAACCTTCAATCCTATACACAGGGGGGGGGTAATCAATTAATGAAAAGCACGTGACTGCATCACATGGGTACCAATAAATGAACCTTCAATCCTATACCCAGGGGGGGTAATCAATTAATGAAAAGCACGTAGACTGCATCACATGGGTACCAATAAAGGAACCTTACAGCCCCTTTATACAACGAGAAGAAGAAGAGAGGGCACCCTCTCAGCTGCTTGTACTAGCTTCTCTCACTGCCTCAAGCGGGCAGGTCACAGAGGACTTGCTCGGGGGCCGCGATCTCATGCACGCTCGGGGGCCGCTATCTCGCGGGCATGGCTACCAAGCGGGATGCTCATGGAGATGCTACTGAGAGACTCGATAATTGTGAGGGAAGGGTGGCCCGCCAGCATGCACACATGGCGCCCACGTCGCGTGCATTCACACATCACGCCCGCTTGGCACGCGTGCACACATTGCCTCACCTCGCGTGCGTACAGACATACGCCGCACAGAGTCCTAGCAGTGTGCATTAATTCGCAGCATTGTCTGCCGGTGCACGTGTCCACGTGCCAAAAGTTGTCTGTTTGTGTTCTTGCCGCGCACCGCCCTGGTTAACGGACCTGGTCAAACAAAAATGCGTCCTTCTGCTACCCTCAATGCTTGTCTCACCAGATCCGCCGCAGCCTGCGTTTGACCTCATCGTGGCCGACCCCCCCTGGGAGAACAAATCGGCGGCGCGGCAGGGCACGTATGTCGACCACCTTTAATGCTCCCTGCCTTCTCACGTCGTGTTCTGCGCATCTCGGGCACGCAGGCACTAGGCGGCATTCGGTTCACTGTTTGCTGCCTGCGTGTATGATGGCAGGCCTGCTGCCGCTGTGCGTATGTTTTTTTGTAAGATCACTTGTTACTGCTGCCAGCAGTCACGGGCCTTTGGGCCTTTGGGTGCGTCACTTAACTGGGTGGAAGCAACGAACCAAGGCTGACCTTTGCATTTGCTAGCTTATCTACGTACTGTTTTTATCACACATAGCTTATCTTAGTATCACACGTCACAGTATCTTAGTATCACACGTCACATGCCCTTGACTGCATTTTCTTGTTTTCCGTGGTGGTGGCACTCGGCAGATACGCCACCCTCCCCAGCCGCTACCTGCTGTCCATCCCCATGCGCACGCTCGCCCACACGACACGTGGCGCTCTGCTGGCGCTCTGGGTGACCAACCGCGAGAAGCTGCGTCGCTTTGTGGAGGGGGAGCTGTTCCCCGCGTGGGGTGTCACCCACGTCGCCACCTGGTACTGGCTCAAGGTGGGCAGTGGGCACACGCCAACAGAATACAGGCATTCACGCCTCAAGTTGGGTTTGAGGTTTTCGAGGGGTCGACCCAACTGAAGGCGTGAACCCAAGGCGTGAATGGCTCTACTAAAATGTATTAATTTGAACTAACGGTACTAAACTACACTGTTATGAACTACTTTGAACTTAGAATGCCTGAACTTAGAATAAAGTCATATGCGACCCAAGTTAAGGCGTGAACACAACCTAAGCCAACCCAAGTTCAGGCGTGAATGACTGTAAATAGTAGGTAAATGTCTGACGTACCATCCGAGGTACTGGCTTATGGTGGGATGGTAACGATCTGATCCATCGATACTCTCCGAGATGTTATCGGAGTCGGTTCCTCAAGGTGGGCAGTGGGCAGCCTGCACGCCGATCTAAAGATAGCTGCCGTCTGTGAGACTGCCCGAGGCACTGCGCATGTGACGGGACAGTGATGCACCCCCGGTACAGCAGCTGTCGCGGCTAGTGAGCCTTGGCTGGTCTAGCAAGCTGATTGACAAGCCCTGGCATGCGACCACAGTCTAGGAGTATGGGAAACCTACATCTATAGAAAACATGTATGCGGGGGCCATATTCCAAGACTATGGGACATCTCTGAGGAAAATGTGGTCTGCGGTAGATAGCGGCAGCACAAAATGTGGGCACGTTTTTTTTGCGCAGGGGAGAACGTGGTGGGGTTTTGAGGATTGGTGGTGGGGGGCTACATCGTGTGTAGGCAAAGACACGGGCAGCAGGCGCTGTATGGGTCCCTGCGTGTGGAGTGGAAGAGAAATTAAGAGCACATGTACACGTCGCTGCTGCCTACATGTGCTGATGTCCATGGTCAACACACACATGTGTTGATGTAAAATTGTTTCAAAAATCCTTGCGTTCTGGCCGTGATGCTTGGCCAGGGTGTTCCTAGGGTCCTTATGGCGATGTTCAGTGCACCCCATGACGTGGACTACATGGTGGACTGCAACATGGCGTGTTGTGAACTGCATGGTGGACTACAACATGGCGTGTCGTGGACTACATGGTTTGACATGCATGCTATGTGGCACGGTATGCGTTGTACATGGCAGAGCTTGGAAGGTCACCGTAAAACAGGTCAGTAGCTGCCCTGTCCATGCAGGCGGGCCCCCCGGTGATGCCTGTGTGCATGGTTGCTGCGTGCCTGGAGCGTGATGGTTCAGCTCGGCAGCCTGACACGCTAGTGGCTGATGCGCCTTGGTTTCCATGTGAATTCTCTGGCCAGCCATGGAGGCATACTTTGAACTGGTCAATGGGTTGTTGGTTAAAATGTAGCACTGTGTGCCCGATTGATTATCACACCCTGTGTCCGTTTAACTAATTATCTAGTTGTTGTGTGTCCGATAAGACTACCTAATGCTTGCCGATATACCTCTACCTGATACCTAACTACTACCTATTCCTGACACCCACCTACTACCTGTACCTATGGCTACGTATACCTAATACCTACCTGCCTACGTATACCTAATACCTTCCTGGCTACCTATGCCTCATATTGGTGTGTCTGCCTCTAGCAATGATCTGGCACCCACACATCAGCTACCTACTCTTGCGTGAGCGACAAATGATCATGCATATTCCTGCGCCACTTGACGGGCCGTCGTCACCTCTACCGCCGCCGGATCCATTGGGCACTGTCACCTCCTGCAGATTGCGCAGGATGGGAGCATGCTCAGCCCCCTTGATAACCCCCACCACAAGCCCTATGAGCCCATCCTGCTGGGGTGGGTGCGCCCGGATACCAGCAACCGCCACACCTGCGCCCATGATGCACGGGAACCTGCTGCAGTCTCAGAGCAAGCGACGGAGGGGGTTGCTCGATGCAGCTGTCAGGAAGGAAGCATAGGTCGAGATAATGCGGGAACTGCTCCCTCTTTTTCGCCACCCTTGGCCAGGCAGTGTGCCTCCCCCTTGTGCAAGCTGGTGGCCCGCATCCCTGACAAGCTGGTCATCATCAGCCCTCCGCGGCAACATTCCCGGAAGCCTCATCTCGGTCGTATCCTTTTCAACGTAAAAAGATTTGCCCGTTTTTAGTGGATGAATAGGGTCAACTGAAACAAGGCTGTTTTTTGATAGTTGAGCTGTCCTTGCCTATGTGTTTCTTGCACAAATGCAGTCATTAGCGCGAGTTCAGGCTAGCTGCCACGGTTATAGTTTATTGACCTGGTTGATGTTATCCAGCACTTATTGACACTGGTTGCTGGTGTCTGCGTTGTTAGCTTCCTACTGTCCAGCTGTGCACAGATTTTGATAAGATGCTACCTGCTTCACAATGCCATATGCATGTATAGTTTACTCCTTGCCTCTTGCCTCAACGATGAATGTTCTTTGCTCGATCCTAATGAACTTCGCCGCAGTGGTAAAACTGTAAACTGTTTCACTGCCTTTTTAAAAGTTACATTTTAATTTAGTTCTATTGATAGTGGCAAGAAGGTGTAGTTGTAGAGTGCCTCTAGCTTGAATTCATTCTTGATCTAGAGCGCATGTCCTTGACTGGCTCTCTGCCTTTCTGTATGCTGTTTTATTGAATACCTCATCAATTACTGCTGGTTGCTCCGTGGTTACCCAACACTGCCAGGATTGCTACGGCAATGCCTGCACGTTGAACAGGGTGACACCCGCCAGCTAGAGCTTTTTGCACGGGAGCTAAGTGCTGGATGGCTGTCCTGGGGAAATGAGCCTCTCAAGTTCCAATCCATTGATCACTTTTTGGAACATACGTAGTTGCGATACATATGCTCGAGCTGAGATGCACAAAGCTAGCACTTGTAAATTAAGTCCTGGCGTGGCCAACTGATTGATTAGTTAGGATGATTTCTGCATTGAATATATTGGTGCGCTATCATGTCTAGCACTCTAGCTGCATGGCTAAGAGTCTATATCATGGGTATATGCCAGATAGGATTGACCAGCTAGTATACGTATATACAGCATCATATAAAATCTTGCATGAATTAATTAACACCTGGACGTACACATATACCGTCATGCATGCATGGCAGCTAGCAGTGTTTGTGCATGTGCAATATATGCATGAGTTTGAGTGCACTTAAATTAATTAATACATGCATGTACGTATAACGCAGCTCGAGATATTAACCCGTGTTTTTTTTTTTAGAACGCGATATACTGCGTTGTAAGCTATTTATAGAACACGTCATAACATCTAGGGAAAATTTTTTTTCATAGTCATGTGTATACTTTCCTGAAAGCCCATAAATCAAAGGATTATTTGAGCTACTCAGACCTACAAAATGCTAATTCATTAGAGAGATACACTGGTTTGAATACAGGGGGGTCTGGCCATGACCGCGATTTGTTGACCCTAGGTCACAAGTCATGTGCTTATTCACAAATGGTTCATGAAAAAAATCTGGCTTCTTGCACGAGCTATGGGCAACATATGCAGGCTCTGTGAAACAAAACTCAGGCCCATTGGGCCACTGGAGCTATTTTTTATTAGCATTAGAATTACAACGCAGTACAACGCAGTGGGAAAAATGAGAGCCCTTCACAACATGACCCAACGACACGAGCCCCATAAACGGGGATATCATGAGCTAGGAGGGTCAAAACGTTGAAAATAGGTGTTGTATAAGTTATACAGCATCAAACATGCATCAAACATCATGACTGGATGACATAATATGACTGAATCAGGCAGCCATAGCCAAAGCATCATCCACTCTCACAACGTGTTGAGCACATATGCCTCGTGGGAAGGGAGGCACTGGGTTTTCATTCCATAACGTGTGCAATACTGAAAGAAAGAGGCATGTGTAATGCAAAGCTTGGATAGGTTGAGTGATCCATGAGCTTACATGCAGGCAAAGATGACGCTGGAATGCATGCTAGCAAATGGTGGCAAGATGCTAACAACGCATGATTATACACCATGATTATGGGCACCTAGCTTATCTTCTTGCACAATCAACGCAGTATAAACCATCAATATCCAATCCTCACGATATATGCACGGCTTGACGACGTATACAGCACCTAAATACTGCACAACTGCAGCCTGCTATGGCTGACATGCAAGCAAGGTCGAGTAGGATGGCGGTCTTAGAGAGGCTGGGCAGAGGTCGGTAGAAATAAGTGGAAAACTGGCAGAAACTAGGTAGAAACACGATATACTTACGCCTGCAAGCACTATTGAGCCGGTGGCAGAGGCCATTTCCAGGAAAATACAGCATACCGTAGCAATAGCCACGGTCACGCCTTACGCTATTTGCAGGCACCATCATGCCCGGAGCTACCCAATAAAAGTCTGCACAAATCTCGGTTTAGCCGAGAGTCCGGGCGTTCGGAATGAATAAACATGTGTTAAGAAGTCGAAACACCATGGAAATACCAAGCATGGTGCCGCAGCAGACCCGAGTCTTGACGTAATAATATGTATGCCGGTTTCCAGGGTTTCCGCATGAAAGTTGGGTGAGAAACTGGAAAAATCTACGTTTCCTTTGCCCCAGTACCTCAACAAACTCGTAGAAACCTAATTATCAACCTTTGAACGCGTCATCATGGTCGTGCCACCCAACAGCCACTGAAATTCGCGCGAAAACTGGCGAGATCTACCTGCCGCCATCGCCGTCGTCTTCACCTTCGTCCCGCGAAAATGCCTGATTTCAGTGGTACATATTTGTTTGCAGCTGTCACAAAAAAAATCCAAAAAATACCAGGATTTTTTCTTGAGTTCTACGGGATGTAAGGAGGCCGTCCACCGAGTTTCAGACCGAAAATCTCGTATCTACTGTGCCTGCCACGTGTCAGATTACAACGCGATACATCGCGTTCTAACCCTACAACGCGATACATCGCGTTGTAAAAAAACACGGGTTAAAGCTCGACACAAGCGCTCGCTGATCCTCCGGGTGTTGTGTGCCTTGGTTCAGTCGGTCTTTCCCCACTCCACCATCAAGTGTGAGGACCTGGGTGGCCGGGGCCGCCCTCTATTCGATCCCCCAACCACCGGCCTGACGTACATTATATACCGTGCTGGACTACGCTGGGCAGGGTTGCCAGGTCTGCTCATTGATGTCTCCGTGGCTCGCGGCCGCTCTAGCTTCGGTCGCCACATCCTCCTGGCGGCTGATGATGCCGGCGCTGCCACCGCTGTGGCCAAGCGCCACAACTTGCCTCCTACACGCGGCGAATTGGGGCCCCAATTTCACGAGTGCTGCCAGCGGCGGGAAGACTGCCTCGACCAGCGCGAGGGTCAGATCGACTGCCCAGCCTGTGGTCTGCCCGGACATAGTCCTCGTGTTAAGCGCTGCCACCTCATTCGCCCTCATTCGCGCGGTGGCTGATCGATACATGTGTAAATATTCCGCTGTGTCCGGGCCGACTTTGTCGCGACCCAAGCGGCGTAGGTCACTTCCCCGGCAGCCTGCATGGTGGCCGGCCGGCAGAGGTGTTGATGCGTGTCGTAGTTTTGTGTTGTAGTTATATGACGTTGTACCTTGTACAGCTACCCGGAGCTTGATCCTTGCATGCCCGTGTCCAATTCTTATTATTGTCTTAAGGGTTCTTCTTTTTGGGGCTTACTTTCCTTATGTTGCAGGTCACTTGAGCACCTCCGTTATTTATCATTCTCAATGAATGTATGCAAGCCGGTGCACTCACATCTCGATCGATATAATAATTCTCGAATCTTTATATATCATAGATTAATTCATATAAATGGACTGATCCATCAGTCGAGATCGGTTCGATACATGTACATCGTCTATGCCGTATATCTATACTGCTATACGGACATGTATATACAATTTTCATCATTAGTTGCTTGTTTAGGTATGCAAAATGTATACATGTATGTATGCACATACATGATGTGGCTAGAAGCACTAGCGCTTGCATGTGACATACATGCACCATGCACATGTGGCCAGCTGCATATATGCCGCCCCACCAATTGTACATCACAGATACATGCATGCCTCAAGTGGGACATCATTCACTTATCACTTTATATATTACGAGTCGTAATTAAACAGCCAAGGTTTGGATCTGTGCACGCACACATGCATGATAGGGCCGAATAATATATCTTGATCAAAAGCCCGCATGTATGATGTACCCCCAAAATCCATAGAGATTGGCCGCATGGATCTGTACGTCTACATTGCCAGCCACATGCCGGCCTGTACATGTACGGATATATCGCGGACTCCTGCGTGCATCGTGTATTCTCGTCTATACATCAATGTCATATACATAGTTAGTTGCATGCCACTCTCACCTGTGTAATTTATCTTTCTCAGTGATTATATACTACTATAGTTGTTGCGAGTGATACATTACGGAGATGAGATTGGCATGCAGCATAAGGAACCGCCAGAAACAGTGGAAGGACCGTAAAGAAAAGAGTCACCATGGCAGTCAAGGTGCAAGCCAACACTATCATACAACTACAACGTACTACACATATTTACAGCAGACTACAACCCTTGCATGACCAGATTAACATAAGAACATATCACTGCCACACACAACTGCCACATGATCATTTGCCCAAAAACTAAGATAGTAGAGCGGCTAGTGGGTTATTATTTGCGCATGTGCGCACGTTACGTCATCTCAGATGCCACCCGCTAGCTCCGCCTGCAGACCTGCAATGTCCGCAAAGAGCCGGTGCGCACCCGCACTCTTGGCCAGGTAATTGCTGGCCGTGACGCCCATGTCGCCTGTGCCAACCTCCTGTGCACCGATCATGCAGGCCACCATGTGTGCGTGCTTGGTACGCCAGTCCTCCAGCACACCGTCTAGCTTGAGCACATGCAGCAGGAACTTGTAGCGCGCCAGCATAAGCTCATCCACTGCACCGGCAGCATCTCCATTTCCTGGCAGGCTGCCTGTACCCTTCTCCTTACCCACCCCAGTCGCCGCCGTTACTGCTCCGTCCTCCTGTCCTCCCCCATTGGCCATGCCTGCCCCGTTTGCCACGCCTGCCTCGTTCTCCTTGCTAGGCGAGCTGAGTGGCTGCACTCCGTCCCCCGGCCCGCTGTCCACCCGCCTCCCCAGAGGGCAGCCACACACGCCCCCGCTTATACCAGCACCCGCGTCACCACCTGCCTCTGCCCCCCGATGATCCCTGCGCTTGCCCGGGCACTTCCACCACGGCTGATCCTGGTGGGGCCACAGCAGCCGCTCGTGGTGCCCGACAGGTGTAGTGCTCGTGCGCTGGTGGCTGGCAGCACACACCCTGGCCTCGTAGGACAATATGGTCGCGGCCGCTGCCATGGCACCAGCGGACAGTTTGGGATGGGGAGGGACAAGATCATCTCCCGACGGCGCCTGTGCTGGGGTGCTGGCGAATGGACACTGTAGCGCCGCTGGCACCGCGACGGCCGCCGCGATGCCGTCCTGACTGCCTGGCTGGTCATTCGCGCTTGCCTCGCCATTTCCTTTCAGCTTTCTCTCGGAGACACGGGGACCCTTGAGGCTGTGTCCGTTGATTTGGGTGTCGTAATGCATGCCAGCATTCTGGTGTCCAGCGGGCACGGACACGAGGTCCGAAGCGCTCCCCCCCGATCCTGCCCACAGTGGCATGGCATCCGGCAAGCAGGCCAGGGCCATCACAGGGCCATGAACCCAAGGTTAACAAGCTCAGCGCCAACTTCCATCGCATGTGACTTGCCAAGTGGGGTGCGAGTCCCAGCCCTTCTTCCTTTCTTGCGGCAGATGCACACAACAAATTGATTACGTCACGAACTGATACAGCTACCACCTTTTGCGCTAGCACCTTTTGTGGGCAACATGCAAGGCAAGTGGCTTCGTAAGCGCGTGCAGCCTGGTAGAATGGTCCATGATGATGCAAGGGCCCGCCCGGACAAAGGGCAACTGGTGTGGTGACAAAGGTCATGAACTGCATGGCCCGCCGGCCATTCACACACGGGCACATGCCTGCCTGCCACGAAGCAAAACCCCAGGCTGGCTGGAGTCAAAGCCTTGCCAAGACCCACAACATTTAGTGGCTGCAGTTGCGAGGCCCAACGACCTTAAGTGGCTGCGATTGGGAGACCCAACGACATTTAGTGGCTGCGATTGTGAGACCCAGCGACATTTAGTGGCTGCGATTGTGAGAACCCTCCGCGCTTAGCTACCACGGCCCTCACAGGACGTACGTTGCCTTGGATCAAAGGAAAGATGGTACTGGTTCTAGACAACGCCGGCGCTGCATGGAAGCTAGTTTCAAGCAGGGCCAATCCACAACCCGCACACTGCGCATCATGCAGTATAATCCCGTGTTCTACCAACCGTCACATCATCGAGTGCTATCGAGCGGTATCAAACAGTATCTCGAGACAAATGTACCCATCGGCCCCATTCTGGCAAACGCCACCAGCTCGTCGATTTCTCACTTCATGGCAAGTGTGTTCTAAAGGTATGCTTCAACACCCACTAAAAAAACACCCACAGGGTTGTGGACAGGTCGCATGCCACCAAACATCAGCTCGCGCACGGTGGCCGCAGTCTCCTGCCCCGCCATGCACATTGCACACCACAGAACCGAGCGAGACGCACCGACCATGTGATTGGGAAAGGTGAGTGTCTAGGGCTCACCGTTGGCCATGCCATGCTGACGCAGTGCCCCCGCCCGCAAGTAACCGTTCAGATCTCCGCCGACATGCGCCGCGTGTCCCCCCGGTGCAGCCATCGCGGGACAGGTGGCACCGTTTTCTTTACCACCCGCAACCGCCGCTCGCTTGCAGCCTGCCAGCTGGCCTGGATACCCACCCATGACAGAGAGAGGGCTTAGCTGCGAGCGCCCTAGGTCTGGCTGACCACCCTTGGAAAAGCTTGAAACGGGGCTGGCTTGCAAAGCCGGGGTTGATCGAAGGGCACTGGGAGCACCCGTGTGTACATTGCCGTGGCCATTTGAGGAGCTAATGCTGGCAGCGGTGCCCAGCTTGGCAGTCATCTCGTCGACCGCTGACATCACCATTCCGGCCTCATACTCCGCCTCGAGCCACGCTTCGACCAGCGCCCGCAGGCTGTGGCCCTTGGCCGCAAACGCCTCGGCTCGGCGGACAATGTCTCGGTCCTCCGCTGACAGTCCGGCTTCGATGTTGGGACGCAGCCGCTGCGGGCGGGTGAGGCCCGCGCATATTTCCAGGAGGCGGAACTGGATGCTCTGGAAGCCGGACGCGGGGCGCAGGGAGTCGCGGAACTCGAGGAATTCTGGCGGCCGCAGGCTCCTGCACGAAGGACGGTGAGAAAGTGCGCCGGGTGGTGAGTAAGTGTGCAGGAGCAGAGGTTACCAGATATGCGCAGACTCCTGTGCTGCATGATGCATGACACGAGAGCATGATGTGTCTTGGGGTAGGTGGGGGTAGGCGTGTGTGTGTGTGTATGTGTATATGTGTGTGTGTGTATGGGTGGTGTATGTATGCGTGTGTGTGTGTGTGTGTTTGCACGAGCATGATGGGTGGGTGGGTGGGTGGGTGGGTGGGTGGGTGGGTGGGGGTGGGTGGGTGGGTGGGGGTGGGTGGGTGGGTGAGGGTGGGGGGTGGGTGCGGGTGGGGGGGGGGGGGGCTGGGGGGAAGTTCTTCAATTCGTCACCGGCAAGCATGCTCGGGAGCACACGCACGGAGCATCATCAAGGTAGCTGGGATGGCTCAGCGGCGGGAGGTGAGCAGTGCACTGCCAGGGTCCGTGCAGTGCGTGTAGAAGTGCGCGCAGGTGACGAGCAGGCGTGGGGTGTGTGGGGTGGAGGGCTGGGGGGGTCAGACGGGTGGAAGCATGCGGGTTCAGGGTATGGGAGGGTGGGGGGCCAGGGGTGGGTGGAGGATAGGGAAGGCAATGAGTCGGCGTGGTGTGTGCAAGGCGAGGGAAGGCAATAGGTTGATGATGTAAGGAGCTCGCTACGTGCGCCAACACCATGCACAGAGGCCATGCACAGGGAGCATGAGCTAACAGGGTGAATGCACGAGTGCATGAGTCAAGAGCACGTGGGGGATGAGCGACATGCAGAGGCTGGCACTGCTTCTGCGGGATCTGTACAGGCTCAACACAACAGGGATAAAGGACAGTAGAACACATGAGCTGCTTGCAGTTGCGGCAGAGCCGCAATGGGAGCCATGCCCTGGACACTGGAAGTTTACTTAGCTACACAACAGCGCAGTTGGAGCGGGGAGCCCAAGAAAAACCATTCGTGCCTTGAGAGCTGGTCCCACAACCTAACATTTATTTTTCAATACATTTGCGGTCTATATCTGTGAATTCGGTCTGGAAGACCGATGACCGCATACTAGTACTCCGACTCCCATTCGTCCCGCTGGGGCTAGGAGTTAGATTCGATCCACTGGTTCATACTGGGGAATTTCACTTGCACCGCTCTCCGGTAAAGAGCTTTTTCACGGTTGGGCTATAGCTTGGGATGCCTTCGGATCAAAAGACCCCTATAGTCGCGAAATTATGCAAGAAGTCATGTGTTTGAATCCAGTATCGTACCAAAACATTTTCACTACTACAAGCCAAATTACTGATGGTGTTCACCGCTTTGCCAAACGCGCATGCGTGCATGCAGGTGCGCACCTGAGCAACGTGAACAGCCCCTCACTGGCGAGCACGAGGACCTCACATGCGCGGTGAATCGACCAGCTGGCGGCCTCCAGGTCGCTGACGGACAGAACCGGTCTAGACAAGCTGTGTACAGGATCAGCGGTACCAGCAGTGCTGCCATCACCCTGTGGGCGACTGACCCCCTCGTCGGCCACGTGGCTCTCGAGGCTGCCTCGCATCACATGCATCACGAATTGCACCTCCAGCAGCGCCTGTCTCAGCCACAATTCGAAGACCTGCCGATGATCAAGTCAACCAAGGATAGGTCAGTGTCACAACAGCGGCGATTTGTTACGCAGGGCAGCTGAGATTACATGGCCGTATATAGGAAAGCCATCGTCGTGATGTATAATTAACTAGAAAAAGTTAGTTCGCGCCATGCTCTGTCAGCCGAAAGGGAGATCTCTTGAAATCGACAGCAGCGGAGGGAAGGTCCGTACGAAGCGGCGAACGAGTATCACTAGAGAATTGGCGTCAAGTTAGTGTAGTGGTATACACTTAGCTAGAAATATCAAGGCCTACGATGACATGTAAACGGGGCTGGAGAATAGATGAGGCAAGGAAGGTGACAAAGGCGTGGAGAAACAGAATTCTCAACCTGTGTTAAAATAATACACGTACTTGGTGGACAGTAATAAACAGCCTCTCCGCACGTTCCCGGGCGCAGCGCGGCAGCGATTCGTGTACGCTGGTAATCGTATCAAAACCAGGTGCCGGAGTCCGCTTTTCCAAGCCCAGGACGCCGGAAAGCTCGAGGTATTTCGCGTAGGACGTCATAGCGTCGGATTCCAGGCCGCAGGATCCGGCACCACACCAACGGCCCGACAGGTAACAAGGCGTGTTGAATTACGTGCACGTTGGAACAATCCGGGGTCCGGGGCATATTTAAAAAGACCTTTTTAAACGCATCTCTTGATTTCCTGCATGCAAGGTGATGCAACCTAATAACAACAAAGGCAACGCGCGGCCAGCCCAGCACCAGCTGGGAACTGCCATGCCACCGTGGCGCCCCGTCAGCACTGTACAGTCGAATTTTCGCGCGCAAAACGGTGCCACCTCGGATGAGTGCGCGCGCACTGCGCACCACAGCGTGGCGTGCAGGTGCGGATCATTCCAGACCTGCCGGTACGGCGTAACCATCTAAAGCCACGTGTCAATACAGCAGACAATGTCGTCGGCTTGGTCGTTGGCTACCGGCAATTCGGTATGCGGCACGAGGGCGTCGCGGCTATTTCGATTTTCGCGCTTCTCGGGGGGTAACATCGCGGAATAGACCGAAGCAGCTCGCAATTTGGAGACGGCACGACGTTCCCTGGGGACCTGTTGTTCTGTTTTATAGCTGGCGTTAACACCTATTCTAGGCCAGTCATGCTTGGAATTTGTAAGTTTGACATCTAGTTCAGTGTTTTTACAACGACCAGAGCGGCTGCGCAAGGTTGGGCGTACGTTCCAATTCAGTAATGTATGTGCGCATTTCAAGTAATGTACTATGGGTGTGGAGAGTGACAAGGGGTTAAGTCACGTCTGCCTCGATGCAGTAGCACGTCTGAGACACGGAGTGTCAAGTACCGCTAGACATCCGGCCCTAGCTTTGGCATTGACTGCATGACGTATAACTCTGGGAGGATCCATACATGTAATTAATTAAAAGACTCGTGCTCCCGTTGGGGAGTCACGGAGCATTAACCCCGATGGATGGATGGATGGGTGCAAACAGTCCTACCCCATACATGTAAGAACCGATGATCATGGCGTCGGCCCGTGCGGTCGTAAGACCAGCCGAGTTATGAACACTCGTTCAGGTCAGTCAGGGGAAGTTGTGATGGGAACGTACTTACATTTATGAATGATCGATGATGGTAAAACGTGTTCAGTTCAACGAGAAGTGCCCATGGTCCGGATTCTCCCGATTTCTGGCCTGCGCTGGTTGTCTCCTTGATAAGTATGTGGCCAGATCGACCTGGCATGCACTATGTGCGCGTGAGCCGAACGTTTTAAAAAAATGCCATGTACATAAGACAGCAAGGCCACTACTGACATAATCTTTGGTGTCGAGTTGGTAAAAACGCACACACCTCACAAGAAACAAAATCAATGGCTCCTTGATTCTTACTTTGATGTTTTTTCGGTCAATCAAGCCATTCTTGATGCGCAGCCCCTTGCATGCATGGCTACAAACTTGAAGCCAAACCTTGAAGCCAGACGCGAGCACAACAACAGAGGGGCCATTATCTACACAATCATGAGTTCGCACAAGACATCACAGCTTGTCCATGACCTTTTGCTGGCAGACACTCCCATGCATGCGCATCTGCGCACACAGCAGTGCTAGCAAATATTCACTCCCAGGTGGAACGAGGGCATGGCTATGGGAATGTCATCATCATCGTCGTCCTCGTCATCCCCCCCCCACTCCCCCCCACGAGAACCCCACTCGTGGCCCACCCAAGGGCCGTGTGCCTACCACTGAGCCCTGGCCTGGCAGCCGCCACCGGAGACCGCCGGCCACCATAGCCATGCATCGGTGCGGGGCCCTTTGGGCCCTCCATGCTTGCGGCCCGAAGACCCGAGGTTGTTGCCTGGGCATTGGGGCACGGTGGTGTGCTGGCGAGTGTGCGTGCTTGCACCTGGCTCTGATGGCGGCTGATCAGCTCCTCCACATCGATGCTGTCCAAAATAGGGTCCTCCTCCACCATTATCAAATCGTTGATGCGCGACAGGCCGGCAGGGTGAGGAGAGCTCGTAAATGAGGACGCCGCATTTGCACTTGACCCGTGGGGCATGACGGCCGCCTTGCTGGGAGGTTCCCATGTGGACTCGCATTGCGCCCTGCCGCCGCCACCAAATGCCGGCATCTGCCCTCGAGGGTTTCCCAAGGCCGCGCCTCCCCTTGGAGACGACTGGGGCATCCGACTGAGGGCTACCGGCGCACTTGCTGCGTTGCTAGGGGCGGTGGCACAGTTGCCAGAGGCGGCAGGGGCGGCCATGGTGGGCAAACGGCCCAACATGGGCCCGGAGGCAGCCACTCGACCTCCCACAGAGGCAGGGCTCGCACCAGGGGCATCAGCACATGAAGCGATGACCTCCCTAGCAGGTGCCGCAACAACCGGACTGCATCCAGGACCAGCCACAGGACCAGGACGGGGCGCGGCCATGCCGTGGCTTCCCACCGGCCGGGCTTGCGTGACCACGTTGCCCGCAACGCTTCCAGCAAAGGAACCCTCTGGTCGGACATGTGCGCTACCAGCCTGGACCGCAAACCTCTCACCCGACGCGCTGTCATGATTGTCATGGTCGTCATGTACAGGACGAGCACCCATACCAGGGCCTCTTGCATGCCCTGGTCCCCACCCGCCAACCGCGGGGGGCAAGGTCGGGGAACCCCTGGCCTGCAGCCCTTGCACGTACAGGTTGGCCGCACCCACGCCACTATACTGGCCACGCACGACGGGGCCATCATGCTGGCCAGCTCGGGCAGGCAAGGATGGAGCCACGGTCTTCAGCCGCTTGGCACCCGGGCTGCCATCAGCACCCAACACGCGCCCGTCAGCCCAGCGGACAGGTGTCACGCCCTCAGCATCTGGTGCCACAACGCCTGCCCACCCATCCCTCTCCTGCACGCCTGGGCCGGTAGGGACTGGCGGGCGCGCCGGTGCAGGGAACCGTGACACCTGTACTGCGGGTGACCGTATTACAGCGGGCCGTACCTGTGGGCTGGTCCCTTGAGTGGCACTCACGGGCCCCGGCACATGCTGGCTAGGTGTGTGATGGCTCGGCGCACGCACTCCCAAGCCAGAGCTACTGGGTGAGGGAGGATGAGACGCGTTGCCAACTGTGGATGCCGCAGGACCACGCGTGGGTTGCCAGACCGGTGCCGGGCCCCCGCTGACTTCTGCCGAGCCTGTGTGATCGCCAAACCCATCGCCGGCGCCAGTACTCTCGATGGCACGGTCGCTTCCGTCATGGCCCCTGCCATCAGCCACCGAGGCAGGGGGGATCGCATTGCCACCCTGGAAGGTGGGGTGCGGCCGCCAGGGTTCCTGTCTGGATGGGGCAACCAACGTCTGCGGGCGCGGTCCTGTGGGTGCAGCGCTGGCAAAGTAGCGGCTTCCCGCAGCAGCACCCACCGTGCCCGTGTTGCTCAGGTTGCTCGTCCTCGCCGGCTCGGCTGCCCTCGGGGCTCGTTGCGCCCCGCACCCTGCCACCGAGTACGCATTGCAAGCAGTGGCAAGGCTGGGGTCCCCATACGCATTGGCTGCCGTGTTGATGGCTGCCACATTCGTGGATGCGGACAAGGGCTGGCCCCATGGAGCCTCTTGCTGCAAACGTGTCGGCGGGCCGCTGCCACTGGGTCCCCTCCCCTGCCCGACCGTGACGGCGCAAGCATTACCCTTGTTCCCAACCGTACTGCTGAGTGGGGCGGGGTCGTTCCCACCCATGTTGCCCGTTGGCTTCGTGAGGGAGAGGCCATGTCTCGCAAGCATGGAGTTGCCCGCGCCGTTGTTGGGCCTGTCCCTAAACGTCTCGCTGCCCTTGTTTTCGGCAGCTTCCTGGCCCTTGCCCTTGTCGACGTCCTTGCCCTGGTCAGGCCCCTTACCCTTGTCAGCCCCCTTGCCCTTGCCCTTGCCCTTGCCCTTGCCTTGGTCGGGGTCCGACACGTCCTTGTCTAATATGGCACAGATGCCAGCATCACCCCGCGGCACGCGCTGAAAGTTCATCTTCATCGCGTTGCGGTTGCCGAATCCGCCGGCCGCGGTCTTGAAGCGCGGGCCGCGGTCAAACGGCTGGCTCAGCAGCGATGTCCTGCGGTGACCAGAAAACACCGCGAATACATATAGTATGGACACAGTGGCATTCGGCATGAGGCAGGCTGCTGCGATGTAAAATACAGAGTTGCTTTAAGGCATAGAAGGCGTATGGCGGAAGGGTCCGGTTTCAGGTGTGTTGCGCGTATGGGGGGGGGATAGTGACAAATACCCTGGGATCATGAGGCTTTATAGTAATAGATATTATGGTCATACTAACTACTTCTACTTACCCTAGTTTTGATGCATTAATGCTAACATGTAGTGATGGAGATACACGGGACTTGAGGCCATGAGTCCTGGCTAGATATCTCAAGTATCTCCATTAAACAGAACACGCTTTCACTCAAAGCATTGGCAACATATTCCCTCCTATGGCTGCAGACTTGCACAGCCATTTGGCCCCAGCTGACGCTCTTCCACAGCGCTGGCTATCCCAGTCCACGGGGATGCCACGAATGCTGGGCGCTGGCGGAGGCGTGGAAGCCGCCTGCTCGTGCCTATGGCACAGGGAAAGACACGTGCCTCTTTGTATGCCCTCCCATGCCCTCCTATGCCCTCCCACGCCCTCCCATGCCCTCCCATGCCCTCCCATGCCCTCCCATGCCCTCCCATGCCCTCCCATGCCCTCCCATGCCCTCCCATGCCCTCCCATGCCCTCCCATGCCCTCCCATGCCCTCCCATGCCCTCCCATGCCCTCCCATGCCCTCCCATGCCCTCCCATGCCCTCCCATGCCCATGCAAGCCCATGACCCTCCCATGCCCATGACCCTCCCACTCTCATGCAGGCCCATAACCCCCACAATGCCAATGCACGCTTACTATCCCCACACACCCTTGTAGGCCCTGTGCCACCCCTCACCGATAGATCATCGCCATGTCGACACTCTCCGACGAGTTGCTGTTCGGAGGCGGCGATGCCTCTGCAGCCGTCACCCCCACACCCTCCGCCCTGCGCCGCTTGGACTTTTTCTCCTGCACGGGCGTTGCATCGTCAATGAAATCCGCCTCGTATGCGTCCTCCTCCTCGCCGCTCTCGTCCTCGTCCGAGCTCATGGCGGCGCGTCGGACCGCGGGGCCTTCTTCCTCATCTTCACTCGAGCACTCGCTGGCGGTTCCCAATGCGGCCACACCAGGCCATGGTAATGGTAGCGACAGCGGCAGCATAAGTAGCATGACCTACATTAGCCGCAGGAATACCAGCAACTGCACGTACGAACGAGTATTGCTGCGTATGGGCAGGGCACATGCAGGGCTGCCTACTTTGTAGGACGCACGCGCCAAACATACCGAAAGCCACGCATGTTCTCCAGATCTATTCCCACCCCTCTATCACCCCAATCCCTTAGGTTCCACCTTGGAAGATACGTCTGCATGAGGGCAAAGTTGTGAATGGGAGTGAAGGTCTGGCCGCCTGCCACTTACTCGGCTTCATCGTCCACAAAGCGCGCCGCACCAACTTTCTTCCGCCTCCTCGCCTTGTTATTGTCGCGCATCTTCTCCTTACGTTTGCGGTCGGGTGTGGCGGCTGCATGTGCTCGCGCCCACCCCATCCCCAGCCCCACAGTGACGGTTGCCAGCATGAGGGCGACACATGCTCATCAAATTGTACACCATGTCAACAATAGAGCATGTCAGTCCATGCACATGAATGCAGATCTATTCACACGCCGGTTAGCCAGAGCGCAACTATTAGTGACACCTTTTTTGCCCAGACTGCGACTGCCCAGGAGGCTTTACCCAGAAAGCCATGCATGTGTCCAGCAGAGCCGACCAGAGACGAGAGACGAGAGAGGAGAGAGGAGAGAGGAGAGAGGAGAGAGGAGAGAGGAGAGAGGAGAGAGGAGAGAGGAGAGAGGAGAGAGGAGAGAGGAGAGAGGAGAGAGGAGAGAGGAGAGAGGAGAGAGGAGAGAGGAGAGAGGAGAGAGGAGAGAGGAGAGAGGAGAGAGGAGAGAGGAGAGAGGAGAGAGGAGAGAGGAGAGAGGAGAGAGGAGAGAGGAGAGAGGAGAGAGGAGAGAGGAGAGACGAGAGACGAGAGACGAGAGACGAGAGACGAGAGACGAGAGACGAGAGACGAGAGACGAGAGACGAGAGACGAGAGACGAGAGACGAGAGACGAGAGACGAGAGACGAGATACGAGATACGAGATACGAGATACGAGATACGAGATACGAGAGACGAGAGACGAGAGACGAGAGACGAGAGACGAGAGACGAGAGACGAGAGACGAGAGACGAGAGACGAGAGACGAGAGACGAGAGACGAGAGACGAGAGACGAGAGACGAGAGACGAGAGACGAGAGACGAGAGACGAGAGACGAGAGACGAGAGACGAGAGACGAGAGACGAGATACGAGATACGAGATACGAGATACGAGATACGAGATACGAGATACGAGATACGAGATACGAGATACGAGATACGAGATACGAGATACGAGATACGAGATACGAGATACGAGATACGAGATACGAGATACGAGATACGAGATACGAGATACGAGATACGAGATACGAGATACGAGATACGAGATACGAGATACGAGATACGAGATACGAGATACGAGATACGAGATACGAGATACGAGATACGAGATACGAGATACGAGATACGAGATACGAGATACGAGATACGAGATACGAGATACGAGATACGAGATACGAGATACGAGATACGAGATACGAGATACGAGATACGAGATACGAGATACGAGATACGAGATACGAGATACGAGATACGAGATACGAGATACGAGATACGAGATACGAGATACGAGATACGAGATACGAGATACGAGATACGAGATACGAGATACGAGATACGAGATACGAGATACGAGATACGAGATACGAGATACGAGATACGAGATACGAGATACGAGATACGAGATACGAGATACGAGATACGAGATACGAGATACGAGATACGAGATACGAGATACGAGATACGAGATACGAGATACGAGATACGAGATACGAGATACGAGATACGAGATACGAGATACGAGATACGAGATACGAGATACGAGATACGAGATACGAGATACGAGATACGAGATACGAGATACGAGATACGAGATACGAGATACGAGATACGAGATACGAGATACGAGATACGAGATACGAGATACGAGATACGAGATACGAGATACGAGATACGAGATACGAGATACGAGATACGAGATACGAGATACGAGATACGAGATACGAGATACGAGATACGAGATACGAGATACGAGATACGAGATACGAGATACGAGATACGAGATACGAGATACGAGATACGAGATACGAGATACGAGATACGAGATACGAGATACGAGATACGAGATACGAGATACGAGATACGAGATACGAGATACGAGACACGAGATACGAGATACGAGATACGAGATACGAGATACGAGATACGAGATACGAGATACGAGATAGCACGTCCCCAGCATTCACCGTGACGAGGGAGAGGCACAAGGGCGGAGGTATGTGACATGGGTGCTCAAGAGTCAGGCGTAGGATATGAGCTTGGTTGGCAGAAATCCATCATGCATGTCATCGTACCAGCACCATCTAACACCCTGACCGCTTCCCACGATTCTTGAACATGAGGCCAGACAGCATGACATGCCAAAGCATTCCACCTTGAAAACGAGGCTGGGGCTTGCTGGCAGCGCAGCCATGCCGTGCTCGCCAGATATCCGCACACAGAGTAACGTACCTTTCTTGGACTTGCCTCCACCTGCCTTCTTCTGTTTGGACACCTTTGCCGCCTCGAAATCAAATATATCCTCCTCTTCCTCATCCACCTCCTCCTCGCCGCCACCTCCATCCCCATGCCCATCTCCCTGTGACACGCCATCCTCTTCCTCTTCTTCCTCCTCTTCCTCCTCTTCCTCCTCTTCCTCGTCCTCTTCCTCCTCCTCTTCCTCTTCTTCTCCTTTGTCCTCCTCTGCCCCATCTGTGTCCACCGCCTCGCTGCCCTCCTCCACCTCTGAATCCTCCAAGTCCTCCCCTCCCAACTCCTCGCATGTGCCATCCCGTCCCTCCGCGCCATCTTGCGCCCGTCCCGCCCCAATCCTGTGCACCCGCTGCCCACCTCGCCCCCGATCACCGCCGCCCCCCTCACGCCCACGCCTTCCCGGAGCACCCTCTGGTCTATCACCCATAGGCCCACCGGCTCTCCTTAGACGTTTGAACAGCCGCGCGGGACGGATGGGCGATGTCGCAGGGGCAGCGGCCGCCGAAGCATGCGCTGTGGCGCCCCCAGCTCTCTGCGACGGAGGCATCCATTCCTCTGAGCTTTGCATGGAGGATGGTGTTGGGGCCTTTGGGGTCACAGGAACGGCCACGGAGGCACCCTTTGCAGCGGCCATGGCGCTGGCGACCTCAGGTGGGTGCATGGCGGGCGCTGTGTGCATGACTGCTGGCACACACGGAGGTATCTGGTGGCTGGTGGGCTGAGATCCGTTCTGGGGGATGACGCTCCCATCTGCCTGCAGCGGAGGCGTGCTGAACACATCCACGGGAGAAGTGCCTGCGGTGCCACCCTCATGACGTCCCTGGCCTGCCGTCACTACAGGGGAAACATGCCTCTCTTCCACGGTCTGCCGCCAGATCGGAGATGGGCTGCAGACTTCATTCACGGGGTTCGCCACGGGGCCTTCCTTCTGCAGCGCAGCGGCGTCCCGTGGACAAGGGGACATTCCACCTGTTGCTGCCACGATTGGTGGCACGCCACTTGCGACCCCGAACACCCCTGTGGCGTCCACTGAGGTGGCACGACCAGGTGGCACCTCGTGCGTTGAGATTCCCAAGAGACCCCCAACGCTCCGCGGAGAAATGCCCGTGTGCAAGGAGGAGCTTGCGATAGAGCTTTCCTGTCCGAGTGTGTGAGCCAGACCACGGCCTGGCTGGGTGGTGATGGTGGGGGACATGGGCGAACCGCCACGTGGCAGCGCGAAAGGAGAAGCAGGAGGACCGTGCCGCGACGTGTGAGTGGCCGGGCCCTTGGCAGGGGGTGGAGGCATGAGCGTGCTGGCATCCGTCCTGCGGTCACCTGCCCGTGGGCTGACCTGCCTTGGCCCCACAACAAGAGGGCTTCTGCCGCCAGGGTCGCGAGTGACGTGCGCCAGCGTGTCCGCTTGTGGGCCACAAGGGCCACATTGGTTGCTGTTGTCTGCGTGGATGCTGCGGACACCCTGGACATACCCAGTTGGCAGCTCATCCGGGAGATGCCCATGGATGGCATGCATGTCACCATTATACCCGTCGACGTCGTGATTATACCCGTCGACGTCGGGGGCATGCACGTTCATGCCACGCAAGTCAGTGTCATGCTTGTTGAGGTCATGCTTGTCCAGGGCATGCACGTGCTCCGGAGCGCTGGCACCATGGTCACCGCTCGGCAAGGCCACCGACAGCTCACAACTTTGGTTGGTTATCAATGTGGCCTCGGCCACACGACCACATTTGCCGCCCGCACTACCATCCGGCACCCGCCCAAAGCCACCCAAGCAGGGCCATGTATTGCTTGCCGCCGCAACACGTTCCACCAAGTGTGCGTCCACGTCGGTGTCGAGGCGCACAGGGGCGCCGTCCATTATCCCGCCACACGGCACACCGGCCGCATTAGGCGGTGGCACTGGCCTGCCACACGGCACGCCCACATCATCCACCACGGCATCGCCCACATCATCCAGCGCGCCATCATGAGTGTCATCGTGTGCGTCCTCGCTCACCCACCGAGCCATGTCGTCACCGGACGGCAGCGGACCAACACGCAGAGCCCCCTGGACATCCAGGCGAAGGTAACGTGCTGATTTGGCGAAGAGAAGGCGCAGGGGCGCCACCAGTGTGCTGGGTGGCAGCGCCGCGATGCTGCCCTGCGGTGGGTCGTCCGGTGCTACTCGATCAGCCCCAGTTTCGTCACATCTTTGGCCTGCCCCGCCCGGACCCCCAACCACCGTGTCTGACTTTCGGTCCCTGCCAGTGGAACTGCCAGCTGGCACATGGCCAGCCAATGCTCGCCCGCCCTTGCTGTGACCATCCTTCCCAACCGCGCGGTCATCAAGACCGTCGTCATCAAGAATCACAACGGCATTGTTAGAGTGCTGCCCTCTGCCCCCATCGCAGATGGAACTTTCTGCTGGCACCGGGCGCAGCCCACCCCTCACCTGCGGCAAATCAGTGCGGCTGCTTCCAGGTGCGGGACCCCTTGTGCCCTCCGCCTTGTTCCGCACACCGCCTCCTTTGCCGAGTGCCGCCTGTCCTGCGCCCTTGTGACCCGTACTACCCTCGCCCTGGTTAGCATGAATCGTAATGCTGGCCGCTGCCACATCCATGGCCCCGTCTTCCTTCTGGACCATCAGTCCCTTTCCCTTGTCATTACGTGAGACCTTGGCGCCTCCGCCCCCTGCCGTCTTGGCTATGCCCTTGCCAGGTGGCCCCTTGCCCCCTGCACCAGTCGCGGTAGCATCGACGGCACCATCCTCTGGCGTGTCAGCGCCCTGAGGCTCATCCCAGGGTACACGGGAATGGCCGTTTACACTGCCACCTGTACGGCCTAGAAGGTGGACATCCATGCCCGCCACGTCATCACGCCCAGCAGGACCAGGGTCATCCATTTCCCCCCACTCGTCCTCGCTGTTGCCGTCCGGGTCATTCCTTGCCGCCTGCAGCCCAGCAGCGCCCATGCCCGGGTGACGATCGCCAGCGTTTCCCCATCCATCCAGCTGTGCGGCGTCCTGCCCGGCACCGCCACGATGCCCACCATTATCAAGGCCAGCGCGGGCACCCGTGCCGCCTTGGATCCGGGACAGCACATCGTCACGCGCTGCACCTGGGCGCACGCCCTTTTCTCCCCGTACTGCCGATTTCTCGCCGTGCTTGCCAGAGGCTTTGGACACCGCTGCACCACCCGGCTTGCTCCCGCGGTTTGGGTCTATGGATGATGCATCCAGGCGGTCCACCAACCTCGTGGTCCGCCGCGCCACCTGTCGCGCCTCCTCCTCCCGGCCCTCCCCCTCTCTGCCCACCCCGCCAACTCCATCCGCCGGCCAGCCATCATCGTATGTTGCCTGTCCCTCCTTGTCATCATACCCACGACCCATGCCTCCCACTAGCTCCAGCACGCCCCCCGTCCCGCTGCACCCCTCCTGCAGCACGCGGTACGTGTCCATCATCAGACGCGACATGGACGAGTGGCCCACCGCGTGCACCAACGACGGCCGGCCCTGCAGGGACGCGTACGCAACCAGCGAGAGGGGCACCTCCGGGATGACTTTGCGCCGCAGGATCCCGTTGTTGTTGTTGCTGTTGTTGCCGTTGTGGTTGTTGGCGCCGCCCATGCCAGCACCCCCGGCAGCGAGGAACATGTCCCCACCCCCAGCAAAGCTCACGTGGTCGTCCCCCAGGGAGTACTTGTCCAGCAGCAGCCGCTCGTCCAGGGTGAGCTCCTCGTCACCGTTGCGGCATGCAGCAGCGCCCGTGCGGGCCTTGGTCTTGCGCTTGGAGCTGGGCGAGATGAACTGGGCGACTTGGAGCATCTGCATGACAGGTTCAGGCTGGAAGCAGTGCGGCACCTGCGGGGAAGGAGGGGAAGAGGGGGGTGGAGGGGGCATTTTGAAGACGTGGCGTTTGCTGATGGAGCGTTTGAGGGGGCAGCTTGAAGGGGTATGGTGTATGTTTAGGAAGGGTTTATCTGCGTTCACTTGTTCCTACTAGAATCCTGAGTTGCACAGACTTGCACGCATGCTTGTGTCTTGGCTCATTGGAGGGCAGTTTGAGGGGTGAGGTGTGTTAGGGTAATAAGGGCTTGTCGCGAAATAATTGTCTTTTCAGAAGTCATACAGGAACAAAACAGCCTTTTCTTCTTTCAGTCTCCTTACAAAAAAAACGGGATTCATGTCTTAGCGCACGCATGCTAGAAGAGCAGGATCCACATGGGACTGCCGTGCGAAGCAGGCCGTGCGCTCACCATGCGGGGGCTGTCACAGAACTGAAACTTGCCGCCGCAACGCATGGCCTGGTGCACCGCCTTGGCCTTGGCCTGGTTGGTCTGGTACTGCGACAGCTCCTTCCCCTCCACTGCGAGCACGACCACGCGGCCATTGCGCTTGCGTCCGGTGCGCCCCATGCGCTGGATCATGCGCGTCGGGGACGCGCCCGCGTCGAAGCAGATGATGAGGTCCACGTCCGGGATGTCCAGCCCCTCCTCGCCGATGCATGTTGCCACTAGCACATTCAGCACGCCCGTGCGAAAGCGCTGGCGCCGCGCGGCACGGACAGGCGTGAAGCAACACGTTGTCAAAACGCGGCAATCAAATAATGCAAAGGCAGAAAGCACAGAGATGTCATCGGAGCAGCAACGTTGAAATGCCATGGACCGACGTTTCTTAAGTGGACCCCCGACCCACATGCACTCTCGCATTAAAGCCGAGGAGGCAGATGGCCAGGAAGAAGCAGGACGCCTGCAACCGGCCATGTAGGATGCTGATGTGAGTGTCTGTCAGTCTATCTACTGAGACTGTCTGCTAATGATGTCGTACGACCAGTGTGAGCACTGTCTGCCTGCTGTGCACAGGATGCCATGTCGCACACGCTATCAACCTCTTGCAGCGCGCATGGCCCCAGGTGCATGAAGAGGGCAGACAACAGCTGTGTCCTCACGTTCCCAGCAAATGCATGGACGCTCCGTTGCACGCATGCCCTGTGAGCACCGGCCTTGACAGCTGGGCATCATCAGCAACATCCCAGCCAGACAACTATGAAAGGGGCAGAATTCAAGTCCATTCCATCAAGTCCATTCTATCGGTTTCAACGTAAGGGCAGCATGCCTATGCTGGCTTCCGTCCTCACCTGCAGAATCGCCTGCTGCTCCTTCTGACTCTGCCCTTTCGATCCCTTGCTGCTCTGTCCGATGAACTCGCCCGCGCGCACGACCGACCGTTTATGCCTCCCCGCGCCTACCCCACCATCACCCCCACCCCCACCAGGCCCCTCCCCCCCTCCTCCCCCCCCCGGTGCCAGGCAGCTATTGAGCGTGGCCACGATGTCCTTGACGCTCTCCCGGAAGTTTGTGAACACCATCACCCGCGTGCACCCGTCCTCGTACGTGGCGAAGTGGTCCGTGACCACGTCCACCAGCTTGGCCAGCTTTGGGTGGCCCACGCCTTGCTCCACGTGCGCGCGCATTGCGCGCATCATCGAACGGTAGCTGCTGTTGCCCGCCACGATGCGCGCCGCGTGGGAACCCTTTCCCTCGCATGACAGCAGGAACTCGTACGCGGACCGCACCCCGTGCGAATGGAGCAGGTCGTACCCATGGTAGAGGAACGTGCCCATGTAGAAGTACGTCTCCACATCGTGCATCTGGGAGGGGGGGAGGTTGCGGGGGGGATGCTCTCGGAATCCCTCACGCGCTTGAAGTAGCAGGTAGCGCCCAGCCTGGGGAGGGAGGGGGGAAGGGACGCGTGGCGTGACAGGCAGCAGGAGAAACATAACACAATCCCAGCATGCAGGATGGATGGTACCAGAGAGGGTGGCGCTTTATCGAGAGAGGCGAGGCATTATTGCATGCATGCTGGTTGCAGGTTACCAGAGAAAAAAAGAGAGAGAAAATAAATAAATAAATAAAATTAAATCTTTTTTGAAAAAAGAAAGAGATCTTCGGGCTTATTGGCTCTGGACATCGAATGGTAGATGAGGACGGCACCGGTAGGTTTTGATACCGCTTTCTATTCCTTGACAATAGCGGCGGGCTCATGGACCAGCACATGAGGACGATGCAGCCAGGTAACGGATCATGCAAGCTTCAGAACTAGACAGTGAGAGCTATGCTACTGACGCGCTCTGCATGCCTTCATCTTGACCATTGATGTCGCTTCCCATCTCATGTGCCGAAAGTTCTGAGCTTACCCTAGGTCCCCACCTACCCGGTTGACAAGTTCTGAGCTTACCCTAGGTCCCCACCTACCCGGTTGACAAGTTCTGAGCTTACCCTAGGTCCCCACCTACCCGGTTGACACTAGGTCCCCACCTACCCGGTTGACCCTAGGTCCCCACCTACCCGGTTGACCCTAGGTCCCCACCTACCCGGTTGACCCTAGGTCCCCACCTACCCGGTTGACCCTAGGTCCCCACCTACCCGGTTGACCCTAGGTCCCCACCTACCCGGTTGATCCTAGGTCCCCACCTACCCGGTTGACCCTAGGTCCCCACCTACCCGGTTGACCCTAGGTCCCCACCTACCCGGTTGACATCCCGAATGGAGAACACCTGCCACCCACACAGCCGCGCCAGCACCGGGCCGATGACCTCAGCCAACATCTCGCGCACGCCACTGAGCTCAGTGCCCGGGGGGACCGAGACTACCTCCACATCCCGCCGGTGGACGTGCTGCCTGACGTCACCATCCCCCTCGTCCCGAAACTGTATCCTCGAAATCGCCAGATTCTCCACCACCGCCTGCACGGCGGCCATGTCCGCCCCTGGAGTCGCCGAGAGCCCGACCAGCCGGAACGCGCACCCGGCGTCGCGCATCGCCTTGACAATCCCGCAATAGGCATAGTTCCCGCTGGCGCGATGCGCCTCGTCCACGATCAAGCACACGAGGGAGTGGATGGGGCATGCGCCAGACTTAATGTCCTTCTCCATCGTCTGGGGGGTCACGTAGAACACCCGCGCGGACGCCCACTTGGCAACACGCTCGCCCGGGGTCATGTGACCCGTGAGCTCGATGGCGGCCTCCTGGGGGATCCCTGCCACCTCGTGGCACGCGCGCATCTGCTGCGCGACGAGCGGCCGCGTGGGCGCCATGAACACGACCTTCCCGTTGGGGAACCAGCGGAAGTAGTTGTACATGACGACAGCGGCGATGAAGGTCTTCCCGAGCCCCGTGGGCAGGCAGACGAGCGTGTTGGCAAAGAGGCATGCGCGCGACATGGCGAATTGGTACTCGCGGCGCGGCACGTTGGAGGGGTAGATCCAGGTCTGTGCCGCATCCGCGTCGATGTGCATGCTCCGGGCGGCGGGCCCGTTGGGGTCTTGGGACAGGGCGATACCTGCCCGATAACCGTGCGCCGCCAGGGCATGGCCAGGGCATGGCGTGTTTGTGTAGGGGGGTGAGCGGGGTAGGGGGGTAGGGGGGGTGAGGGGGGTAGGGGGGGTAGGGGGGGATGAGGGGGTGGGGGGTAGGGGGAGATGAGGGGGGTAGGGGGGTCAAGCACAACGACATGACGGGCACTACAAGTAAACAAGAGGTTAGCATGCACGACTATTATAAGAAACGAGAAAGAAACATAGATTGAAAATCGCCTAGCAAAGCTGTGTGTGACGAATAAGCATGCCATGCGCCGTGCCTCCTAGTCAGCTACCATTTCCTCGGGGCCTAGTGGGGAGGGAGGGGGGGACCTTTCCTTGGGGACACCATTGCCACGAGTCCACGGGCAGCATGTGTGGGCAGCACATGTCAGCGCACACCGAGCGCTCAAATGTTCTGCGCCACTGCCAAGGGTCTAAGGATTAGGAGGGCCAAACACAACGGAGGCCATAGAGCGCCATGCACAAAGAGGGCCCCCAAACTATGGGAGGGGGGGGGGGGGGGGGGCAAACTATGGGAAGAGGGTGGCCCCCAAAAGTATGGGAGGGCCCCCGAAGAATGGGAGGGGCAACCCCACCCCTCCGACTCTTCATGTTTGGCCAGCGCGGGCCGATCCGAGGGTGTGTGAACAGTTCCCCCATTGCGACTCCCTGGGAAGACGGGAAACAGCAGCGGACGCCATCATCTACACAAGGTAAGAATTTCCAGATTCTACCAACCGTTGACTGGATGCATGATGGCACGCATGGCATGCTTGCATTCATGAGATAACCAGCACAGGCGTGAGATGTATGCTTGCATTCATGAGATAACCAGCACAGGCGTGAGATGTATGGCATGTGTGTGTATTGGTGGACATAGTGTGGGCGCGCACGTCGGTCGGGACGGGGGTTGGGGGAGGGAGGTGGATATGAAAGGTGCGTCGAGGCTGGCAGGGATAGGACCCTTTTGCTAATCTCACCTGTTTGGTTGCCACCGGTTTGGTTGCCATGGACCACGCCGGTCGGAGTGGAGTGGGTGACCATAGGTGTCTGGGGAAGACTACGGTTTGCTGGCAAGAACTCATCCTCCTCCGCAGGGGAGGGCTTAACGATCCCAGCGGCCTGAGGGCATAAGGCATCGATTTCCTGCAGCGCGGCACCCCAGTCGAAGTCCTGCATACAAGCATCACGGTCGGTGGCGGTGCGTATGGAAACCGCGGCATGCAATTGTTCAGTGCTGCTGTAGAGTCTGTAGACAATTGGAACACGCGCAACTGAACATCGCAACGACCACGTTGAATGTATTCGCCTTGAATCCAAGCTTACATCTTCGTCGGCGACTTCAAAATTCATGGCAGAAGCCGCGGGACAACGTCCCCGGTACGCAATAACCGGTTGATGTGTACCTCAGCATCCCGAAATCCTGTCTACTGCTTGATACGTGCAAGCTGTCCACAGAATGTATGCTTAATTTTCTGGGCATTTTTTGGCCCGTCTCGCAACTCCGGCTGTTGTTGTCCCAAAAGCAAACGTGCCGGCCGTGTTAGCCGGGATAGTAATAGACATATGTAGCAAGCGAGAAAAAGAGTTTGTCAGCACGATTGGCTTACGAAAGGTAAGAGGCGAAAGTAAATAAAAGGTGAAGTTAAGACAGTCTATTGTCCTTCCCCAAGGTTGGCAACCGTTCTCAGGTGGCGAATCCGCACGTCACAAACGCGCGATCTTAATACAAACGCGTCTGCCTTTTGTTCTGAACGCATCCTGGCATATCTCCAAGGTAACCCACATCGTGATTTTGTATTCAGGACACCGTAGGCCCTTGACAAATGAAGCTTGGCTGTTAATGGGGCCAGCATCCATGGATCATAATTGTTGTTTGTGGCCACGTATAGCTTTGCAGTTTGCAACCCCCGCATTCGCTGGTTCTGACGGTTGGAAATGGTGGGAAATACAAACTGCTGGCAGCTGTTGGTGGTGATGCCGGCCGGCAGCACAAGTAACTGAAACGCTCCCGGACCCGGGCGGCGTGCGCAAGGTCCGGTCCGGCCGGCCGGCTACAGCCGCATTATGCTGCCGATTCGGATCCAAGGTTTGACCATTATCGCCCGCCGGCTGGCCAGCCGGCCGGCCGGTGCGTTCCTCCAGGCGACTAAGACGTGCATATTTTTTAAAATTAAAAATTATAACATGATTCCGTGGGGAGATCATGTAGCACTACGTTTAGTTAGTTCGGCCCTTGCTGGATGGATGGGGTGAGCGAAGCCGCGAAACCTAACTAAGCTAGCTAACTCTATCTCGAACATCCTAACCGGCTACTCGAGAAAATCCTAACAGCACTCAGCAAAACGCCCCTTCCTCCTGGGGGGGGGGGGGCCTTGCCCACAGGGGATGGCGTGTGGGCCTCATCATGGACAATGGCGGGTCTTCCACCTCTGCTTGTTCTGCATAGCAGTCCATGCACTGAAGAGAGAGGGAGGAAATGTGGTGTTCAAACTGAGCTGCCCAGGACCACTAGTTCGGCCAGTAACTGTCGGCTGTGTATAGTTAGACGTGCATTAGACTACTTGTACTAGCAAACCATTTTTTATGTACATGATCCCCATCTAGTGCCTAACGGTTGGGTGATGATGCAGACGATATTTGTTGAAACTTTTGTGTAATTATTTTTCTAATGAGATTAGCATAGTACCCCCGGTGGCATGCCTTTGCGCATGACACGCAAGTACTTACTTACTTACTTACAATTATGTACATGATAATAACGGCTATGTCAGTCGGTGATGTATTGTCTCTTGCTTGTTCAATAACTTGACCGAGACATGATCTCCGTGACTAGCGCCGACGTGAGTGGGAAGCTGTTTGCCTCAAAGCCCGGCCGAATCGAGTCTAGTGACAGTTAACTAGTATGAGGATCTCTCTTGCTTGGACTGCTATGCAGAACAAGAAGAGGTGGAAGACGATTGTCCAGGCTCACACGCCAGCCCCTGTGGGCAAGCCCCCTCCCCCCAAGAGGAAGGGGCGCTTTGCTGAGTAGAGCAGCTAGGGCTTTCTAGATTAGATTAGTAGCTTAGAGTTAGATTAGTTCGGTTTCGCGGCTTCGCCCACCTCCATCCATCCAACAAAGGAATATGCATGTGCTACATGATCTCCCAACGGAGTCACATGTGTTATAATTTATTTTAATTTAATTTAATTTTCCAACGCCAATTATGGGGACTAGAGTATAGTCGTCCATCGTCCAAATGAGAGGAGAGGCGCGAAGACCGCGAGGCTCTCTGAATACGAAGACAGGTCTGAGCGCATGTCCAGATGATTGTTTGTAGAAAAGAACGATCGTCTAATTAATTAATTATCGTGGTTCTCTGAACATAGTTTCTTTATAGTGAGATGGAAGGGTAGCCGCTATAGCTAGGTTATTGGGTTCACGTGACAAACCTTTTGAGGCCGGTGCGGCCTGATCCGGATCAGTCGTGGCTTGGAAAGCTTTGGCCAGTTTTTTCTTGGCCAGGTGGCAGGAGCTACGTTGAGATATAAACCTGCCACTGTCTAGGTTTCTTGGCTCATGGCGTAGTGATTAACTAGATCTAGATTCTTTCTCTCACGCAATATGTGACCTAATAGCCCCGGCAGCCTTACGTAAGCTGCCGGCAATTAGAACGCCACATTGCGTCATTTGTTCAGACGCAACATTTGCGTGGCGAAAAAATGCCGTCCGGGCCAAGGCCGCATGACACGCAAAAAAGGACAAAAACAAACCCACCTAGCTAAGGTCGGCCTCTTTTCTTTTCCCGCCCACCCTCCCTGCGTGTTTGGGGGTAAGGCTAGCCTTTGCCAAGCAATAAGTGTTCCCATGAGCATCGGCGGCCGGGATGTGGCCTGCCTTTTGTATGTGCTCCACTCATTGTTTTAATAAAGAGTCTGGTTACCCTGGAGTTCCACGGTTAATAGAAGAAACATAAAACTCCGTTGGGAGTACATGTAGCACATATCCCTGAGAAGGGGCATATGGCTTTTAATACATTCTGGGCTACTTCCTGCAAGGGTGGGAATGTAAGCAACACTTGCTCTAGGCCTAGGTGCACCAAGGCACCTGCACCCTCATGATCTTCACACTATGCCCAGCTAAGGGGGAGTATGTCATGTGGGGGAAGATCATCATGGCTATACAAGAGCTAGGGCATGGCTTCTCGACAGAGAGCATCTCTCTGCACGGCATAGCATGGCTAAATTCTTAATGCGACATCCATGGGGGTCCCATTATAGGCAGGGCGTGGCTAAATTCTGAAGGCATCATCCATGGGGGCCATTATGGGCGCACATGCGCGTGGGCCACATGCTAGGCGCTAAGCCTGACTAATCTACACTACTGGATGTATTCCCTAGTCTGAGGTGGCAGGGGGGGCCTGCCAGGGCTTGTGGTCAACGTGGATGACCGCCCCCCTCCAGTATACCGGCTTCCCCCTTGCGCTCTGCCGGAGCTGAAGGTAGGTCGGCCATAGCTCGCGTCGCCGCTGTTGCTGGGCCAGGGTCAAGTCGTCGTCCAGCGTGAAGCGAGTATCCGAGAGCTTCTTGCGGCATTTAAGGGATCGTCTAATATACCCACTTATATCAAGGAGACAACCAGCGCAGGCCAGAAATCGGGAGAAACCGGACCACACATCAATCCGACGCCGCGCCAAAGTTGTGCGCGAAAATTCCGGGGGAAATTTGACGAAATTCGGTGCGCGCGGGAGATGTTGAGTGCAAATTGCAGTGCGAAGGCTATGGTAGCGTGAAAATTTATTGTGCACGGATTACGAAGCCATTTTGGACCGGATTTCGCTTGTTCGATCGCCTGTAACGACTAAAAATGTTGTGTTTGCAACAGCCTCAGTATCAACATTAGCGTGAAAAGATCTTTATACCTGCCCCTGTTGGAGTCGCGACAGATAACTTCACGTCCAGAGAAGCAATGAAGATGGATCTTCAACAGTTAAGGGAATGAGTCCCCACCCTTGTTAGACACAACAGACAAGTTATATCCAAGTCGACTATCTGTTGAAGTTATAGTTGACTTTTGGCAAGGGTTGTTTGATTGATGAAACAAGGAAACCCTTGAATTACACCATAGCTTTAGCTCTCACGTACGCACACATGCACGGCCGCCACAATCAGTATAAAAGTCATCGTGCACGCAGAGTCGGCTCAACCCTAACCCGAAAGAACCAATCAAAAGTGAGGATCACTCAAGGTAAGATCCTGTCCTCAGAATCCACAACACAGCACAAGGCCAGCACTACAGAATCTCCGTGACCTGGAACCAGATCCACCAGGTACGACAGTCTTAAAGAGAATCTATGACTGGCTGAACTAAACCATACAAAGTACCCCACGTGGATCAGGCCACGACCAATGAGGGTAGAACAATAATTCGACAGATCTCAGCAGGCCCAATATCAATCATACGTCGAAGCCTCCTATAACTATCCAAATAATTGTCCCCAAGAACTCATAATAAGGTCACCAGTAGGAAAACTTTGGATGTAACATTTGGTTGTTACATATCTCCCCCTCAAGACAGGAACTCCCAGTTCCTAGAAGCCAAGAAGAATAAACAACAACCTACACAAGAACAACACAACAATAAACAGGAAGTCCACCATCTCTTGGGACAAGCAGATGGGTTTTTACATCCCTGAAGCCAGGGCCTCCTATCTCATAAACATCTAGTCACAGGTGCTTAAGGAAGACAAGTCACATCCTTATCCACTACAAGCCCAGATAATCACAGCAATACGGGAAGTCATCCCGTCATCATTCTGGAATTCTGGAACTCCGGACTGGAACATCAGAACTGGAATGGAGCCCCCCCCATCATCCATCCTGGAATCCCCCCCTCACACCACAATCCAAAGCCCCCCTTTCCTTCTCAGCCCTGTTCCTCACAGGCTATACCAATCCCCATTCAGGCCACCTTGCCATTGGGTCCACACATGGGAAACTGCCCCACCACGTGGGCCAACTCTGGCCAGTTCCTGCTGACCTTCAGCACCATGCAAGTCTCAGTAGCCCCTGCCACCATCTGGACAGCATAGCGGAAGCATGCCCCAGGAGAGGAGCACCACAGACTGACTCGCCGGGTCCATCACCCAAGTAGAGGACGTCTTGTGCCTGCTCACCCCTGATCTGTACGCTCACCAGAACTGCAGAAAGGTCTTGACCACAGACCACTTAGCACCTATCAGGGCACCAGCACCCATAGTGGCATCAGACGGACCCTAAGTTCCACAGTGTACTTGGGCAACCCGGGATTGCAAAAGAGGTAGAAGTCTCCAAAGGGAAACACCTTCTGGCTGAGCTGGTGTCCATCTTCCCAGTAAAAGTCCTAAATTTAGGACCAAGTGGAATTAAAAAATATATATGCAAACATTAAAATTTGACCCTGGCATTCGTGCCCATGACAGATAACACACTTTTTTAGTTTCTATCAAAAACCTGGGGTCAAATAATTACATTTAGTGCATGAATGGGCCCTGCCACCTGCCAGACCTCAAAGCGCGAATTTGGCCAAAATGTGGGTTTTAGGACCATTAGGACCAATTATTGTCAACGCATGACCATGCTATCCACACGGTCCCTTGAGCATCTTACAAGCGCTAGGGGACCCTACGAGGCCTTGGGATGGCGGGGCAGCGTATAACAAGGCCATACCCTGCTGTGGCTGCCTCTATATATACGCGTGATTAACGGTGTCACAGATGGTGCAGGTAATGCAATATAGGGTTGCATGGTTGCTGAGGTTGCCCGGCTTGAACATGGCCCACCCCTTGCGGTAAACTTTCTCTAAGCATATGCCAAACCTTCTTTGACATCACGGACATGCTGGCCACCACCCAGCGATGAAAAAACATTGCATTTGCATTGCAACTAACACATGAATGCAGCCAAATCAAGTTACAAAACAACGTTGTGCTAACATGCAACGCTTTGTGAGCGAATTCAGGGTGCATGTAACACGTAAACCATACTGTATATACTGTCTGAGAACACCCTGAACGACTGCAGGCCATAGGACCATGGTTTATAACATACACATGAGTAAAACTGCTCTTACGCATGTGTGTTTTAGCTGCAGCGGACGACGAAGATAGAGACGTAAAAAATTGTATGACGTAAACCAACTATGTGTGACAGTTATGTGCACAGAGAGCGTCCCCTCTTTTTAGGCATAGCTGGCTGACTCAAAACACCACGACAGCGTTGCCAGTTACACTCATGATCTAGGACAACCCGGCACTTACCTGCTACTTACGTCGCCTCATTCCAGATGGTTGCAAAAAAGTCGCTGAAATCCGCAGCGAGGTCAGCTTTCCGAGAGCTGAGCGCACCAAAGCTAGCCAACCGGTTCGACAATGATATAAACCACGCTTGTGCTGCGTTCTAGGTCCAAGAAATACCGAAAGTGAAGACCTATAAGGTGCGCTCGCTGCCCAGCCTGAACGTCCCTAAAACATGGTCGACAATGGAAATCGGGCAAGAATATCACGGCCCAGGCGCTCCCATGTCAAATACTCCGTTTCTAAACTCCAGACTATAATAAAAATCGTCCACAAAAATTTCCTGGCTTGATTCGCACCACCATTGCTAATACACTAACATGTTTGTGCCAAAATCGACCCTCCGCGAGCAGGCGATCTGCGACCCATTTGTGTTGTGCCGCTGTGATACAGCGCTACACATAAAAACTTGCGCAGAAAATATTCACAGCCTTTAAGCATAACTAACAACCTTTCGTTTTTGCTACTGGGCGCCCGAAATGATAAACGCACGTGAAAACGCCGGCCACGATTGTCAGGTCGCCATATCCACCTCACTTCATTCCCGCACCCACTTTTTCGCTCCAAAATCGGTTATATTTTTGGTCGAGGTACCTACTTTCCCGCCATTATACCCGGTACCCGGGTACGGAATCCGGGTACCATGTGCCGGTACCACGGGTCGGGTACATCATGCCGGGTACGGTCCACATGGGGTACGGTCCATATAGTGACCCCCCCCCCCGGTACCTCGGTTATAGTGACCACTAGGACGATTTAGGACAAAGTCCTAAATTTAGGACCGTGGGATGATTAACACTGGAGAAAGAAGGAACCAAATCAAAGTCACCCTTCTGAACTGAAACTCCAACAGCTCCCTGTAGGAAGCCTCTCCCATACTCACTGGCTGCAACTGAGTAAATGCCTCCTTCAAGGCCTCAGGTAAGGCTGCTAGCATGTCCTGCCCCTCAGTAGGCCTCATATCAAACTCAGGTCCTGGTGACAATGCATACATCCTATGCAGCAGATGAGCCACAAAAAGGGGAGCCACTCTCATACAGGCTGGTGTGCATACATGAACCACGTATATGCTGGTGTGCATACCAGGCATCAAGCCCTAGGTGAACAACTCCATATGTCATATGTCGGGGTACAACACAGAAGTCACTCTCCATGTGCCATCCAGGCTCAGATCCCCTCAACTATCCTCAGAAGCTGGTCACCAAGATCTGGATGTCATCTCAGCTTAGTCCCACCAAACTCCCCAAGAGTCCATACCACTCAACTCAGATCCCAGTCAGATTCGATGAGTCCACATGAATCCAGGAAGGAGTCAACAGGGTCAAGGCACCTAAGCCAAACAAGGTGAGGCCACTCCAGGTTCTGGGACACCACCCTCCCTCAGCTAGAGTCCACGGGTGAAGGACAAGCCTGACATTCCCAGGGATAACGGGTCATCCACAGGGATCCATGCCATGAATACTGACAGCTCTCACTGCTTGATCAGGGCAGGAAGCAGAGTGTCATGTAGCAAGGCTAACCCTCTATACAGCCAACCCCCCATAATTAACTTGGGCTGCCAGGGTCCAAGGCTCATCAGGTCATAGCAGGCTGGATGGATGCCAAGAATGCTCAATCCTAACACAGGGCTGGCATGAGCTTCTGCTGCAGCAAGTCCAAGGCCCGCTGACACCCGGCAGTCCACGCAAACTGGAACGAGGAAACGTCAACAGCGCCCCAGGTGGAAGTGCAGTCACCAAGAGACAGGAGCAATCCAGCAGGAAGACGTCGCCAACAGGGTCGCCTCATGAAGAGCAAGGTTATCTCAGAAGTACGCCCATGAGGCCGTGGACAGGGTTGTCTCCAGTGGGTACCCGTCAGCAGGTTGGGGAGATGCAACAAAGCACAGCCAAAATAGCCCACCGATGGCCAGCGAAACCAGGATACCATCAGGTTCTATGAGGATAGTCAGGGATCTATGAGGAGACCCAGAAAAGATGAACTGAAATCCCAAGGTGTCTCCACGCTATGATCCTCATAGATCTCCTCCCCACCAGAACAAAATTTCCCCCCCTCCAGTCGCACCCACAGGAGTAAGAGTGAGGTAAAGCCACATCTCCTTAGTAGCTAGTACTCTCAACCCATAGCCAGTGGCTTTTTATGAGCCAAGGCACACTATTTCTCCATAAGATGCCTGGGAAACCATCCACAGCCTTGATAGGGATAGCAAAAGATCCGTAATGCCTCACCAGCATTATGAACGGTATGCCCCAACTGGTAAAGCGTAGCACACGCTACCCCATGCAAGGTTTAGACGCAGCCCAATCCCCTGCACGCCCTGCTCCCCACACAAATCCCCCTCAGCATAACTGGTAAACTGGAGACTACCAGCATGCCTAATAATTCCACCCCTCTGCGTAGAATAAGCTGTAATAATCCTGGTATCAACTTCCCAAGATTGACAGCATAACCTAGCAGGAACAAACGCCATGGAATACGCATAGGGACAGAGGCCCAGCCAACCATAGAAGGGTGGGGGAGGCCTGTTTCTCAGCCCACTGACCCACTGGTGGCCTGCAGGGTCTCTCTATAACGGCGTCCTATGCACCTCATGACTAAAGATGGGATGGGCACTACAGCAAAGTGTCCAAGACGGAGTTGCATACAGGGCAGCTTGAGAGCAAACTGAAAGCAATCACCAATCAGGCAACTGATGTGCTCAAGCTTGGCAGGGCCCCCAGCAACAACATCACTCCCCGCAACCATCCAGGTGGCACTACCATGCAAGGTAATGTGGGCATTAGGATCGAAGGAGCCCAAGACAAGGTTGCACAAGTAGGGCAGCATAAGGGTATGCTGGATGAGGCCATCAGTCATCAAACAGATACACCCTCAGCTTGGCAGGGCCCTAGCAAGTAGACTGAACAATGTCCCCCTAGTCAAAGCATGGAAGGTAGTAACCATGTTCGTGAACCACGTAGACTGCCAAATGGTATTAAGGTCAGTGTACCACGGATACTGATGCCTATGAGGCAGGTTGTAAGGGTGGTAAAGGGCTGAATGGGTCCCTCAACAAACCCACACCTCTAAGCTCATGTGAGCCCCCGCCCAGCACCCAGTAGTCCAACTCCTCAATTAAGAGGCAACGGAGTGGGAACCATTGTCATCACTGTCATGCCAAAGATTCCAGCCGGCCCCACAGTTGTAGCTCCGTTGATCCCGCCCATCATCCAACCCACAAGGACATCCTACCCATGCAAACATGATGCCAGACCCCCCGTGCAAGCAGTCCTATTCATACAACCATCATGCTGTGCAAGCGATCAGCTCAAAGACGGATGGTGTACTATCAAGACAACAAGCCATCCTGGCACCATGCAAGCAAGGATAAGTCCATAGCAGGGCAAAGCAACGGTAGGAGGTTACTCATCTGCACACGGCTGGCTTGATGTCCACCAGCAGGCAGGACCCAACACCGCGTCAGGAGCAGGCACCAGCATTACAGATACGCGTCACTTGGGCGTCCCCAAGTCACCAGAGTCCCAGCGGCCACCATGCAGTGCTTGATGAAGTCTCCACCATTGAGTGCTTGCAGTCACCACCAACAGCACTAGTCCACCACCAGGATACTCTCCAGCGTCGCCTCCATGCACCATGTCCGCCATCGACAAGTTACCAATCCCCCACTGGCCTCAAGTCCCCAATAGGCTACTGCCACCACGCCCAATCAGCGTTGGACCACCCCCACATGTGGGTAGTCAACACAGCGGTTGCCTGACTGGACAACCAAGACTAGCTGCTTGCGCCGGTCACGCGATGGCGGGGAACACTAGGAACTCAGATTCTGAGAATTTTCTCAAAACCCTCAATTTTCTCACCTTTTGTGAGAATTTTTTGAGAAATTTGAGAAAAATCTCAATTTTTTTCCGCAAACGCTAGGCAAAAAATCTCACCAGGGTGAGATTTTGGTGAGAAAAAGGGGGTTTTGGTGAGATTGGGGTGAGAAAAAACCCTTAAGTGAGAAAAAAGGTGAGAATGGGTGAGAAAAAGTCCGAAAAATTGAGAAAATTGAGAAAATTGAGAAGTTTCTCACCAACACGAGAAAAATCACTAACACGAGAAAAATCACAAGTCAACGTGGTGAGAAATTTCTCACCAAGAGTGTAACACGAGAAAAATCATGAGCTTTATTTCATTAAGTCCTTAACGTGAAAAAAAACTCAACACCACTTTGATATGCATTATAGGGTGCACAAAGGTGCAATTAATATAGGGTTGTCATACAATATAAAACAGCACATCATTCCATAAACAATGCTGTCATGCCCAAATTAAATCAATAGTCATCTTCTTCAGAACTGCTGTCCGAGGGGTTGCTTGCATCAACATCATCTTCTGATGACATAGTGTCATCCCCACTAGTGTCGCAATAGTTCACAGCTTTACGCTGCCTTCCACTGGCCCTCTTTGCCATAGGGACCTCCTCAATTACAACGGTGGGCTGGCTAGGTCCAGCATCTGTGGGAGCACCACGCTTGCGGCTGCGCCCTCGAGCAGGTGCCTTGCCAGCGCGGCGCACCACGTCGCCATCACCTAGGTCTGCCGCTGCCACCTTCTTCTTCTTGGACCCCTTCTTCTTGCCTTTCTTCTTGCCACTAGGCGGTGGCGGTGGCATCGGCTCACCCTCCTCAATCACTTCAAACTGCGGCATGGTGGGGAAATCTGCTGCCACGCTGTGATACACATGGTTACTGAGGGCAGATTGCGCCTGATGTGCCATGCTCCATGGCAGTTTGGCAGGGATTACCACCATTTCGGGAGCATAGCATTCATCGACGACATACCCAACTGAGCTCACTGCACCTGGCAACACAAGGCACGACGACCTGGGGGCCTGTGCGCTGCTGATGACCACCAACCTCTCGTGGGGCAGGTGAGCGACATGAAGGCGATCAAAAAGCTCCACCTTCAACAACAGCTGCCATTCCCAGCCCCCTCGTGGGTACTCTAACCTGGCCTTCAGAATGTGTGTAATGAAACCAAAGTCTACACCGCCCGGGCCATGCACCGCAACTCCCGCATTCTTGTGCCGCTTTCCCTGGGATTGGTCCGCAGCCTCCGTGCGGTAGTTGAACCCGTGTATCCTGACTTTGTGGAAAGAATCCGCGTAGCGCTTCACGCCCCCACACGCCGCTACAATGCCTTGCGGCACAAGCGGCGTCAGGTTTAATGATGCCCATGCAAGCACGTTGAACGTTGTGTCAGCACAGCGATCTCGCCTGCATTCAAACAAACGCACACCGATAACCCAGCAAAGAGTATTATTATTGCAAGTATTGGTTATTAAAAAAAATAGAACAGATACAACACAGGACGCTTTTACTGGCGGCAAGATCATGGCACCCGGATGGGTAAAACCAAACAAACTAGATATTAATTACTAGGGCTGGCTTTGTGACAGTAAAACATGATTGCATGGCTAATCCCAAGGCGCCTTTCAATAGGACTGAATTAAAAAAACCAAAGCAGACGGCGTAAGTAGCATTTGCAAAAAACAAGGCTCACCAGTAGGCCTCGTCGCCATTCGCAGGGTCGCTGTAATCAGCCTTGGGAAGGGCATCTTCTACCAGCAAATCCCTTGCCGCGTTGTGTCAGCACAGCGATCCCCCCTGCATCCAAACAAAGGCACACCCGATAACCAAGCAAAGAGTATGCAAATGTGTAGCCTTGTTCATTGAAATTATGGCTGGCTTACGCAAAGAGCGACTGTAAGATGACCTATACAGTGGGGCCGGAAACAGCTTGCTTGATCAGGGCGTGTTTTTCGAGCTTCACTGGCCGGGAGTGTCTAGTGGTGAGAACCATTGCTGCGATCGCTTTCCCACCATTTACGAGGAAATACCCGCAAATGAAAAACCACTGAAACGGTCTAGCTAGTCAGTCATTACATTAGCCACATGCCATCATGCATGTTTCCAAACGTCCAGGAACTGCACACGGTGCAAATGCCATTTGCAGTGCAAAAATCCAGAGGACACGACCTCATTGCTTCATATTTGTATGCAGAAGACTAAAAAAGTAACATGCATTAATGGCCCGCATGCATAAAGGGCCTGAATTCTGATGCGGGCCCAACGGCAGCACCGCCAAAGCAGATAAGGGCCCGCAGTCTGATGCGGGCCCCACGGCACCACCGCCATAGCAGAGCTCGAAGGTCGTGGTGCGCGTGAAACGTACGTATGCCCTTTGTCGGTAGGTGCCGTTGGGGTCAAATTGGGTGCCGCCAAAATCGGGCCGACGCGTCAATAGACTGAGGCCGTCGATGAGAGCCATCATGCGGCTTGGGGAACTTCAGCTAAGTTAACTTAACGCAAACCACTGGTCGCCCGCGTCGGGAACCGGCCCAACGGCTCTCCCGCAACAGAAAATTACGCGGCATACTGCATAAGTCGTCGGATTGTTACATTTCGACGGTCAAGATTTCATGATGAGGTTTGCGTTCAATTTGCCGCAGTTTGCCGCCCAGAGAAAGTAGTTGTTGGACTCGTTGCCCACGATGAAACACAATCAAGCAAGCCGTTTCCGGCCCCACCGTGTAGGTCATGTAGTCGCTCTTCACGTCAGCCAGCCGTAATTTCAATGCACAAGGCTACACATTTCCATCTCCATTCATATTCATAATCCTGCACGACTCGAAAACGCGGACAAGATAACGGCAGGCTCGAGCTACCATGGTCCGGATTCTCCCGATTTCTGGCCTGCGCTGGTTGTCTCCTTGATATTGGCAACTCTCTCCGGTAAGAGATTTTCCGCAGTTTGGCTGTTTCGAAACGTTAATTAAGTGAGATGCCTTCGGATCAGGAGACTCACACAGCCGCGAAATCATGCCAAAGGTCATATGTTCGATCCCTTGCTGGTAGCTTCTGAGCTTTCTTATTTTCTGTGTTCCGCGGAATCTCAGATTTGGGCCGCTAGCGTTTTCACGTTTGTTGCTTTCTGATCCGACGACAACGTTGTGCCTTGCTCGTGTGACATCTGGCGCATGGTGTGATTCATGTGTATGGTGCTGCCTTGCCACATGGGGCTGCTTTGCCATAAGAGTGAGTGTTGGGTTCTACACATTTGCTGCATGGACCGTTAGGTGCTGGTGAGCTCTTCCTTGTAGAATGGTGATGTCTATGTCAAGGATCTGATGTCTTTTTTGTCTCTTGCACTGCTTTCATTTTAGGGGGAATTATAGGTGTCATTATTTTGGCATTTGAAGGTATAGATGTTTATCTGCAAGGGCCTGTTTTTTTTCCCCCGGCCTCTTGCATGCATGGATGTGTAGAATTGTATGTTGATGGAATTATGATTTGCCATACACATTTGCTGCATGGATTTTTAGGTGGTGCTGAGCTCAAGATCCTTGTAGAACGCTTACATCTATGTCAAGGATCTGATTTCTTTTCCTCTTGCGTATATTGTGTCGGTTTGCTTTATTTCTTGCAGGGACCACGAGAGTAAAATGCAAGCGGTTCCACTTTCAAGTCAGCATGTGACGCCCTGTCGACCGGCCCGCTTTGTTAGCTAGCTACCATATAGTATTTGATGATAGGCATTGAATGCGAAAGATGTCATAACGCCATAACAGACTGTGTTGAACAGGCATTGAATGCCGAAGATGTCATAACGCCATAACAGACTGTGTTGAAAAGGCATATTTGAATGCCGAAGATGTACATAACGCCATAACAGTGTTGAATAGTTGAATCAACGGGTTCTTGCAGCTGTAAACATTAAAATTATTCAAACATTTAATGAAAAAATCATTATTGTTCGTGCTGTTTTGAACAGCGGTTGTTACTGGCACTGCATGCATGTGTCTGCTGCCAGCATATTGCATTATGGGTGTGTTTTTCAGCGCTGTGTTTTCTCACTTTTCTCACTTTTCTCACGTCCTGTTTTTCTCACTTTTCTCACGTCCTGATTTTCTCACTTTTCTCACGTTTCACACCTCCCGTTTTTCTCACTTATCTCATGTCCTGTTTTTTGAGATTTTTCTCACGTTTTTCCCCTTTTTTCACCTTTTTGGGGCAATCTCACCCGGGTGAGAAACGTGTTTTCTCACCCATTCTCACCCCATTCTCACCCTTTTTTCTCACCTTTCTCACCCATTCTCACCCATTTCTCACCCTTTTTCTCACCTTTCTCACCCTTTTTCTCACAATTTCTCACCCATTCTCAAAGCCGAGTTCCTAGTGAAGTGACTAAGCTGCTTTAAGGAGGCCTGGAACGGACACCAATGAGCCTGGCTCCAGAAGCTGCTTGGAAGAATGACCACATGCTGTCAACTTCCCGGACTGAACGTCAATCAGCTGCAAGAAGGAGCCAGCAACCTTCACTATGGCACTCAGAAAAACTGCCTAGTAGGCAAACCACAGACTGCCAACCTGTCAAGACAGCTGACTCTAACATGGCTACTACCAAGTGCCAGGTAGCCAGAACTCCTAAGCCTAAGGAGTGACAAGGGCCTGAGGTGGTCCAACAGCCAGCACAACTGCCCAAAAGTCAAGAGAATGGGCCTAAAAGCGCCTTGCCCAGTGTCAAAAATTCTGATCTGAGAACTATATCAGATATATTCACAGATAAGAACTATGACAGCAGCCCTGGTGTCCATACTTGCTGTCCTAGTGCACCTCCTAGGCCCAACAGGGGCCATCTGCCAACAAGCAGTGGTAACCATCATGTCCTCGGAGAAGTAAATGTGTGGTCACAATGGTCTGGCGCAGGTAAGGGCCCCAACTGGCAAGTGACCCACACCCCACTTGTAAGGGGACGTTGTCAAGCAAGTGGTCCACCCCCTCTGGGAACATGTGTCAAAGGACACCGTCTGGCAAGTGGGCAACCCATGCAAGAGACCCCTGGCAACTCATGGGTGCCCGTGTGATACCCTCCGGGGGACAACCTACTGCAGGTATCCCGATGTCCCCTGATGTGGTGGCATCTACCATGCCATATGCCTCCATGATAGCATCTGGCAACCCTTTGGCAGACCTGGGATATCCAACTCATGTGATACCCTTTTGGGGACAACCCACTGCAGGTATCCCGATGTCCCCTGATGTGGTGGCATCTACCATGCCATGTGCCTCCATGATAGCATCTGGCAACCCCTTTGGCAGACCTGTGATATCCACTCCCCCGCAGAAATTTTCTCAGGGTAACTAGACACAGCTGTCCAAGTATGATAGTGGAAACCCCGTACCTGCTGTTGTTCTGCCCTGGCATGTGTGATGCCGTCTGGAAATTACATTGCAGACAGCCAGGATGTCCACTCCCCGCAAAAATTGCTCAGGGTAACCAGACGTAGCTGCCACCAATCTGGACCACTCTGGACAACTCCTAGGGAGCTCGCCCTTTCCATAGTACCATGTTGATAGTGGGAACAACTCAGATGCCGTTGTTCTCCTCCCCACCAAAACCAAACCACCATCCACGTGGGAGGAACCAAAGCTCCACCTAGAACGCCTCCACTGTCATGTTGCTCAACAAGAAAAGGAAGAGTTTCCCTCACAACTGAAATAAATGTTTGGCGACGCGTGAATTAAGAACGTGCCACAGTCCTTAAACAGCTAGGGTAGGCTGCCCATGCAAAAAGAAAGGCAGCCATGAATCCCTACTGTCCGCTCATCCGGAGCCACCCTCAAAAGACACGAGGTGTAACCTGAGCCACACCGTAACAATGTCGTCAAAGAAAAGCAGCACCGGGAAAAAAAACAACCTGAGACAGCGACGTAGTCAGGCGGTCGCGGTGGTGGTCGTGCGTGCAGCCGCAACCCGGAAGCCGGGTGATAGGTGCCGTCGGCAGCAACAGTGCGTCGGCTCAGCCATAACCCGTAGCGCCATGTCAGCCTGGCGGAAAACAGAGCCGGCAGGAAAAAAAAACAGCTCCTAGCAGGATTCTGGAGCCGGACCTGCTGAGCTACTGGACCAACACTCCGCATTGCCCTGCTCGAAACGTAGCAACACTTGCGTAATGCTAATATATAAAGATGTTTGGAGCTAGGAGGAGACTGCGGCGTCAGCAGCCACGACAGACAGGGCGGTGGTCGGACTTCAGCACGATGCGGCCAGCCAGCCGACAGCCCGTAAGTAAGTACGCTTGTCTATGAAATATTGCACGAATCCAAATAGTTGACGTCTGGGAGTAGATGATGAAACCCTTTCATCACCGGTCGTCCGTTGAGCTGCTAAAGATGTGGTTGCATCTTCAACTCTCTTACTTGATAACGGTGGTTGTGTCTCCGGGTTACTCATCACTCCATGGGTCGCGCATGCCGGACTGGGGAACGTTAGAGACTTATGGGCTCAAGGCAGTTCTCAGAGCAAGACTGTCACATAAGGATGAGTCACACTCTTAAGAACTGTCCGAATACACAGCATAACGTACCCTCTCTGGGTCTGGCAAGAATTCCATTGTTAATCGTGAACTAATACTGTCAAGACAACCAACACCTAGGTAGAATCCTCCGATACCAATGTAACGACTAAAAATGTTGTGTTTGCAACAGCCTCAGTATCAACATTAGCGTGAAAAGATCTTTATACCTGGGTTGGAGTCGCGACAGATAACTTCACGTCCAGAGAAGCAATGAAGATGGATCTTCAACAGTTAAGGGAATGAGTCCCCACCCTTGTTAGACACAACAGACAAGTTATATCCAAGTCGACTATCTGTTGAAGTTATAGTTGACTTTTGGCAAGGGTTGTTTGATTGATGAAACAAGGAAACCCTTGAATTACACCATAGCTTTAGCTCTCACGTACGCACACATGCACGGCCGCCACAATCAGTATAAAAGTCATCGTGCACGCAGAGTCGGCTCAACCCTAACCCGAAAGAACCAATCAAAAGTGAGGATCACTCAAGGTAAGATCCTGTCCTCAGAATCCACAACACAGCACAAGGCCAGCACTACAGAATCTCCGTGACCTGGAACCAGATCCACCAGGTACGACAGTCTTAAAGAGAATCTATGACTGGCTGAACTAAACCATACAAAGTACCCCACGTGGATCAGGCCACGACCAATGAGGGTAGAACAATAATTCGACAGATCTCAGCAGGCCCAATATCAATCATACGTCGAAGCCTCCTATAACTATCCAAATAATTGTCCCCAAGAACTCATAATAAGGTCACCAGTAGGAAAACTTTGGATGTAACATTTGGTTGTTACATCGCCATTGACGTAAGGAAGTTTATTCTGCCAAAAAAAATTCGGCAAACTGTTATTTATTCATTGGCCTCGAGGGGAAACACGCAGCTGGCGAGTTTCTCACGGCTCGAGCGCACTGACCCGTGCGTCTTCAAGGTAACCTCTAGAGCAGATAAAGACGCTTGCAATGTATCCCCACACTTTCTAACGATTCATAACATCATTTCGAAGAAACCCAGCACAGGAATTTCCTTATTTTTGCGTTTCCACGTTGCACACAATTTTCGCGTAAAAGTCAGATTTATAGGAGCGCTGACTGGGGCAAACATGCATGTCGTGGATTGCATCGCTTTTGCGTCGTTTCTTGCAGATATATGACTTGTCTTGGGTGGAACAACATTGTCCGGTGAATAAGATGCGGGCGGGGCTCGCTGCCGACGTCTTTGGTGTGCCAGGGGTGCGGGAAAACCAATGGCTACTGGTTTACAACGTCGTAACCCGCTATTTTTTAGTCATTAACTGGCGTATTATAGTGCTAGGGTTAACCCTTAAACTGTACTGAGTCCGTTTTCGTGGCGCCAGTTGATCTCGCGCCACTCTAACGGACTGAGTTTGTGGCAGAACCAGGCGCCGCGCCAAAAATAATTCAACGGTCAAACCTGGCCCAATCGATAGATCTAGACGTACTCTATGCGTGGGTCTATTCAGACCGTACTTTGGACACTTGGCCAGGGAGTACTGATCTGGCAAACCCAGGGGGGTACCCTGGTCCTGAGGTACTTTCGGCGGGAAAAAAATCTGCGTTTTTTGCAAAAAGACGTGCACGACGACGAAACGACGTTTGACCTCGACAGACATGGCGTCGCCTACTGGCCAGCTGCTGGCCACATTTCGACTGAAACTTGGAATCAAGGTGGCATTGCCTCCGGCCTACTTCGGGGAGGCATGGGCAGCTAGTGCAGGAATTCGGTGTAAATCATGCGCGCCACCGCGTAGACGGTGCAGGGTAGCGGAGTTGGTACGCGGCCAAAATGCAGCATGGTGCAAGTTTCCCGGCGATCCATTAAGGTATAAGTTGACGAAAGACGAGATTTTTAAGTGGCAGAAGATAGGAGATGTCTCTAGGCCTGCGGAGGATGAGGTGGAGGAGGGAGAGGATGCAGGCGACGATGGGCAGGGGGCTGGGAGCGCAGATGACGACTCAGATGCCCCGGAGTCTTCATCGGAGCCCGACAGCGATGATGAGCAGGATAGCGAGGATATTTCCTCCTCCCCGCCCAAGAAATGTGCCAAGCGTCGTGCAGGCAACCCGAGGAGGACGCCTGCCATCGCGCCTGCTGCAAGGAGGCGTCTGCAGCGGCTGCCCCCTCCGGATCAGCCCGACTCCGAGCCCAGCGACTCTTCTGATGACGACGACATCGTTCCCGAGCTTGCGGACAGCGATGCTGAGTCGGAAGATGCGGGGGATGATGCTCCGGATGGTGGCGACGATGGCGGGGATGAGTGGGTGTTCGGCACTGGCAAGCCGGATCCTGCAGAGCTGCCCCGAGTTCCGCATGGTGCGCCGTTTGACCGTGAGCGCACGGCGATGTATCAGAATGTTCATCCCAGGTGTTCCTCACAGGTTTTCTCCTCTCGACTTGTTCCTGCTGTTTTGGCAGCCTGCCCTCGTGCTGGAGCGGATTGTGACCGAGACAAACCGCTATGCCGAGGAGAAGCAGCGCTCGGCATCTGCTGGGGCACGGGAGTGGTCGCCTCTTTCCATGAACGAGCTGGGCAAGTGGCTTGGCATCCTCCTGACCATGTCACTCGTGGGCATGCCTGCCCGGGAGGATTATTTTTCTGGCCAGCCACTCGGTGCTGCTCATGCTGCCAACCTGCAGAACGTGATGCCCTTGCGCCGCTTCCAGCAGATTACACGCTTCTTGCACTTCCAGGACTCTGCCCAGCGCCCTGCCAACACGCAGACACGCGAGTGGCGACTGTGGCAGTTCTTGTGGCTGGAGGACATCTTGAACAAGGCATACAAGAGGTACTTCATCCCGGGCAGCGCGGCCGCCATCGACGAGAGAAGCATCGCGTCCAGGCACAAGTTGTGCCCGATCAGGTGCTTCAACCCAAGCAAGCCTGCCCCCTTCCATGTGAAGCAGTATTGCCTGAACGACTGGCCCACCGGCTACCTCTACCATGCTAACACGTACGACAAGCTGCCCCAGGTCAATCACACCTTCCACGTGGTGAGTGAGCTCGCCAGCACGCTGCCACACGGGGTCCACATGGCCATGGACCGGTTCTACACCGGGCGTGAGGTGATTGAGACATGCCACCGCATGGGCCACCGCGTGGTGGGCACAGTGCTCCCCAACCGCCGTGGCATCCCCGTCGCCCAGGTCAAGGCCCGCATGCCCCGCAGGCCAGCCCAGGGGGACTACGCATGGGCTGTCAACAAGGATGGGCTGACCCTGTGCGCCTGGCAGGACCGCAAGCTCGTGTGGGTGCTGGGCAAGGGCATACCCTTGGAGGAGGCGATGGTCAGCCGCCACGGTGGCCGTGACCAGCGCGTGATGGTGACTGCCCCGTCCCTCATCCCCGCGTATTGGAGCTGCTACAAGGCGGTCGACAAGTTTGACCAGCTGGCCAGCAACTACGACCTGCAGAAGGCCCTCGTCTCCCGGGTGTGGTGGCACCGGGCCGCCACAGGGCACCTGGCCAACTCAGTCGTCAACGCCTACATCCTGCAGACTCTCACCCGCGCCAACCGCCCCGACTGCCTCTCCCACGTGGGGTTCCTCAGCTTGCTCGCACAGCAGCTAGTGAACAACCAGTGGCATGGCGCCCGGCTGGACATGGATAGCATCCTGGGGGCCACCAGCCTGGGCTGGACGGGCGGTTCAGCGGCACCCACCTCAAGCCCGAGCGCATCCCGTGGACGGAGTCGGCGCAGTGCGTGGTGTGCGCCACGATCCCCGAGCGCAAGCGCACCAACTTCTGGTGCAAGGACTGCAACCAGGCACTGTGTACGGGCACGTGCTGGAACGTGTTCCACGCAGGGCCAGTGGCTGGCCTCGACGACGACGACCGCCGCCAACGTGCCATGCAGCCCCTGTCAGCCCGCAGCCCGGCTGGCCGCGCGTGGGCTGAGGCCAATGGCCGCACGACCCGCACGCTGGCAGCTGGCACCCAGCTGACAGGGCCTCGTAGGAGGCAGTACCTGCGCACCCAGAGGCGCAATCCGGCGTAGTTTGGCATATATAGCCAGGTAGCCTTGACAGTTAGCTACACCCTTGGCTAGTCATGCGCTACCGCGCGCGCTAGTGCCATTTTGGCCCCTTGTGGCATGTTGGCATGTGTTATATGGCATGGTCTCTTGTTTTATCACCTGGGTATGGTGCATTATGCCCATTTGGGCATCCCTTGATGTTTTATGCCAACTGGAATAAAGTTTTGTGTTGTTAAGCTACCATTTATACCCCTGCCAGCTGGCACCGTTATAACGGTGCCAGCTGGCTTCGGCCATTTGGTAGCTAGCGTTCACAGTTTTGTGACATGTCATGTTGCCAATGCATTTTGGGCATGCCTGTGAATATATTTAACTCCTCTCAAAGGGCCAGGGCCAGCAGATTTGAAGAAATGGTCCATAATGCATTATGCGTGTCTCGAACCCCGTGGGCAGTGTACCCCCCTGAGGGGGGTGCTATTTTTAGCAGGTGTAGGGCATGGATATGTGACCAACCAAATTTCCTAAACATTATTTGATATAAAAGCATGCTTGGTTCCAAGGGTGGGCCAGAAAATGTTATTTGGCTAGTTACTGCCAGGCGCACAAAGATACCCAAACTCAGTCCGTTCTCGTGGTTCCAGTTATGACAGTTGAAGGGTTAAGCGTCCAGCGACGGGTGAAAAGAGCTCTTACCACGACGCCATGGCCTGCGGAGGCATTCCGAGAAGGACTGGGGCGGGCGGGCAAAATTACACGCACCAGTGCCCGCACGTGGCCGGGGCACCCCGGCGTGCGAGACAAAGCGCACCGTTTCTCCCCTGGGCCCATCGCCTCCATCGCCGGGCGGCAAGTCGAGGAGGCGGCTCCTTCTCCCTATTCCGGTGCCTGTTTCATACTTGTGACCCCGTGACTTTTCCACCGGAGGCGTGTTAAATGAATGAGCGGATGCATGCATGAATGAACGGATATATGAATGATGGCGGGCGGGCGGGAGAGAGGGAGGGATGGAGGGAGGGAGGGAGGGAGGGAGGGAGGGAGGGAGGGAGGGAGGGAGGGAGGGAGGGAGGGAGGGAGGGAGGGAGGGAGGGAGGGAGGGAGGGAGGGAGGGAGGGAGGGAGGGAGGAGGAGGGAGGGAGGGAGGGAGGGAGGGAGGGAGGGAGGGAGGAGGGAGGGAGGGAGGAGGGAGGGAGGGAGGGAGGGAGGGAGGGAGGGAGGGAGGGAGGGAGGGAGGGAGGGAGGGAGGAGGGAGGGAGGGAGGGAGGGAGGGAGGGAGGAGGGAGGGAGGGAGGGAGGGAGGGAGGGAGGGAGGGAGGGAGGGAGGGAGGGAGGGAGGGAGGGAGGGAGGGAGGGAGGGAGGGAGGGAGGGAGGGAGGGAGGGAGGAGGGAGGGAGGAGGGAGGGAGGGAGGGAGGGAGGGAGGGAGGGAGGGAGGGAGGGAGGGAGGGAGGGAGGGAGGGAGGGAGGGAGGGAGGGAGGGAGGGAGGGAGGGAGGGAGGGAGGGAGGGAGGGAGGGAGGGAGGGAGGGAGGGAGGGAGGGAGGGAGGGAGGGAGGGAGGGAGGGAGGGAGGAGGGAGGGAGGGAGGGAGGGAGGGAGGGAGGGAGGGAGGGAGGGAGGGAGGGAGGGAGGGAGGGAGGAGGGAGGGAGGGAGGGAGGGAGGGAGGGAGGGAGGGAGGGAGGGAGGGAGAGGGAGGAGGGAGGGAGGGAGGAGGGAGGGAGGGAGGAGGGAGGGAGGGAGGGAGGGAGGGAGGGAGGGAGGGAGGGAGGGAGGGAGGGAGGGAGGGAGGGAGGGAGGGAGGGAGGGAGGGAGGGAGGGAGAGGAGGGAGGGAGGGAGGGAGGGAGGGAGGAGGAGGGAGGGAGGGAGGGAGGGAGGGAGGGAGGGAGGGAGGGAGGGAGGGAGGGAGGGAGGAGGGAGGGTGGGTGGGTGGGTGGGTGGGTGGGTGGGTGGGTGGGTGGGTGGGTGGGTGGGTGGGTGGGTGGGTGGTGGGTGGGTGGGTGGGTGGGTGGGTGGGTTGGTGGGTTGGGAAGGTGTGCTTTTTATGATGATGATTAGCTAAGTTACATGTGTGTTATTGATGTACATGTTGACATTGTATCATGGGCGTGTGCCCCGAAGTTTGCGTTCCTGCAATGTCACATAATATGTAATGTAGATGTGTTGTTTGGAACCTGACTAGTTATCCCAAACTGGAATGATTGACATGCAACTATGTGATGAAACCCTTGAAAAAAAATTACCAGTGACTGCATTTTTTGTGCTATGTTTGCTAGCATCTGTCACCTATTTGTCATGCAAACAGTCTGAATTTCTTGTGGGCAGTTAACATAGATGTTTTTATGAGCTGTGCAAAGTTCTAGGCTTGACTGAGTTCATTGATATATGCCCCCATGTGTTGGAACCCTTAAAAAACCATGAAAAACTGCATTTTATGCTAGTAGTATTTATGCCAGCATTTGTCACCAGTTTGTTATCCAACCAGTCTGAAACTTTGTAGGAATGCTATTTGGGATGTTTTTAAAAGATATGCAAAGTTCCAGCTCCAACTGAGTTCGTTTGGTGTCATCATACATGCGCTAATGCGTTGAAACCCTTTGAAAACCATCAAAAACTGCACTTTGGGGGTATTTATGCTAGCATTTGTCACCAGTTTGTCATCCAACCAGCCTGAAACTTTGTGGGCATGCTGCATGGGATGTGTTTAGAACACGTGCAAAGTTCCAGGCCCAACTGAGTTCATTTGGTGTCATTATATATGTGCATCATGTGATGAAACCCTTGGAAAACCATGAATTAAATTTGCATTTTGGGGTTATTTATGCTAGCATCTGTCACCATTTTGTCATCCAACAAGCCTGAAACTTTGTGGGCATACTGCATGGGATGTGTTTAAAACATGTGCAAAGTTCCAGGCCCAACTGAGTTCATTTGATGTCATTATATATGCACGTGAACTTAACGCGGAATTGATGCCGGCGAGTGGTTTTCGCCGGATAAATAGTGACGGACCTAATTGCCCAAGTGGCAAAAAGGTTCCGTCACTAATATATGTGTGATGAAAACCTTGGAAAAACATGAAAAACTGCATTTTGGGGGTATTTATGCTAGCATCTGTCACCATTTTGTCATCCAACCAGCCTGAAACTTTGTGGACATGCTGAACGGGATGTATTTAGAGCATGTGCAAAGTTCTGTAACGACTAAAAATGATCATCAACATCATCCACAGTCCAATATGAAAGATCTTTTACCTGGGTTGCTTTCCTGAGTCGCAGAACTTCAAGTATCCGAGCAACGTTGAGATGGGAATTCCACAGCACGTGATTTAGGGAATCACAACCCCTTGTAGACACAAAGACAAGCTCGTGTATAGACGACCTCTGTGGAACTGAAGGACGTCTATAGCCAAGGGGCTCTTATGGATGGACAACAAAGACAAGCTTTATTATACCATGGTGAATCAAAACCAACGTAGCAACAATGGCGACCCCACGTCCTTGATATCGACGTGCTTGTCGAGCTTGCTCCAACCTTAGCCTGAAGAGAACCAATCAGAACCATGGAATCCTATACAAGATCTTCGTATCCATCCTAGTCACACAAAACAGAACAACACCACACACAGCCTGGCAGAATCTTTCCATGAGATCTAATCTGTCGTGAGCACTGAAGTCCCAAAGGAGCATTTAAGACTCAATAGTACCAACTAACAAACTACAACCCCACGTGGATCAGGCCACGACCAATGAGGGCTCCTATCAGTAGTATCAGCCAACAAACTACAACCCTACGTGGATCAGGCCACGACCAATGAGGGTTCCTATCAGTTGGCTGACAAAGTATCAGCTCCAAGTACCGTCGTCTTAGAAACCTCATAACTTTCTCAATACTGATCCAAAAGTCCTCGAATAAAAGCCAAACATTCACAAAACAAAGGATGTAACAACAAAGTCATTTTTGCTTGTTACATATCTCCCCCTCAAAACTGGACCTCCCAGGTCCAATAGCCAACTCTTGAAGGCAGAGGAACATTGAACAGAAATCCACCATCTCTTGGGAAAAGCAGATGGGTTTTTACATCCCTGAAAACAGGGCCTCCTATCTCATAACATCTAGTCACAGGTCTCTACAGCAAACAAGTCACTACCTTATCACTATAAAGCCAGATAAAATTTCTCATAATACAAGTCTTCCATTCAGCATCCTGGAACCTGGAACTCTGGACTGGAACATCAGAACTGGACTGGAGCCCCCCCCCATCATCCATCCTGGAATCCCCCCCTCACACCACAATCCAAAGCACCTTCCATACTCTTCCCCCATCCTTCCCCATCCTCTTCCTGCACAGCTCTGTTCTTCACAGGCTATACCAATCCCCATTCACCCCATCCTTGCCCCTGGTCCCAAACAAGGGAAACTGCTCCACCATGTGAACCAAGTCTGGCCAGTTCCTGCTGACCTGCAGCACCATGCACGTCTCTGCAGCCCCTGCTGCCATCTGGGCAACATAACGCAGGCATGTCCCTGGGTAGGAGAGAAGCACCACAGACTGGCTCTCAGGATCCATCACCCAAGTAGAAGACGTCTTGTGCCTGCTCACCCATGACCTGTACGCCCACCAGAACTGGAGAAAGGTCTTGACCACTGACCACTTAGCACCTGTCAAAGGCACCAACACCCTCAATGGGGTCAGACGAACCTTGAGCTCCATGGTGAACTTAGGCAGCCCTGGGCTGCAGAAAAGGTTGGATGTCTCCAAAGGGAAGCACCCATTGACCGAGCTGGAAGAAGAAGGAGCCAAGTCAAAATCTCCCTGCTGCACTGAAAACTCCAGCAACTCCATGTAGGAAGCCTCACCCATGCTCACTGGCTGGAACTGCATGAAGGCTCCTTTCAAAGCCTCAGGCAAGGTGGTCAACATATCCTGCCCCTCTGCAGGTCTCATGTCAATCTCAGGTCCTGGAGTCAAGGCAAACATCCTGTGCAACAGGTGGCCCACAAAAGGAGAGCCAATCTCATACAGGCTGGTGTGCAACTGAGACAAGACCTCCTCCACATAACCCTCAGGGCTCACTTCCCCCTCCTCCCTGTTAAGGGCAGCCACTGCCTTGGCCAGCGTTTCACAATGCTCACAAGGTCCCATGCACTTCCTGTGATCCACATAGGCCACCACATTCTTGACAGGTACCACATGACGAGGAATCTGAATGATGGGAGTGCTGCTGGAGCTGAGAGCTATGTTAACACCACTCCCCATCTGGGGCTGGGACAAGGACAACCCCTGGAGAAGCTCCTGTAGCTTATCCTGCTTGGAGATCACTGAATGCAAGAGCTTGTTAATGGTATCCATCTGCTGACCCCTCCTAAGGTCACGCCTGACAATACTGTCAAACAGGGATTCCACATAACTCATGGGGTTGGGGTTTTCTGGATGCATACCCGTGACCCCTTCCTCCGTGGTGGCGCCCAGGCCCAAGTTGGGATACGTGAACTCCTCCTCCATCTGGGACCACACAGCATACACGAAGGAACCATTCGTTAGTCCTGAGATATAGGAAGGGGAGCAGTGGTTTGCACCAACTCAGTATACCAAGAAGGAAGAGTGAGCCCCTTCTTTTGGCAATACTCCTGGACCACTTCATGGCAGTGAGTCAAGTCAGACAACCACAGCCATGTGGCAGTAGACTCTAACTCTCCTTTCCAGTGCACCTTAAACTGCAGCTGCTTGGTCCTACCCTTTCCTTTGACTCTATGAGCCACCAGCTGCTCCACTTCATATATCCTCTCCCCCTCAGTATCCAGCTCAAATGGTAATGGAGCAGACAGGCGTCCCTGCAAGGTATTGCGTTTATACAGTTTAAGCTGGGCCAGGTGAAACACGTTAGTCTTAAGCCTCCAGTGGGAAGGCACCTGGACTTGAACTACAGTCCCATAGTGGAAGGTATTCAGGACAGGGTAAGGTCCCAACCACAAGGGTTGCAGTTTCCTGCATTGCTCCTTTTCAGGTAGCACACGATTAGCCTCCAAGAGCACCAGGTCACCAGGAGCCACAAAGGTGTGTGTAGCCAACATCTGTTGCCAAGCATTGTTTAAATACTTGTCCTGTGCATGCAACATCTGAGCAGCCACCATACTGTGAGCTTCCTGGAAGGATGCAATCAACTGGTGGACAGAGGTTAGGCGTCTTCTGAAGGGGCCTTCAGCATCCCTATCAGGTAACTCCAGGTCAAATGGAGTCAAGGGGCACTGGCCATGGCAAATGACAAATGGAGACATTTGGTGAGGAGCCAGGGGTGAGTTGTTGATGGCAAACTCTATGAAAGGAAGTTTCTTGTCCCATTCCTTGTTATCATGGGTACAATAGTGCTTCTGGCATTCCCGTACAATACGGTTCAGCCTCTCCACAGCCCCCGTGCTGGCACACCTGTATGCTACTCCAAAGGCCAACTTAGTGTCTAGGATGTCAAAGAAGGACTTCCAAAACCCAGACATCCACAAGGGATCCTGGTCAGTGATGATTACACGTGGCATGCCATGCAATCTGTACACCTCCTTCATGAACAACTCTACACACTGGGCTGCTGTGAGATGGGCATTGCAGGGGATGAGGTGGCACATTCTAGACAGCCTGTCCATCACCACTAGTATCCTGTCATTGCCAGCATCAGAAACAGGCAAGCCACAAATGAAGTCCATGGTCACACTGATCCAGGGTCGAAGGGGAATAGGCATGGCCATAGGAAAGATAGGCACTGCCTGAGTCCTAACCTTATTCCTTTGGCATGAGTCACAGGAAGCCACATAGGCCTTGATATCACGAAACATGCCAGGCCACCAAAACCTCTCTTGTACTTCATGGAGAAGCTTAGCATACCCAGGATGACACGCAGTCACGTCGTCATGGAAGCAATGCAACACAGTGGGAATGGCCATTTCTGGCACATAGACCTTCCTGGTCACTACATGATCTGCGTCCTGGGTGTGGACATACAGGACTCCCTCCCAGTACTCCACTGGCCTGTTACCAAAGCTTCCTTCCTGAATGGCCTTAGTGGCCAGGTCCTCAGTTTTAGTGAAGGCCTTAATCACGTCCAGCAGGGCTATACTCATAGGGTTAGGCAGGACTAGCTGTTTGCCAGGTCCTAAAGGCTGCAGCTGCAGCACCTCACCCTCCTGCAGGTGACTAGTGACTAGATGCTTGGATGACAGAACATCAGCCACTGGTGTACGTGACTTCCCCTTGATCTCAGCTGCCAATCCTCTAGACTTGGTCAGCATCCCTGGCTCCAGTATCCACTTCCTGGGCCGTCCCTTTCCCCTCCTAGGATTCTCTGTGCTTGGTTGTGTTGTGAGAGTGGGCTGGCTACCAACAGAACCCTCCCCCAGACTGCTCTGCAGTGACTGACCCCCACCCTGGACGCCTGTCGACCCTGGGACAGAGCCCTGGTCAATGAGCATCTCGTGACTAAAGCTAGCCTCACTACAATACGGTTCGTAGGAGACGCGAAATGAGTGAGAATGTTACCCGAGCGGTAACGAGGATTCGCACCGTTGATTTTAACATATGTTTCTTTTTTTGCGCCATTTGGCGAGCATCGACTGGAGCCTGAACCTAGCGGGGGAATCGTGCGGGGGAATCTTGCGGGGGAATCTTGCGGGGAAAATTTCCGAACGTGAATTTAGCGAAGTCCTACTACATTTTGCTTGGTACACGGTACTACAGTTTCGTCACTGAAAATTTTCTGTAGTTGCGTTGGTGTTTCGTACGTTCCGCTGAAATTTTCGTGTTCAGTGCCCAGATCACAATTTGATCCGGGCGCAAAATGATTGGCTGTACGGTACGAACCAAAAACGAATTTTTAGTATCTAAGTTCCGCAGCGCTTGCTGAATTTGCCCCGGAAGCCCGGGGGCACTTTCCCCGCTGAAAAAGGTGTCCGCGGAAGCGTATTGTAGTGTCTACAGGGGGTTGGCTCAGCTGGGAGGTTTGCTGGTTAGCTGCCTGTGCCCTGGTGCATGACAGCACCACACTCTACTACAGAAACCATGGCAGCACAAATATCCAGATCCTCGTGAAATGATCCCATCAGATCCCTTCTTCTAGAGAGGGCGTCTGGCACCACATTCTGTGATCCTGGGACATACTGCACAGAGAAAGGATAGAATCCCCCTAGGTACTCCATCCACCCAGCCATCCTCTTACTCATCCTACTCTGTTCTAGCACGTGCACCAAGGGCCTGTGGTCAGTCATCAGGGTGATAGACTCTTGCCCTAGCCCATCTGTAGCACTGCTAGCCACAGAAAACTGAGCTCCCTTCAACAGATGCTCCCACTTGTGACATGCTACCACTAAACCCAGCAACTCCTGCTCATGTACAGGGTAGTTACGTTCAGCTGAGCTCATGGTTTTAGACATGTACTCCACTGGCTGTGGTCCATAGCCATGGTCTTGCATCAGCACAGCACCTATGGCGCCTTGAGAGGCATCCGACCTAACCTGATAAGGTAGATCTGGGTTGGGACCCACTAGCACAGGGGTGGATGTGAGCTTCTGCTTCAACAGGTCAAAGGCCTGCTGACACCTATCTGTCCACTCAAACTGAACATCCTTCTTGACTAACTCAAGCAAGGGGGTGGAGATGGCAGCCATGTCAGGGATAAAACGCCTGTACCACCCCACCATGCCCAGGAAGGACTTGACATCATGTGCAGACTGCAACACAGGCCACTCAAGGATGGCAGCAATCTTAGCATTGTCAGGTGTCATACCCAAGGAACTCAACTTGTACCCTAGGAACCCCACTTCATGCCCCCACTCCACCTTAGACCTCTTGACAGACAAGTGGTAGTGCTGGATGACCTTCAGGACCTCCTCCACGTTCTCCAGATGCTCCTTGAACGTCTTTGAGTGCACCAAGATGTCGTCCATGTAGGCCACCACGCAGGTCCTGAACACGGGTCTTGCAGGGTCACACAGGTGGGCAATGTCTTTGAACCTGGGATTCCTGAGATCAGGGGAGATCGATCTGAGGCAGAGAGTTCCCTGTCAGATGGCCAAAGATAGCATTCACAAACATCTGCATAGTAGCTGGGCTGTTTGAGGCCCCCATGCACTATACTTTTCGTCCGAGGGTGGTAAAAAGCATCCGAGGCGTAAATTACGAGGTGGTAATTTACTCCGCTTTTACTCTTACCGTTTGCATAGGAGGTCGGATCTTTCTCGTAAGCTACGAGTTAGATCCGAGGTAAGATCCGACGTCGTAATTTACGAGGTAGTAATTTACGAGGTAGTAATTTACGAGGTAGTAATTTACGAGGTAGTAATGTACGAGGTAGTAATGTACGAGGTAGTAATGTACGAGGTAGTAATTTACGAGGTAGTAAGGTACGAGGTAGTAATTTGCGAGGTAGTAATTTACGAGTTGGTAATTTACGATCCCGGTACTCGGTCCCGTAGGTTACGACGTCGTATGCTTCTCGCGTACACTACCGGTACTACAATCATGTCGCTATGTCGTTCTGAATTGCAGTACGCATGTCACTTATCAGAATTTCACTTTGATTTCACATCATTTCGGTCAACCTAACCCCTAACACCCATTTACCCGGGGGAAAAAAATGAATGGCATTTGCAGCAAGGCTCATGCAAGACGAGTTCCTATTTCATAAAAAATTTCATTATTAAATGCAGGATTACATGTCATGCACAAAAATCCAACGCCTTCACAGAAAATAGCATATCAAGTCTTCTGACGACAATATCAAGTCAATATCAAATTCGTGGCTTCTCTTCGTGGCTTGAAATACTGTTTCCATGCGGTGCTTAGGACAGCTCCGGGGATGTCGGCACCGCACAGAAGCTCCATCCGGGAGCAAGTGCGCCGGGGGAAGATGTTGTACATCCAGAGCTCGATATGTGCGGGAAGCCGTCGTGTTGGAAACCGAGGTGTCTGCACATAATTCCGCGCGCAGGCAGCTTGTGCCTTTACGGGGGAAGACCTGCGACACAAAAACCGTGTCCGGACAATGCAATACGGAGAAATGGCAACGGCAGATGGAGTCGGCTAAGGCCGCTTGTAAGGAAAGTGATTTTTAATGCACGAATAAATGTATAATGCATGCTACATCGCCATCGCTTGGGCGGTGAAAAGACAAGGACCAACCACATGCCCCCACCTACCCTTCGTGCATCCCGCCCTTGACGAGGCACAACCATGTGCCCCCACCTACCCTTTGTGCGTCCCTCCCTTGACAAGAAACAAGCACGTGCACCTATCTAACCTTTGTGCATCCCTTCCTTGGCAAGGAACAAGCACACCCACCCACCTACTCCACATGCATCCCTCCCTTGACAAGGAACAAGCACGATCACCCAGCTACCCACTAGCACGGCAGCAAGGCAGACCTTACAATGGCAAGTGATGTTTATCGGTAGAAACTGTTAGACAACTAGCAAACGAGCCAGCCGGTGAAGAGCAAGGCACGCATGCAAGGAATTTGTCGTTGCCTATGTCTACGCTTGTGTTTGTCACTGCAGTTGAAATCTGCATTTGCATCAGCAGGCCCGATCGAACCCCATGTCGCCACCCGCATTTCCACTTATACTTCACGGCCCCTTATTCTTCTCTTGTGCCTGCCTTTGCCCTAACTGTTACCCTAGCATCTGCCCTTGCCCCTATCCTTTGATCCCCAGTGTTTGCCGTTGCCCTCATCCTTTCCCTAGTGCCTGCCCTTGTCTTCATCTTTTCCCTTGTGCCTGCCCTTGCCCTTGTCCGTTCCCTCGTGCTTGACTTGTCCTAATCTCTTTCCCTTGCGCCTGCCCTTGCCCTTATCCGCTTCCCTTGTGCCTGCCCCTGCCCTTGCCCTTGTCATTTCCCTTGAGCCTGCCCTTTTGGCAAGCACAAGTGCCTTTGTCCTTTCCTTGGCCTTGTGCTTGCTCTTCCAGTTTCCCTTTCCTTTGCTCGTGCGGTTGCCTTTGCTCTTACCCGGGTGCTTGCCCTTGCCGTTTGCAAGCTGCATTATTGTCTTAGCAAGCTAGCAAGTGCAAACTGGCACTGAGCCAGAAATGCAAGCAAAGCAGCCAGTGTAAATAAGGATGGACGGGAACAGTAGAAAGCTAGGGGTGGCAACGGTGCTAGAGCTCATGGCAACAAGGTGGTCCCATTCTTGCTGCATTGGGTGCGTTGCGTGGGTGGGATATTGCGAGAGGGGGACATTCTTGCCTTGGTTGTGTTTTCACATGCACCCGGTGCTTGAATTTATGCGTGCAAGGGTGGCTGGTATCCCAACCAACAGCCTAAGAGGAAAAAGAGTGCTTAGAAAGCAAGAATGACTTAATGTTGGTAATAGCAGTGGCGGCGGCAGCAAAAACTGTTGTTATAGATGCAAGCTACAACACTGCGGATGGTTTCTCACACTAATGTGGATAATGATAATGCATGCCACTTAACGGGACCATATAAACCACAACAAGAATAAATCGTGAGAGCAAAAGAAAGGGGAGTACAAAATGGCCGGCTTACCTAGCTACAGCAAAAAAATTACATGAAAAACAAGATAACTCACCTTTGTCGCAGCAGTGACCATATCAGACAGCTCACAAAAACTTGTTGATCCTTGAAACTTCCTGCTTGAAGGCAGCCACCAACGGTCTGGAGTTTTCACCCCAGTCCTTCTCAACAGCCAAGGAAAAGGGAAAGAGAGAGGAGGGGTGCGGGAGGGACAAGAGAGCGGGGGTGGGAAGGGAGAGAGAGAGAGAGAGAGAGAGAGAGAGAGAGAGAGAGAGAGAGAGAGAGAGAGAGAGAGAGAGAGAGAGAGAGAGAGAGAGAGAGAGAGAGAGAGAGAGAGAGAGAGAGAGAGTAGGAGAAGTGCGGGTGGGGGTGGGAGAGGTGGGATGGAAGATTCACTACGTTAGCAGGCGACTAAACTGCTACAATGACACAAAACCACGGAGCTAGGCCCTTCACTCCATCAGATCAGAGTGAAAACCCATGTTGAAACTGGGACAAATGCCATTAGAATGTTACTATGACCGTGGCTAGTAAACGTGAATTGACACCCAGGTTGTGACTTCAACGATTGGAGGCAACCTTGCCAAGTCTCCCAAATGCAGTCGGCTAGACAAGCTTCACAAAAAACGCAGCAAACATGTTAACGTTGCTAATATTCCAACGACGCGCATCCGCAGTCCGGCTGCCAATGAAGTCTTCTTGGTCGCCAGCTGTGCACAGAGGAGTAACCGCTAGAGACGCCAATTTGCGAACAACTCATTACAATTACAAAGCGCAGGAAGCAGATGGCTATGCATCAACAATTACTTCCGCTCGCCCTCGTATTTAGCCAGGTCTATCTGCCCAAACTGGGTAAATGTTTTGCGATCGGTGAAATTGGCACTCTAGTGACTTACTTTCCCAGAAAGTGTCCATTCACACGACAACCGACTCACGCTCACACGTCGTGAGGAGTTGCCGATAGGATAAAGAAGCCGAACGATGAATTGCTGTACATAAATGCCACGCTAACGGCGTCGTGAACTGACTTCTTGCAATCACGATTAAAGTGCCCGGCCCAACAACAAATTGGCGACACACGACCCCGCAACTGGAAAAGAATTCTGGCCACATTGATATACATCGGTTTGATAAAGTAAAACCTCGCATTCGGTTCTGGCTAGCCTCAAACGCATGCGCCTTGAAACCTTTATCCTCCTGGCGGCCACAGTTTCTCGGTTCTCTGTTCCGTTGGTCGTGCCGCTAGCGTGCCAGCCGCTCCAGTCCCTAAAATTCAAATTCGTGTTGTTCGAGAAAACGTTGTCGGGTCGGCGACGGCACGATGCCGGGCCGGGCTGCATGGGCCATGGAGGGTGGTGGTACACAAATACCGTACAAGTGATACACAAATACGCTACAAGTGATACACAAATACCGCCAGTATAACAGCGGGTCGCTGCGTACCTGCCGTGGGAAGGAGGACAAGTGATACACAAATACGCTACAAGTGATACACAAATACCGTACAAGTGATACACAATTGCAGGCAGGACAACAGCGGGTCGCTGCGTACCTGCCGTGGGAAGGAGGACAAGTGATACACAAATACGCTACAAGTGATACACAAATACCGTACAAGTGATACACAATTGCAGCCAGGACAACAGCGGGTCGCTGCGTACCTGCCGTGGGAAGGAGGACAAGTGATACACAAATACGCTACAAGTGATACACAAATACCGTACAAGTGATACACAATTGCAGCCAGGACATGCAACAGCGGGTCGCTGCGTACCTGCCGCGGGAAGGAGGGGGGTGGTACACAAATATCCGACCTATATATTAGCAATAGCCGCCGCCTATCAAACAGGTCCTATTCATCGCGAGCGTCAACGCCCCGTCATCGCCCCGTCATCGCCCGGCCGAGGGCCTTAACCTGTTAACTCTTTATTCGGAGTGATAGTCAACGACCTATACTACCAATAGCTGCCGCATATCAAACATGGGCTTATCATCACGCCCGTCGAGGGCGATGACGGTGACGACCGTCACCGTCATCGCCCTCGACGGGCCAACATCTAAACTCTTCTCTTAATCAACAATCTATATTACCAATAGCCGCCGCCTATCAAACAGATCCTATTCATCACGCGCGTCAACGCCCCGTCATCGCCCCGTCATCGCCCCGTGATCGCCATGCCGAGCCAGCCGAGGGCCAACCTCTTTACATTTGTATTCGGAGTAGTAGTCAACGACCTATATTACCAATAGCCGCCGCATATCAAAAAGGTCGTATTCATGACGCCCGTCGAGGGCGATGACGGTGACGCCGTCACCGTCATCGCCCACGGGCCAACATCTAAACTCTTCTCTTAATCAACAATCTATATTACCAATAGCCGCCGCCTGTCAAACAGATCCTATTCATCACGCGCGTCAACGCCCCGTCATCGCCCCGTCATCGCCCCGTCATCGCTCCGTGATCGCCATGCCGACTGCCGAGGGCCAACCTCTTAACTCTTTATTCGGAGTAATAGTTAACTGCCGGCATTGCCATACAAGAAGAAGCTCTCGATCCTAGGTATAGACTACCTCGGGTATCATCATCGTAATTGCTAGCATCGAGATCATTCATACCTACCGACGATGGCCAGCTGCAAAAGAAAAATGTCGACCAACAGACAGGACCTATCGCCGGGAACCCTCAAGGCAATAAGGGCGAGACAGGCTTTCACCGTTAAGTAAAGTTGTCCACATCGTGCTAAGGAATTTGTGCTAATCTATGAGTACCTATATGGACACTTTGTCGCATTTTTTACATGGCAAATAAGCGATGTATGTGTCATGTAGGCTGCCATTGGTGCATGCATGCATGGGCCAGCAATGATGGTCAGAGGTACATTGTGCCTATGAGATAATCATCGATTTGTTGATCAGCAAGTGATTCATTACGTGAGACAACAATATGTTTGGGGGCTAAGCTTCTTACATTGGTCACATGGCCCGCCATAATTGTTTTCTTATGTGTTTAAGGTTAGGACTCTGTTCATGACTGAACGTCATGAACGCGCTCTATTCATGACATTGATTAATTGATTTTAATTAGTCTCATGTCCATGTTGGGGGACCGGGATCTCTGAATTCCCCAAAGAAGATATAGTGGAAGTCACCCCAAGACGTCAATATCCGTCAAGACGTCAATAACAACATGTATGTCCACAGCTCAGCTAGTAGTCTAAAATATGGGCCTCGAGCTAATCTTGCACGCAAGCAATGCCTATCATCAAGGATTAATTAATGCCTATCAACAAGGAGACAATCATGCTTGTTAAATTTCCTAGGACCCACAACTGGGGGGTCGTAGTCTTTGACAATGTCCGCCTGGGCAACGCTACTAATCCTACACATCCGAGGTCCCATGTCTGAATAAGAGGGGTTGAGCGGATGACGCCAACAGTGTCTGTGCTCTGCATGTCAGCTAAAATCATACCGCGGAGACAAACATATGGCGGTATGTCCAATGTTGGCCACTGCGTCGCCTAACAGGTTCTTACATGGTCGGCAAGGGCCTGACCATGTAAGAAGATATCTCCCTGGCTGGCCAGTCCACAAGGAACCAGCACAGACCTCATCTGAATCAACCTGATTAATTAACTAACTACTTAATTCATTTATTAAACTCATGCCCCCATTAGGGAGTCAAGGAGCATTAGCTAACCCCGATTAATTAATTAATTTAATTAATTAATTAAACACGTGCTCCTGTTGGGGAGTCACGGAGCACCGAAGTGCTTTTAATCCCTGTGTGTGGACAACAGGAGAAAGGGCAGAGACCCCCAGTCTCCTTCATGCCTAAGGCATGCCACAGCTGCATTCGGGAACGCTAGCTAAAGGGACACGCCAACGATCCGGCAATCTGTGGGTGCAATAAGACCCATGTGAGCATGGCATAACACTAGGAGCGTGGGCAAGTAATCTCATCATAGCCAGGACGTAGCATGGCTGTACTAGGACTATACCCCGATCAATGGATGGATGGATGGATGGATGGATGGATGGATGGATGGATGGATGGATGGATGGATGGATGGATGGATGGATGGATGGATGGATGGATGGATGGATGGATGGATGGATGGATGGATGGATGGATGGATGGATGGATGGATGGATGGATGGATGGATGGATGGATGGATGGATGGATGGATGGATGGATGGATGGATGGATGGATGGATGGATGGATGGATGGATGGATGGATGGATGGATGGATGGATGGATGGATGGATGGATGGATGGATGGATGGATGGATGGATGGATGGATGGATGGATGGATGGATGGATGGATGGATGGATGGATGGATGGATGGATGGATGGATGGATGGATGGATGGATGGATGGATGGATGGATGGATGGATGGATGGATGGATGGATGGATGGATGGATGGATGGATGGATGGATGGATGGATGGATGGATGGATGGATGGATGGATGGATGGATGGATGGATGGATGGATGGATGGATGGATGGATGGATGGATGGATGGATGGATGGATGGATGGATGGATGGATGGATGGATGGATGGATGGATGGATGGATGGATGGATGGATGGATGGATGGATGGATGGATGGATGGATGGATGGATGGATGGATGGATGGATGGATGGATGGATGGATGGATGGATGGATGGATGGATGGATGGATGGATGGATGGATGGATGGATGGATGGATGGATGGATGGATGGATGGATGGATGGATGGATGGATGGATGGATGGATGGATGGATGGATGGATGGATGGATGGATGGATGGATGGATGGATGGATGGATGGATGGATGGATGGATGGATGGATGGATGTCAGGCTTGTCTTACATGATGCAGTGGAACTTTGGTGCTGGAGGGTTAATTGTGGCCCGGTCTGGTTTAGCTTCAGTGCTCTCATGGCGGCCTTCATTTGTAATTATTTGAATGCATGCCCATTGGGCCATGCATAGTGTATATTTTTTACGCATGCACGCCCATTATGTATCGCTGGGTCCATCCCATCAATGCTTGTTTATTGCCAGGTCTGGTGTAAGTAAGTTAGTGCTATCTAGTCTACAAAATCCTCACTACACTTCTCCCCAAAGCGCCCCTTCCGCTTTGGGGGAGGGGGCTTACCCACATGGGCTGGCGTGTGAGCCGGGACATTGGTCTTCCACCTCTTCTTGTTCTGCATAGGAACAGAGAGCGAAGAAATGCGGTGTGGGGACCCCTTCTCGTGGTAATGCGTTACATGTACTCCCCACCGGGCTTTGCTCTTCATGGGTTCATAAAGACAACAATTATTCAGTAAGAATTTAAAAAATTAGGAACATATATCCGTTGGGAGTCACTGTTACACATATACCTGAAAAGGGGCATATGATTTTAAATACATTCTGAGCTACAACCTGCACGTGCATGGGTTTAGTTAACTGGCACCTATACTAGAGGCCTGACATGGGGTGGAGCTTCAGTGCTTCCCCGCCTTCTCCTTCTCCCACACTGGGTGCTCCGCGTCCTTCTTCTCCGGCCCTGCCCATGGGTGCACCGGCCCCGCCTCCTCCTTCTCCTCTCGGGACGATTCGCGCTCCACGCATGGCTGCAGCATCAGTTAGCACGGGCAAGACATAGCAGTAACCGCGCTATTGCTGTTCTAGCACCAGCCTAGCAGACTGCCATGATCACTCAGCAAACCCACGACAGCTAAACCCTTGGCTGTCACAACCAGTCCATGCATCATTAAGTATGGGTACAGGGAAAGCTTCCCGCATATCCATGGCCATATGGATGGCAGCAACACAACGACTTGCCCCCTAGCCCCCCGTGCACACACAAAAACGTGGGTCGTGGCTTCCACGCCCCATCCGCCATGCATGACAGCGCGTACCTTACTCGCATTCACACCGGGCTGCATCCCAGCGCCGTTGCTGTCCCCATGTGACACGTCGGCTGATTAAGCAGACACACAGCAGAGTCTGATGTAAACCGCTAAACCCCAAACCCATGCAGACCACAGTCAAGGACGCGTGCATGTCAAGCCATGCCAATTGTGAACCGTACAGCAATTTACTTTTCAAGCCTGAAGAGGTGGATAGCAGATACTAGCCTGGAAGAGGTTACAGGGGCACATGTCCATTAGCGAGCGGAACAACACAGCATACACCCTACAAGCGTACCGCACAATGTCCTCCTGCAATTGTCTGCAGATCTCCCAATGCCGCAGACATCTCCACTGCTCTCATGGCGATTGCAAATGCTTCATGCCGCTGACATCTCCACTGCTCTCATGGCGATTGCAAATGCTTGATGCCGCACCTCTGCTTACAGCAGAAAAGCTTCCTCCGGGCGAGGCACCTGACTGGAACCAACACCCATTCCTTGGCTTCACAACGTGGCCATGACAGCATCGTGAATCTGCTTCGCCAACGCCCACACTTCAGGACCCGCGCCCTGCACCGCCATGGCCACAGGCTGCACCGCTGCAATCGATGCAGCATTCACTGCCTGCGCCGCACCATGTACTGCATGCACGAAAGCCAATCCTGGCTCGGTTATCATGGTCTTGCCCGATTCCTGCTGCTTCTTCTTCTTCGATGCGGTCATGCGCACTTTATACCCCTTCCTCTCCAAGCACGCCTTCAGCACCTGGCTCGTGCGGTGCTGAATATGCTTCTGAAGGCGCGCCTTCTAAACACGAAATGTTGGCAATGTATGATTCCCAAACGGCATGATAGGCACATAATCAGTCCCATTAATTGCTTTGCGGCAGTCAATGCACCAGAACACCTGTTGAAAAAAGAAGGTTATGCGCGCTAGCGATTACCCGCGGCAAGAAGCAATCAACACGCCTCGCTAACAACTGCAACCACAATGTAATTCATGACGGGCCACTCACCGCTACCCTGCTCTCCTGATTCAATGTCTCCCCATTCTCAAGGCCTCCATTGTAAACCTCTCCGTCTTCACCATCGTCATCGTCTTCCTCTTCCTCCACTCCGACGTATCCGTGTTTCCTTTTCCTAAGATACCTAGGGTTGTTCAAGTCGTATGTGCGGCGTTGGCACACTTCCAACAAAATTTTGGCCGCCTCTACCCATTACCATTTATTCGTACTATCATAACATATCCAGGCGTTTGAAAAATCATTCCCTCGTTCGAACTTCTACCCCTGGGCGTCCATGACGAGGCAGTCACGACGGGACGCAGATGCACAAAAATAAAACAAGGCGACATCCCTTCAATCATTGACCAAAAAACAGAATACGCGCAGAACTTGGATTTCAACACCACGCACCCATTACCAGCGAGCACGGCTGGCCTGCAACCGCCATCATTTCATAACCAGAAGCCAGGGCCCACACTCCATCCCGTTACCTCATCTTCCACGCACGGCTTCCGCTGCTTCCCTCTGCTCTTTCGCATTCTCCGCCAGCAACCTCGCCTTCTCCTCGTCCAACAATCCACTAAGAATAAAATCCCCTCTATTGGACGCCATTCAGACGAACTTTGCTAGCGTCTTTTCACCGGCCCCAGCACACATAATCTATAGCCGCTTAATGACAACGGCCGACAACGACAACTGCTGAATAGGCGAAAAAGGCTGATAACTACATTTTTATATTTCGCTGCATTTGCTAATAGACACGCACGTTCTCCCACTTCTCCATTACAATATAATTATCCATCTGGCCGTGTACAGGCAAAGATCCCCGAAGTAGCTTACTGAAACGTATCTTACAGCATCGGATCACTGGCACCTAATCTACAGGTGGTAGATTACCAACCAAGACCCGTCGCGGTAATTTACTCTGTCGGTAATGTACTACCAAAGATGTGCAGTCGTAACGTTACTCTTACTTACGGCTAGTAAAATTACTACCAATCATCCTACGTAGTAATGATTACGGCGTTGGATCTCACGCCTCGGATCTAGGTAGTAAGATAAGACCTCGTAATTTACGCCTCGGATGCTTTTTACCACCCTCGGACGAAAAGTACAGTGTGGGCATCACAGTCCACTGGAACTGACCCCAGGGTGTGGAGAATGCAGTTTTTGGAATGTCCTCAGTAGCTATCCTGATCTGCCAGAACGCGTGTCTAAGGTCAAACTTGGTGAAGTAAGATGATCCAGCTGTCCTCTCTAGCAGCTCATCAATCCGTGGCAAGGGATACTTGGACTTCACTGTGACCTTGTTCAGGCCTCTCAGATCAATGCACAACCGCCATCCACCATCATGCTTGGGAACAAGCAAACACCCAGAGCTGAAAGGACTATTGGCAGGAAGAATGAGTCCAGCTTCCAACAGGCCTGTCAAGATCACCTTCAACTCTGCCATCTCAGCTGGCCCCATCCTGTACATGGGAACAAAGGGAGGCCTGGCACCATCCACAAGCTTGATGACATGAGTGATTGGCCCTTCAGGGGGGTACTGTGGCATTTTGTCCTAAAAAATGGCAGCAAACCTGTCCAAAAGGGCATCATGCAGCTTCTGCTCCTCCTCTGTGACAGCTGGTACTGGGTTCACAGCATTCACCGTGTGACCATGAGTCTCATCAGAGGGTGAGTTAGGAACCAGCTGTAAGAGAAAGACGTGTTCCACTGGGTAAGTAGCCAGGTAAGACAAGGTGTGATTGGCAGACCATACGTGCTTAAGTAGTGCAGCACGTTTCTCTTCCAGTGAAGGCACCTTCACGTCCTCCTTGGCACCTGCAACCCCTCTCCCATCATTGACAGCCTCATTAGTAGAACAGCACTCTGTGACTAGTCTTTCTCCCCCCTTAATCACTGTGGTGGCGTCCCACACTGACCCATCCTGAAACTGCACCACCTTCTCAGACCACAAGATGGCAGGATTAGCAGACTCCAACCATGGCATCCCCAGAATCACATCAGCAGCAGTGAGTGGAATGACATCTGCTGTGACAGACAAGGTTTGACGTGAGCACACTTGAAAAAGCAGTTGCACGTAGCCAGGTGAGTTACTCTGCCTACCATCAGAATATTGGACCTTAACAGGCACAGGGTGGGGGAGCACTGGTAGATGCAGCTCCTGCACCAAGGAAGTGGAAATGTAGTTACTTCCTGCACCTGAGTCAATCATGAAGAGACATAAAGGCTGAGCCAAAGGGACTGGCACGTTCAACAGCCTAGCCTGGAACTTCAAGAGTTGACTGGGAATAGGAGGGCCCAATGGGGTGGTTGAATCAGAGGCAGACAAGTTGTTCACAGGACGGACATGCACAGCAGGCAAACCAGTTAACTCCACCGCTGGACGTAGTCCTGGGGGCTCCACTAGTTTTTTGGCAGCTCAGGAGGATGATCTGAAGACGAGCTCCCCACTGAAGGCTGCACCTGCTGATCCTCTATGCCGTCTGCCTCCCCTTCTCCCTCCTCCTCCTCTGCTAGGAGGTGCCACAGGGCGTTGACCATCCGACGCCTGTCTTGCCTGCTGAAGCCCTTGGGCTGGAAGGGTCCCTTGCCCGAAGTCTGGAAGTTGGGTCTAAACCCAGGCTGTGCCCTGTGGTCGCTCTGGCTCACCCCAGGAGGGAAGATGGGTGGTCTGGTGAATGGAAGAACCCCCTGAGGACCCTTGGTGTCGCTTGGGAACTGGTCTCGCTTGGGGCAATCCCGTGCAAAGTGTCCCAGCTGGCCACACGTGAAACAGGCTCCTTTGGACTGCTCCATGGCACTGAGCTCCTCCATCACAGCGTTCAGCTGGTTCAGGGGCTTCTTAAGGGGACTCGGCGCGGCGAATTTTTTCCGCGCCAAAAAAATTCCGCGGTACCCTCCGTACCGTGAAAAGTGGGTGCACGGTGCGCGCACCCCTTGCGGAAGTGGCCATGGCGACTGCTTTTAGACGAAACGTGACAAATCTGGCTCGCGGAAAGCAGAAAAAATGCTCGATTGTTGGAGAAAATTAGTTACTGATTCTACTTTATGGTGGGATGGTTGCGATCTATAATGTCGTGGGCTTTTTTTCTTTACCATCGGCAGGGGGGGTCCGGCCTGAATTTCTGTCGGGATGAATAAAGTATAATGGATGCCTGCAGGTGTGATTGTCGATTGTTGCCAGTTTTGATGGTCCTAATGGAAGCTAGTTTAATGATGTTTCTAAAGCCGTAAAAATTCCCGCTGCTATCCTTACCTTTCCCGTCATTTTGCGGTAAGATAACATTAGGCCTGCGCGATGCGCGCCCGACCTCTCCATGAAAGGGTGGCCTTTCTTGTGCGCCTGGGCACGAATAAATGCCCGTTATGGTACGTTCTTGTATTAAACGTCCTAAGATAGCGCTTTCCTGCTTTCTTAGCTCGTTGAGCGTAAGCTTTTTGCCTTCTTTCCGGCCAGATGCAGCCATGAACTTGCGGGTCCTGGCGCTGCATCGCTAGATTCCTGGATGTTTTTTAGCAAGTTCGTCTGTGACGTGGCTGGCTTGCTGCAGCGCGTGGCCCACAACCTGTCGGGAAGGTGTAATGCTTTTATTTACATGCTTCTCTGAAATTTCTTTTGCTTTATAGACAGTTGTGTTCGAGGAAATTCACGCGGTCTTCCTAAGCAGCGGCATCATTTTCCCCAGACACTGACGAGCTGGCACCTGTCTCCTAAAGAAAGTGGCTCGTCCTTGTTAGAAAGGAGGCAGTGTGCATTTTGCGGGACACAATGCTTTGGTGGCACATGCGTCAGGTAGGTTGTTCCAATGGTCTCTTCACCTTTCCCACTGAGTAAATGATAGCCTTTGTCATGCTAACCAGAGCAGCTAGCCACAGGTTGGCTGGATAAAAAGTCAGCTTATTTTCTCTTTATATACTGCATGTGTGGTCCTCCACATGTCCGGCTTGTTGGGCATTTTGGAACAGGGTTTTTAATGTGTTGTTGGGTGGAACAACTTGGTTGTTGGCACAAAATCGCACATTATTAGCCTGAGATAGGCATGACATATGCTGCTCAGGCGTGTCGTCCTACCAGCCTTGTTGATAAGGGTAGACTCACAAGGCTGGCTGTGCCGATGGAGGGGTGGGGCGTATGACGCTCCGGACATCCTCCTCACACTCTGTGATCAAAGTGGGCATGTTTTTGGGTGTCTAGGGTAGCAAAACAGATGTCATTTTGGCTCAGCACTAGCTCAATTCTCTTTTAGCGTCTACCCAGGTGGCATCACAGGAAAATCAATAACTTGAGCTACGCTTGTCAGAATGAGCTCAAATTTTGGCAGTGTGTTTCCCCCCACTCAGTGGAATTTAAAATGTATGGATGACCCAATCTGATGTGTTAATGATTTGATTTATTTTTTTTTTGCTAAAAAAAGTACCCATTTTGCGGGAAAATTAATAACTCAAACAAATGTGACCATTTTGGCCATGTAAATAGCCCAGCTTTTAAAAAAGTGGGGGAACTTTGCAGAAATGTATGGGCAGGTCATTTAGACAAGTGGTTTGTCTTGGGCAAAATATCTCATAAATAGCGTCTTTTTCTATTTTTAGCTCGCCACCGGTGCGTGGTTGGGGGTAGTACCCCCAACAAGTGGTGGTATGAATGTCCAAACATCATATTTATGGTACCCAATCATCACTAGATGGTTCCCATGTGCATTGGAACTGATACTCACTAAAGTCTGTTTTTCAGGCTTTTGGACGTGCGAGTCCCCTTAACAGCAGGCGCCTGGTTGCCTGCAGCAGGCTCCCACTTGAGGGAAAAGTCAGGGACACGGCACAGCGTGAGGGCATAAGACAGCACAGTATCCCACTTCCACTCGACATAGTCGAAAGGGGAGAAATGCTTGTCAATATCCACCCTGACTTGAGGGGAGAGCCCATGCAGAAACCTGTGAAGAGCTTCAGAATCAGAGCACTGGGGGATTTTGGCCCTCAGGTTGGTAAACGTCTCTACGTATTGTGGTAGTGTCAGGCCGGACTGAGTACAGTTGGCCAACGCGTCCCGGTCCAGACGAAGCTGGTCCTGGGGAAGGAGAAAACGTCGAAATGAAAGCATGAGAGATGGCAAATCCTTGCAAGTATTACCTGCCGAGGATCGTAAAAACTCATCAAACCTGTCGGCTGCACTGTCGCTCATTCGCTGTCGAACCATCTTCTTCTGAATGTCCAGGGAAAGTCGTTCTTCCGCTCGTTTGCCGTAGTTAGCAAAGTGGATAGCGAACACATCCTGGAATCGAGTAGAGAAATGATCGAAACTGCGGTGGGTTAGAAATTGGTGAGCGACAGCTTGTCTACGGATTCAATTTTTGGAAATGGCGGGGCGGAACCTTGATGCGGTGGTATAGTGACGGTCACGGGGACGTCGCTGGCGGGGGTGGTGAAGGTGACCGAGGTCGTCTGCGCTGGATCCTGCCTATCGCTATCCTGCGTCTCATTCCTCGTAGTAACTGCGGTACTATTAGGTAAAACCCTTCCGTCACCCAACCGAGGAGCCTCTCTCCCCAATCCAGCAACCATGTCACGCATGGCCGCCTCCTCCTCCTCAATTCTCTGACGAAGTCTTCCCACATCCTGTTCCACCTCCTCCACCATCTTTCTATACATCGCTGCGTGTTGTTCATCGTGTAATAATCTGATTTTAGCTGCTGAGAGGCGATCCGCTGCAAGTCTGGTCCCGTCTCTTCCAGGCGTGGTATTTAGCGGGAAAAGAAATGAAGAAGATGCACTCCGCACGGGACTCGTTCGCGCGCTTGGAATCCTGGGCGACAGTGACGCTCCTCGACCCACGCCTAGCTGTCAGCGATGGTTCGCCTGGTTGGAGACCAGATGCAATGACGGAAAACTTGGGCCCTATGGACAACGAGGGCCGCCTCACTTCAGACATAGAAGTACGGTTGAAATCAAGTTGACGCCGTGGAGTACGAGCAGTTGTCTCAGCACCTTCCCTAGCAATGGGTTCCAGAGATGATGACGGATCTCCCAAACCTTGATTAGTAGGGGGTAAAGGTGATTGTGTCTTCGAACTACTCATACTTCCACATGGAGTCGCGATCGTCTGCCTAGTAGAGACAACGGTTACGGCTGACTTCTAGTGTTACAGAGCAAGACAGTCACATCAGGATGTGTCTCAATCTGTAACACCGTAAGTTTTCCGCAACTCTATGAATCTTCTCGGATGACAGACATCTGATCAGCGTTGTACTACCCGGAAGGTTGCGACTTCAAGAGAAACACCAAAGTAGAGATCCTCCGATACCAATGTAACGACTAAAAATGATCATCAACATCATCCACAGTCCAATATGAAAGATCTTTTACCTGGGTTGCTTTCCTGAGTCGCAGAACTTCAAGTATCCGAGCAACGTTGAGATGGGAATTCCACAGCACGTGATTTAGGGAATCACAACCCCTTGTAGACACAAAGACAAGCTCGTGTATAGACGACCTCTGTGGAACTGAAGGACGTCTATAGCCAAGGGGCTCTTATGGATGGACAACAAAGACAAGCTTTATTATACCATGGTGAATCAAAACCAACGTAGCAACAATGGCGACCCCACGTCCTTGATATCGACGTGCTTGTCGAGCTTGCTCCAACCTTAGCCTGAAGAGAACCAATCAGAACCATGGAATCCTATACAAGATCTTCGTATCCATCCTAGTCACACAAAACAGAACAACACCACACACAGCCTGGCAGAATCTTTCCATGAGATCTTAGATCTGTCGTGAGCACTGAAGTCCCAAAGGAGCATTTAAGACTCAATAGTACCAACTAACAAACTACAACCCCACGTGGATCAGGCCACGACCAATGAGGGCTCCTATCAGTAGTATCAGCCAACAAACTACAACCCTACGTGGATCAGGCCACGACCAATGAGGGTTCCTATCAGTTGGCTGACAAAGTATCAGCTCCAAGTACCGTCGTCTTAGAAACCTCATAACTTTCTCAATACTGATCCAAAAGTCCTCGAATAAAAGCCAAACATTCACAAAACAAAGGATGTAACAACAAAGTCATTTTTGCTTGTTACAAGTTCCAGGCCCAACTGAGTTCATTTGATGTCATTATAAATGCATACATGCCAGAAAGTGCTGAAAATACGGTATTTTATGCTAGCAAATGTCACCATGTTACCATGCTGCCAAGTCCCAAAAATTTTTTTGACCACATGGCATCATAAGATATCTGATTAGGCACCTTGGTGCCAAATTTGAGGCCAAACTGACCATTATTCTATCTCCTGGTAATTTTCAGGGGACAAAAATGGCTTTTCGGAATGATGTGCCATGGTAGCTCGAGCCTGCCGTTATCTTGTCCGCGTGTTCGAGTCGTTCAGGATGATGAATATGAATGGTGATGGAAATGTGTAGCCTTGTGCATTGAAATTATCATGCAAGGAGACAAGTGACAACCAGCGCAGGCCAGAAATCGGGAGAATCCGGACCATGGTAGCTCGAGCCTGCCGTTATCTTGTCCGCGTTTCCGAGTCGTTCAGGATGATGAAGATGAATGGTGATGGAAAGGCATTGTGCATTGAAATTATGGCTGGCTTACGTGTAGAGCGACTAGATGACCTTATAGTTCCAAGCAAGATGGTTCTAACAGCTAAGCCACGCGCTTTATTTAATCATGTACATGTGTGCCTATGATGAGCCACACTCCAGATGATGCCTAGCTTTATTTAGTTATGTTGAGCCCATGCAGGGAGTCACTCTCTGCTGAGAGCCACGCTTTAGCCTTTGCATAGCTATGCTGATCTTCCCCCCCATGACAGGCTCCCCCTTCGCTGGGCATAGCTTGAAGATCATGGGGATGCACGTGCCCTGGTGCACCTAGAGCAAGGGTCCTTTACATCCCCACCCTTGCAGGAAGTAGCTTAGGATGTATGATAGGCCATATGCCCCCTCTCAAGGGCTATGTGCTACATATACTCCCAACGGAGTTATGTTACAATTCAATTCAATTCAATGGTTCTAACTTGTCTGGACAGGCCATTCATTAATTAATTACTTACTTAATTAATTAATTAGTAGACCTCCATCTGTCCAGACCATGGTGCATCCTATATATAGAGACAACTGTGTGCAGCGTTCTAGCTATGATAGTTAGTAGTCTAGTACAACATGCAATTAGTTGTCTCACTTACCATGACCACCCCCCCCCAAAAAAAAAAACAGCTTGCGTGGTATCGACATGTATGTATCCAAGGTTATTACCCAAAATAAATAAATAAACGCGGACATTTACAGACCATTGGCGTGCTGTGTGACAATGTGGGTCACCATTCAAGGCATGACAACCAGACAAATTTCGGAAGAACTTCTGCATCGTTGTGACCAGGGCAGCCTACGAATCAGGAGGGTACACGTCAACCCTGAACAATCAATTTCAGAGACCAGAGATGCCCGACATGCCAGCCGATTCCTAGGACTCTGGTGGTGCATGACGCAGGTTGCCATTTATCGCAGGCACGCAGGTGCCATTTATCACTAGTGGGGAGAAACCAATCACCCCATGGCTAGCTGGCAAGTGGGCAATGGCAAAACCAGGTCGTCACTACGTACAAGATCACCAATCCGATTGAGCCCCAGGTCAACAGTCTGGGCAACAGTCCCCCATGTATCCATGCCTGACCTATGTGTTACTGACTAGTCCATGCCCGATGCCCCCATGCCCCCATGCCCGTTGCCCCCATGCCCCCATGCCTCATCAACATGCATGGCAGCTTGATGCCTCGCTCCGCCCCGGTCCACATCAAGGTACCCATTTCCCTTCCCCTCATTGCGTGTCTACCCGTCACGTCCCTAACGCCGCCACTCTCTGCAGGGCTAACCGCTTGCCCACGTTCCCCTTGCCACTGGGCTATTGCCCTCCCCTCGCCTCCCCATGCCCCCCCCCGTTGCCACCGCGGTGCGATGCCCGTGGCTGCATCCCACAGTCCTTTGGCGACCCGTCATCACACAGCAACAGATGGTCCGACTCCGCCAACGCCTCCACTAGCGCTTTCTCCGCCGTGAACGAATGCACGGGGTTCCCTTTACGCCGCTCCGTGCCATGCAGCGTATAGTACTGGTAGGGACCGTTCCCGCGCCCCTTGCCAAACCCATACACGGTCACTCTATCGCACAGGATTAGAGCCACCGTGACGCTGAACAGCCCTGTGGAGGGCGTGTTCCCGCCATCAAACCGGTTGTTCTTGCCCGCGCAGTGCCGCCGGTGCTTGAACTGCTCCATCAGATGCCTCGCCGCAGCGCTCGCCTTGCCGTTCATCGTGACGACCGCCACCTGGCGGCTTCCCGCGAACTTCCCGTGTAACCGCCGCATAAGCCCCGCGTCGCCCCGCGATGCGACAAGTGTCACGCCCTGCTCGAGCGGCAGCCAGCTGGGCTTCCGGGGGGACGAATACTTTGCGAGCCAGAGTTTATTGAGCAGTCGGAAGGTTGTCTTCTGGCCCGTGTGCGGCGCGTAGCCGTGCGTGGGTCCCTGGTTCTGGCGGAAGACTACCCCGTGGGAGTCAATCGCGGGGCCGAAACGGGTCTTCAGGAGCGTCCCGCCGTTGCCAACGACCGCGCACGAGGAGAAGTCATAGCCAGACTTGTAGGTGACGTCGCGGTCGTCCTTATTCTGGAACATGTCAAACGGGCGGTGGGGGAGCACACTCTCGGGCATGCCCTTGAGCGTGAAGTGGAGGCCGGGGCCGAGCAGGGCCTTGCAGTCCTTGGGGATGTCACGGATGCTAGGGTTGGGCGAACTGGTGGCATGGGGTGTGCGGGTACTAGGATGGGGCGTGCTGGCAGCATGGGATGTGCCGACGGCATGGGGCAGATGGGACGCCTCGGCTGCATGTGAGGAGGATGCTGGGTGTACCGCTGGGTCGTGAGCCGTTGTTACATGAGGTGGTGATGAGTGAGAGACGACAGCATGAGGGTTTGCAGCATGCGCGTTGACCACGTGAGGGATGTGAACCGGATGGGAGCGATCTGGCACGCTTGGGGTGACGATGTGCGTGGCGGACGTGTGGGCATGCCGCATGACCTCAGGGGCCGCTACCGACGCGTCGCGGTTGCGGTGCAGGTGGCTCGTGATGCTCGCGAGCTTGACGGCTGCCTCGTTAGCCAGGCCGCTGGGACTCCCTGCGGACGCATGAGCGTGCTGATGCCCATGTTGTTCGTGCTGGGCGCTTTGGACATGAAGAGTGCCTGCCGCTCGCGCTGGTTCGTCGGGAAATGTGTGGCTGTGACTGCGCATCTCCACGCCAGCCTGAGCATCGCCGGAGAGTGTCACCGCACCAATTGGCTTTACGACGTCATTGTGTATTGATCGATCATTAGAATATATAAAGCTCACGGTTCCGAGCCCTGTTTTAGGGTCGCCAGAAGTGCCTTCGAATATTGACGGGACCTGTGCAGATGCGCTGTCGATATTGGCGGACACAAAGTCGACGCCAAATACTGCGGACGCTGGGAAAGCGTCATCCGGTCGAAATGTAACGCTGACAGGAGCATCCCCCGGTGTTATACCCGACACATCCCGTAGAGCAGCGACCGGGTAAGTCTGGTGCTGCTGATCTTGCGCCCCGTGCTCTGCTGGGGGCGAGAATAAATAAACGACCACAAAAAGAAAAAGTACCAGCGCCACGAACAACAGGTTATTTCGACGGTCCGGCATTACGTTATTCTGTTATCCATCCGTGCCTCGCAAGGGCTGGATAGAGAAGTAGCCGTGCTCCCATTAACGTGCGCGTAAAGGAGCCATTTTCAGCATCCGCATTGCCATTCCACATCCATTTCTGGGATTGCCAATCAATTTTTTGGGAAGCGAAGCCCCAGTTCGTATTGCTCTCGCGTTTAGTCACCATTCCGTCCACGGCGTCACGTGTTGAATGGGTGTTGGGAACCTGTTGGGAACTCTTTTCGTTTCGACTGCTGACGTTAAATGATCGTATTTGACCGTACTCAAAGCCGTATTTATAATAGGTGAAATAGTAGCAACGGCCAACCGAAGAGTGGTAAACTAGCTATGGCTCCCTGTGCACACTGTGTTCCGTCTCCTGCAGCATGATCGAGAGGATCTCGCAGGCCAGCCAGAAGAGCGTCCGAGAAACGAAAGGACGGTGCTTACTGCAAGGCATGAGGGGAAAGTCGAGCAGAAAGGCTAGGCCGGGAAATGGTAGCTCCGATGTGCTCGAGACGGAGCAGCTTTAGGGCAATGTGAATCTGAAAAAGTTGCCATGGGATAAGAAAAGCGTATGCGACAGAGAACATGTATCAGTTTCTTAGAATGCAGGTACTCTGATCGATAGGAATTCGTCCTGCAATGCTTTCAGTAGCTATTTCCTTCGCGGTCCTCCTGCTGTTTGTGGGACCGCTTCTAGCTTATGTCGCACATAAGTTGCTTTTTGGATGGGATGACTACGATGATGACCCGGAGGATGACCAGGGTCAACTCCAAGAATGCGTTTCGCAACAGCAGCACGTGTTACAAGCACTGGGGAAAGGCGATGGCCACCCCACAGTCACACTCTCCGCAACAGGAGAGGCCGGTCCTAATAAATCCACGCGCGTCAAGATCAGCCTCACTGTCACGCGTCGTCAACACGGTGACAATGACCAAGGGCTTGACCGGGGAGCACACGACGTGCAGACTCTTTTTGACGGGTCCCGCACGTTTACGTTAAGCTCGTCGACATCAGACCAAACCGTGCCATCCATAACCGCAGAGGAGCTTTTGGGACTCGCAGGCGTTACGACGCCCTCAAACGCCGGGTCAGCAGAATCCCAACTGAAAAGCGCCCCTGTGTCGGGAGGCAAACAAACTGCCAGTAAGCTTAGAGGGGGGTGGCTGAACAAACGGACGGACAGCAACCCCTTGGCGCCGAGCGTCAACTTCTCGGACTTTCAGCCCGCTCCAACATCGGAGCGCGGGTCATCTGCAGACAGAGGCATGGTCGAACGGAAGCTATACTTGAATGGGCAAGCGGCTCCCGAATCGGCGGACCGCGATTGGTCGAGGAGGTCCAATGGCCACCCGAACATGGACGACGCCTCCAAGGTCTGGGAGATCGCCACCATCACCATGGAGTCCGCGCCCATTGCCCAAGGCACGGCGCCAAAGGGGTCGTCTGTGGTGCCGCCGGTCACCTGCCCAGGGGCCACTCCCCGCTGCCAGTGCCAAGAGGTGCCAGGGGGGGGCGGGGACTCCCGTGCATGTGCCACCGCGGCGGTCAATAAAGTCCTCTCCTCGTTGGAAGCGAGCATCAACAAGCAGCCTGCCCCGGACGCATGTGTCGGCGCGTCCACCGGGGACCCCGGCCATCCTTCCCACATGTGCCCCTCCCATGGGGCCCCCTCCCCCACCCTGCCGCACCCTGCCGCGGCGGCCCCTGGGGCTAGCCAGCCCCACTACCAAGGGCAGCAAGCACCCTTGCCGCACGCGTCGCAGCCATCCCCACAGCAGCACGCAACGCCATCCCCCTCTTTCGTCCCCCCACCCCCGCCACCTCAGCAGCAAGCCCAGCCCGCCCCTCCGGTACCCTCCCGGGGGGCATCGGCCCCCTCGCCCGCTCCCCCGCTGGCCCCTCAGCAGCAGCAGCAGTTGCAGCAGCAGCTGCTGCACCAGCAGCTGCATGCGCACGCGCACGCGCACCCCAAGCTGGCGGCGGCGATCGCGCTTCTCTCGTTCGGCACCGACGGCAAGACGGACGAGACCAAGGAGAATTGTCTCGAGGTCGCCATCGCCGCGTCTCTGGCCGACAGCTCGCAGGGTCCCATCCACATGAAGAACGGGGTGCGCACGCAGCCGCCTCTCTCGCCGCAGCCGCAAGGGGGCGGGGCAGCTGCGGGCAATGCCTCGCACTTGTCGCTGGCGTCGGGCACGGGGGGTGCGAATGGTCTGGGCCTGTCGATGCTGCCAGACCTATCGGCCCAGCTGGCGGATATGCGACCAGAGGACGTGCTGGGTAGCCTGGATGTGTGGGACGAGCCGTGGGGGGCCGGGCTCAGTGGGGGTGGGTGCGGTGGGGGGGGCGCTGGTGACGGGGGCAAGAAGAGCAAGCACAAGAAGCGCCGCGACAAGAAGAAAGCCAAGACTAAAGCCGCGAGTGATGAGGGCGGGGGCGGCGGGGCGGGGGCGGGGATGTGGAGGGTGATAGCGGCAAGGAGACTTCATCCGGTGGCAGTGTGCCCTCTAGCCGTGTGGCAGCATCAACGCAGATGCCGGAATCAGGGGAAAAGCCGACGGGAGCTGCAAACCCGCCTGCAGTTCAACCCCCCCCAGCGCAACAGCACTCGGTAGGGGTAGCCCCTGCTGGTGGTGGTAGTGTGCGCCCGGGTGTGGTCAAGCCGGTTCTCGCCAAGGAAGGGGCGATTCCGTTCGCATCGCTGGGCAGCAGCCTGCAGCGCAAGATCCGGGAGCAGTACGAGGAGGTGGTGCGCGCAAGCCTGGAGCGGAACCTGACGCTCGCTCAGGTGGGGGGATCAGACAGGTTCACACAGTATCGAGGAGGCAACCAGTGCATCCCCATGTATGCCAGGAACATGCATGGATAAGCCGTAATAGGCATGGGTGAGCCGTAATAGGCATGGATTAGGCAGTAGTAGGCTTGGATAAGCCGTAATAGGCATGGGTTAGGCAGTAGTAGGCATGGATAAGCCGTATTAGGCATGGGTTAGGCAGTAGTAGGCATAGATAAGCCGTAATAGGCGTGGATTAGGCAGTAGTAGGCATGGATAAGCCTGGGAATGGGGAAGTGCCTTGAACGGTGGTGGTTTGACTTGGGCTGTGCTGGCTAGCGGGCGCGGTGCTGCCACGGGCGTGCGCTGGGTAGGCCATGTGTGGGCACGCGGGTTTGTTGGCTGCTCTTTTTGGCAGCTCACCCTTGTCGGCATGGTGATCGTTGTGGGGGGGCATGTGCCAGGGTTCACGTGGTAGGGGCTCGCTTGCCCAAAGCACCACCTGCGTGAGGATTATCAGGTTTAAGATCTTGAGACCCTGGATTTTGGAAAATGGGGATTAAGGTTGCAGGGCTGGTTTGGGGCGATAAGACTGTAGGCACAAGATGTTGCTAAGTAGCGGTCAGTGGTACTCGAGGTGGGGTGTATGTACCGTAGAAATTGTGCTGATGTTTGAGATTCTCAGCCCTGGATTCGTCTTCTACTTTAAGATGGCAGACCTGGATTGGTCGGGCTCCTTTCTCAAACCTCACGCAGGCGGTGTAGCCGTAGGCGGGCCGCGATGTGGTAGCATGCTCCGTTTGGGTAATAACCGGCGGCTTCCACTATCAGCCAGATGATGGGATGTTGATCTCGACATATATATTTTATCCAAAATGGGGATTGTTGATAGCTGTACATATATGGGACTAGATAGCTATGGGAATATGTGGGTATGGATAGATGATACTCGTTATGCGTAGACAAGGATAAGTGAAGGTAGATACAGATTATTATGGATCGGTGTTGACGCACATTCACCCCCATGGTGGCGCAGGCTGTGTGTTTTGCCACCCCCGTGGGACCACGTGGGCGATCTGTGCGCGTGCTCATCTGTGGTCTCACCGCATTGTGCATCGGTCTGCGGCAACCTGTTTGGTGACATCCCTGCCTGATGGTGTCCTTGATTGCGTGATGTGTGCAGGTTGGCCGCTTCACCACCTGCTTGGTGGAGACCAAGGCAGCACTGCAGCAAAAGTAAGCATGTGCATGCCTATTTCGCAGACCGGTCGCCTGGCATGGTTCTATGGCTTCTGCGGTTCTTTATGTCATATTCTATCGATGTCCGCCATCGCTTATATCTGATGTGGACACTCAATGATTTTGGGACTGGCAGGATTAGTGCCAGCAGCTTTTCGTTGTGGCCATTGGAATCATTAACGTTATGGCACTAGCACCGCCTGCCATGGGCCACCTCCTGCCCGCCACCTGTCTTGGATGCCATATAAGCATCGTTATTAATAGATAGCTTCCATCACTGGTCCTATCCAATCGCTAGACTAGTAAACATACTAGTGCATGCTGTTACATGGCAGTCATTAGTCATAAGCGACAAATGTTGTTACCGATGCTGTACACCCCCAGGCCCACGTTTAAGAATGGGGTCCGGCCGACCCAGGGCTGCTATCTTAAACCTGAAATCGAATCCAGGGCTGACAATATTAAATTTGAAACCTGTAGGATCTTAAACCTGAGGCGGTAAACCTGAGTAGGTTTTCTCTATCGTGTACCACTTGCCAGCCTTTTGTGCCTACTTTAAGATCTGTTTGCCCCAAACCAGCCATGCGATCTTAATCCTGAAATTCGAAAATCCAGGGTCTCAAGATCTTACACCTGGGAATCTTAAACGTGGGCCTGGGTGTGTACCCTGCTCATTTAAGTTTTGCCGACTGTTTGCACACAAGCCGACTGTTTGCACACAAGTTTGCCTACCTCTCGTGTACAAGTCGTGGCCCCAGGTTTGTCAGCACTGCCTTTTGTAACACTCGAGCTCATACCACGTTCTTGGCCGTTGTGATGGACTTTGTTGCTTGCTTGGCGCCCCGCTGCGCAATCTGGTGTGTCCCTGCCTGTGGTTGGCCCACCGCCCCGCACGTTGCCACTCTATGGTCCAGGTCGGATGCCATCCAGCGCAAGTTCACAATCGCAAAGTCCCTGCTGGCAAAGGCAGACAAGTCCTCGTTTGACCGCCTGTACGGCCAGGTATGGCAGTGAAGGGAGGGGAAGGGCAGCGCGGGGTAGGGCAGGGCGGGGAAGTGGGGGCTGGGGGGGATGGGAGTGGGGGGGCGGGAAGGGATGAGACAAGTTCAGTGGGGAAAGGAAAGGGAGCGAAGGGACTGGATTGATCGACAGACTAGTCTTGGCTTGGGCTTTCCCACATGTGGTAGCACTTGGCTTACCTGTGGTACCACTAGTGTCGTTAGGCCGGCTGCATGTTATCGGCATAGGTGCACGTGTTATGACAGGCCCCCTGTCCCGCTAGTTGCCTGTTTGCGGCTCCATGCCGCGCACTCATGTGGCGTTGCCCTTGCCAGCTCACGCCCCATGTTTCTTCCCAACCGGGCTAGTGATGGCTGTGACATTACAAAGGGACAGGGGCTTGCCTAACAAGTGGTTTGTCTCCTTTTGAGCGCCTGGTGGTAGGATGCCTCTGGGCCCACCAGCTTCTTCTTGAACTGCCCAGGTATGGGGGAAGCTGTCCTAGCAACGTTATCTCCTGATTTGCAAAGCCCCTAACCAACCCTCAACACCACCCATCCCTTACACCCACTACGCCCACCCCACCCCCTTCCCTCCCCACCACTGACCCCAACCCCGACCCCACCCCACCCCGACCCCATCCCCCTTCTCCCCGCCACCCCCTTCCGCCCCCCCAACCCGCCCTTGCGTGGCGCGCGCCAGATATATGGCCTGGAGAATGAGCAGAAGAAGCTGGAGGAGGACACGTGCCTGTACAACCGCATGCAGGAGCAGCTGCGGTCGTCGCGTGCGTACCAGAAGATGGTTGCCTACGGCCAGCGGCACTTCACGCTTGTGCCCTCCACCGGCCAGCTGGTGGAGCGCGCGGACCCCGACGACGAGGAGGAGATATCGTTCGAGGAGCTGCTGGCAAGGGAGAAGAAGGACGCCTACTGGTGCGTGTGCCATAAATACAAGTCATCTGCTGGTGCGTGTGCTACAAATAGGAGGTCAGGTACGGGGGCTCTCGGTAGAAATAGGGAAGGACGCCTGCTGGTGCGTTATCTCTAAACGGAAGGACACATGCTGGTGCGTTTGGTAGAAGCACAACAAGGACTCCTGCTGGTTTGTCAGTGAGGATCGATATTATGCTTTTTTAGAAGAGTGGATGGGTCTATACGGTGTGACAATAATTCTTTGTGTGTGCTTAAGTATGATTGGAGGTGTGTGTGTGCTATGGGCAGTTAGTTGTAGGGAAGCAGGTGGCCGCCGCTGAGCCACTGGCTTTTAGTATCATACCTGCCTAAGGCAAGCTCGCTTGTCACGTGGTTGAATGTATCACTGGGTTAGGGGAGAAGCATAAAACCTTCTGGTTAGTGTAGAGAAAGTATGGATTTGTGAGGCAAGGGGGGCTGCGCAGATGGCTCGATTCCATGTTTGTGCTGTGGAAGATGGGCATGTGTTGTGAATCTGTGCTGGAAAGGGTCCTAAAGGATGTGAATCTGCTTGCAAGTAGTAGGTCGCGGTCCCATCTGCCAGGCTTTGCCACAACACTGCCACAGGCTTTGCCACAATACTGTGTCAAGTGAACAATGCTAGCAGTGTAGTGTATTGCACATGTCAAGTTGCTGCCCTCAGTAGCACCTTACTGTGCTGGCTTGCGGCTAAGTGGGGTAGTGGAGGCGGTCAGGCATTGGGCAAGGGGAGAAGGGCACCAGAAGGCGGGGGGGGGGAGTAAGGGTTGAGGGAGGTGAGAGGGAGAGATGGGAAGGGGAGGGGAAGTGAAGAGGGGCGAGGGCATTCTCTGCGGTTGTTGTTGCTGGATGGCGAGCTTTGCATCTAGTTCCATGATTGGTTTGAGCACCCAAAGGATTTTCGCTGCTTGACGATATTAACTTGAATCAAAGTTTTGCGCGTCCGCGTGCTTACCTGCGGGGTACAACAGATGAGTTGGTTACCCAGTGTTGTCCTATTTGTCCTGTTTACTAAAAATTCGTGGCAGGTGTCCCCATACTTGAGGTTTGGTGTGTGCATTCTATATTTTATCCAAACGTGCGTGGGGTTTGTCCAAGTATTGATGACTGACTGATTGTTCCGGGTCTTTGTTGTGTGTGATTGATTGGTGGGGATCATCCTGTTGGACATGCAGGGAGAATCAGCGGCTGATGAAGCAGAAGTGAAAGGCATGGTGGGCATAATTTGGAGACTTCACAGCATTGCGAGGTCAAACCCAGAGTGCGGATGTTGGGAGCATCGCATTTTGTACATGGTTTGTCTTCAGACAGTGTGAATGGACCCAAGCGATGACATTGAGTGTAGTGGTCTCTTTTGACCCACTTGGTACCGTCAAGCTAGGAGAGCAACTTCTTGCGGTGTAGCTGCGAAAGCGGCACATCATTTTCTCATCAGCATTATGGCTTTTGCTGGTTTGGTACATCGCGTGTTCGTTATCCATCGACAACCTGAGTGTAGCTTTTAGAACCAGGCTGTGCATAACTCCTAAGATTTCTAGCCTGCGCTGGTTGTCTGATTCATAACTCCTAATAAAGCTGAAATGATGTTTTTTTAATGAGGTGTGGAAGGCCAGCTGGCTGTTTAACCCGTGTTTTTTTTTTTAGAACGCGATATACTGCGTTGTAAGCTATTTATAGAACACGTCATAACATCTAGGGAAAATTTTTTTTCATAGTCATGTGTATACTTTCCTGAAAGCCCATAAATCAAAGGATTTTTTGAGCTACTCAGACCTACAATATGCTAATTCATTAGAGAGATACACTGGTTTGAATACAGGGGGGTCTGGCCATGACCGCGATTTGTTGACCCTAGGTCACAAGTCATGTGCTTATTCACAAATGGTTCATGAAAAAAATCTGGCTTCTTGCACGAGCTATGGGCAACATATGCAGGCTCTGTGAAACAAAACTCAGGCCCATTGGGCCACTGGAGCTATTTTTTATTAGCATTACAATTACAACGCAGTACAACGCAGTGGGAAAAATGAGAGCCCTTCACAACATGACCCAACGACACGAGCCCCATAAACGGGGATATCATGAGCTAGGAGGGTCAAAACGTTGATAACAGGTGTTGTATAAGTTATACAGCATCAAACATGCATCAAACATCATGACTGGATGACATAATATGACTGAATCAGGCAGCCATAGCCAAAGCATCATCCACTCTCACAACGTGTTGAGCACATGCCTCGTGGGAAGGGAGGCACTGGGTTTTCATTCCATAACGTGTGCAATACTGAAAGAAAGCGGCATGTGTAATGCAAGGCTTGGATAGGTTGAGTGATCCATGAGCTTACATGCAGGCAAAGATGACGCTGGAATGCATGCTAGCAAATGGTGGCAAGATGCTAACAACGCATGATTATACACCATGATTATGGGCACCTAGCTTATCTTCTTGCACAATCAACGCAGTATAAACCATCAATATCCAATCCTCACGATATATGCACGGCTTGACGACGTATAAAGCACCTAAATACTGCACAACTGCAGCCTGCTATGGCTGACATGCAAGCAACGTCGAGTAGGATGGCGGTCTTAGAGAGGCTGGGCAGAGGTCGGCAGAAATAAGTGGAAAACTGGCAGAAACTAGGTAGAAACACGATATACTTACGCCTGCAAGCACTATTGAGCCGGTGGCAGAGGCCATTTCCAGGGAAATACAGCATACCGTAGCAATAGCCACGGTCACGCCTTACGCTATTTGCAGGCACCATCATGCCCGGAGCTACCCAATAAAAGTCTGCACAAATCTCGGTTTAGCCGAGAGTCCGGGCGTTCGGAATGAATAAACATGTGTTAAGAAGTCGAAACACCATGGAAATACCAAGCATGGTGCCGCAGCAGACCCGAGTCTTGGCGTAATAATATGTATGCCGGTTTCCAGGGGTTCCGCATGAAAGTTGGGTGAGAAACTGGAAAAATCTACGTTTCCTTTGCCCCAGTACCTCAACAAACTCGTAGAAACTTCATTATCAACCTTTGAACGCATCATCATGGTCGTGCCACCCAACAGCCACTGAAATTCGCGCGAAAACTGGCGAGATCTACCTGCCGCCATCGCCGTCGTCTTCACCTTCGTCCCGCGAAAATGCCTGATTTCAGTGGTACATATTTGTTTGCAGCTGTCACAAAAAAAATCCAAAAAATACCAGGATTTTTTCTTGAGTTGTACGGGATGTAAGGAGGCCGTCCACCGAGTTTCAGACCGAAAATCTCGTATCTACTGTGCCTGCCACGTGTCAGATTACAACGCGATACATCGCGTTCTAACCCTACAACGCGATACATCGCGTTGTAAAAAAACACGGGTTAACCAACTGGCAGCTCAGCTCTGACTGATGACTGAATTGGGTTCATGTGCTCACATAACGTACCAAGCAGCCGGACGTCCTGAGAATTCTAGCTAGCAGCATATTTGCGACAGTCCCGGAGATAACGCCCGAGAGGGGGGGGGGGGCGGGAACCCCCCGGGGTAAGGGGTTCAGACCCCCTCCCCCCCCCCCCCCGATTCGTTGCCACCCCCGGGGGTTCCAGGGGGGGGGGGGGGGGGGGGTAGCAAAGAAGGCTTGCCCCCCACACACACACACACGTCGACCAAGGTTCGCACATGGGAATAACCTTATATATTCATTGAGAATGATAAATTACGGAGGTGAGATGGGCATATACCTTATATATGCCCGTGTGTAGTACTCCTACACACACAGGTCTCGAATGATTTATCTAGTATGTACAAATCCGACTGGCTTGCATCACTCCCCTGACAGGAGAACTTTTGCGGTTGGACTGTAGGTGTCAGCTGGCGATGCCTTAGGATCAGGAGACGTCCGTCCTATAGTCAGCAAAAGTGGGTGCGAGAGGTCCCCAGTTCGATTCCGGCCTGGATTCATTTGCAGATCGCGTTTTCCGCGGACCGGCACTGAACGCAAATGGTTTTCACTATTTGCGGCGTGCCAAATCAGAATATACCTTATATATTGTGCACCAGATTTCTTTTCTCAGACGCCGCAAGCGGCTCGAGAAGACTCTCTTCACCCTTGATGACGACTTGACCCTGGCGCAGCAACAACGGCGACGGGAGCTATGGCCGACCTACCTCCAGCTCCGGCAGACCAAGGCGGGGCAGCCGGTGTACTGGAAGGGGGCGGCCATCTACGTCGGCCACAAGCCCTGGCAGGCGACCCCCCCCCCCCCGCGGCCCCAGCGACTCCAGACGCCCCAGCTTAGGGGAATACAGCAGTAGTAGTGCAGAATAGATAATTAATTAATTAATTAATTAATTACACTCGTGCTCTCGTTGGGGAGTCACGGAGCATTAACCCCGATGGATGGATGGATGGGTGCAAACATTCCTACTGGTCTAATCTATCTACATTGGCTACATTCTACATCTATCTAACAGCATTCTAACTACAACATCTATCTAGGCAGCCGCACGCTGCCCACCGCAGAATAGATAGACCGTGGCCATGTACATGTACGCCTCCTAGAGGCACTATCCCAGCTAAGCCCCGCGCTTTATTTAATCATGTACATGTGTGCCTATGATGTGCCACACTCCAGACGATGCCTAGCCTTATTTAGTAATGTTGTGCCCATGCAGGGAGTAACTCTCTGCTGAGATGCCATGCCCTAGCTTTTTGTAAATGCCATGCTGATCTTCCCCCCCATGACAGGCTCCCCCTTCGCTGGGCATAGCTTGAAGATCATGGGGATGCAAGTGCCCTGGTGCACCTAGAGCAAGGGTCCTTTACATTCCCACCCTTGCAGGAAGTAGCTTAGAATGTATGATAGGCCATATGCCCCTTCTCTGGGCTATTAATTAATTAATTAGGAACATAACTCCGTTGGGAGTATATGTAGCACATAGCCCTGAGAAGGGGCATATGAGCCTATAATACATTCTAAGCTACTTCCTGCAAGGGTGGGAATGTAAACAACACTTGCTCTAGGTGCACCAGGGCACCCGCACCCTCATGGTCTATCACGCTATGCCCGGGTAAGGGGGGAGCATGCCTGTGAGGGGGAAGATCATCATGGCTATTCAAGAGCTATGGCATGGCTTCTCAGCAGAGAGTGACTCCCTGCATGGGCACAGCATTACTAAATAAGGCTAGGCATCGTCTGGAGTGTGGCACATCATAGGCACACATGTACATGACTAAAAAGGCTAGGCCTCAGCTGGTATAGTGCTTGTATTAGGCGGGCATGTACAAGGCCACTGTCTAACTATTCTACACTACTGCTGTATTCCCCTAGGCTGGGGCTGGAGTTGCTGGGGCCGCGGTGGTCGAGGGGGTCGCTTGCCAGGGCTTGTGGCCGACGTAGATGGCCGCCCCCTTCCAGTACACCGGCTGGCCCGCCTTGGTCTGCCGGAGCTGGAGGTAGGTCTGCCATAGCTCCCGTCGCCGTTGTTGCTGTGCCAGGGTCAAGTCGTCGTCAAGGGTGAAGAGAGTCTTCTCGAGCCGCTTGCGGCGTCTGAGAAAAGAAATCTTGTCCGCCGGGGTCTTAAAGGTGAGAAGGAGCGGGGGCGGCCCTGCCTTACCCCGCGCGCGGGGAAGGCGGTGGGCGGCCAGCTCGATCTCACCAGTAAGGCCCATGCGATCAAGGATTTCTCTCTCAAAAGCACGCGCAAGCTTCTCGGAATTCTCACCTTCCTCCATCTTGAGATTCTTGACAATGACGTTGAGGCTGCGCTTGGCGAGCTCGGCCTCCTCGCGGAGGTCGAGCGTCTGCCGCTGGAGCTGGGCTGCGACGGCGGAGGTGGTGGAGGTGGTATGTTGCTTAAGCATGTCCGCCCAGGTCGGGATGGGAGGAGCATCGCCGGCCAGGCCAGCCGGGGCTGGCTTGGCGGCAATGTCCTTCACTGCCTGGGCGGTGAGGCCGGCTGTGTTCTGCAAGACCTCGATAGCGATTGCATTATCCTTGAGGCGCTGGTCGATGTCGCGGAGCTGGGCGGTGATGGAGTCGGTGGAGGCGGAGGGGGGGGGGGGTGGAGGCGAGGAGGGTGGCGGTGGCGGTGGGGATGGTGGGGAGCTCAGCAGCCAGCGTGCCGCCAAGTGCCGCCACATCTGCGGCAAGAGGGGTCACGTGCTGCTCGAAAGCTTCCTTGAGGATGGTGCGGATGGAGGCTTCGGAGGGGAAGGGGGGCGGTTTGGGAGCCCAGATCTCGGATTCGGAGCGTCCAACAAGGGAGCAGAGGGCGAAGCGTTGAAGCTTGGGGCGAGGCATGCGGTGAATGATGGGGAGAGCCTCGGCGGGGTCGACAAGCCTGCCGTCACCAGGCCAGCGGCCACGGTTGTGGGACGTGAGGTACACGCACAGGGCTAGAAGCGAGGCGTGATTGCCGTAATAAAAGTCTTCCATAATCCAACCGGGGCTGCGCTGCCAGAAGTCGGGGCTGTTGACGTCAAAGGAGCGCTCTTCCCAGGGCGGCTCAGCAGAGCGACTGCGCTTAGGTTCAGGCGAGGCTGATGGCGAGGCGAGCCCGGGAGGCTGGGCGAGCACCAGTGCACTAAGTACTAGTGTCACCGTTGCCATCTGGGCCGGTGGGCGAAGCTGCAGCCGAAGCTGCAGGCGTATTTTCATTGCCGAGCGCAGCCGCCAGGCTGCGTTGCGTCGAGAGGCGTTTGCTCATCGTATATTGCGTAATAGCGTCGGAAAATTATATCAGCATGTGCGTCTTAGAAAGACGAAGCGATTGTGATATTCACAGCTGAATTCGGCGCTCAAACATGAAAGTTATGAGCTCCGACAGCCATGGCTACCTCGTGGCTCGTGGCTCGTGGCTCGTGGCTCGTGACTCTGGGCTATGTGCTACATATACTCCCAACGGAGTTATGTTCCTAATTAATTAATTAATTGTGCACCTATGACGGGCTCCCCTTAGCTGGGAGTTGCCCGAGACTCTGGGTGGTGCAGCTTGCCCTAGTGCACCTAGAGCAAGTGTTGTTTACATTCCCACCCTTGCAGGAAGTAGCCTAGAATGTATTACAGGCCATCTGCCCCTTCTCAAGGGCTATGTGCTACAGATACTCCCAACGGAGTTATGTTCCTAATTAATTAATTAATTAATTAATTGTGCACCGCCAAGCACGATGCTGTGCACCGCCAAGCACCGACAGTGGTCGCCGCCATGCAGATGCTCGATCCGCCGCAATAGCCCTGATCGACCCGACCGCCAAGCCTCGGCTGCAAGCGGCTCTGCGGGTCGCCTACGAGCAAGCTGAGAAGGCCGACGCTCAGCAGATGGTCAAGGACCTGCGCACCTGCCAGCAGAAGAACGACGGCAAGGGGGCCTGGTTCTGGTACAAGCGCCTCGGACACCCGGACGGCCTTGGCCGAACCCATCGCCTCGATGTTCCTGGAGCAGGTGCCGGCCAAGCGGCTCCGTACCTGGGCCGCGGCCACTGCCGAGGTCTTGGGGAGAGCTGCGCCGCCCCTGCCCCTGCTGCCAGCCGCCGCCGCCGGCCCCCCCGGCCGACCTGGCAGGCGGCCCAGCCGGGCCCCCGGCCCCGCCCAGGTCGGCGGCGGACTACCTAGTCCCGGCCCGCTGGCCGGCCCGCTCGGCAACCCGTCAGACATGCCTCCTTTCACCTCACGCCAGGGATCACCGGAGGCGGTCCAGCGCCTAGGCGCTACGACGCCGCCCGACAGGCTCAGACGAGATTCCGGCCGCAGGACTTCATGAAACTCGCCGCCGAGTTTGAGGACACTGGTGTCATGCTGCTCTTCCGGGATATCTGCAACCGCAATTATCTGCTGGACATCGTCGCAACCGCCCCCAGCGGCCTGGCAACACAGTTTTCGCACGAATCATGCTGTACAAGAACATAGATAGCTGTGCAAGCTAGCCGGTCGCCCGCCGGCGACCCCGGCAACTATAGAGGAGGGGTGTGCATCCAAAGCGCCCCCCTCAAGCTTCTCATGCGGCTCGGCATCCTGGCACCGCCTGCGCACTGCCCTGGACGGCCACCTCAGCAAGACTCAGCACGGCTTTCGTCCAGGCCGCAACACCGTACAGGCGCTCTTCGCTACTCGCCGCCTTGTGGAAGAACTGCACCGCCTTCAGCCGGGTGAGTCCCTTCTGCACCTTGTGCTGGTGGACTTCATCAAAGCCTTCGATTCGGTTTTTTGGCCTTCGCTGTGGGACATCCTTGCTCTGTTCCGGATCCCCCACCCCCTTATTGCTGTCATCCGCAACCTGTATGAAGGGTCCACCACTTCGCGGTGCGCACTTCCTACGGGACCATGGCCACCATGCCCTTTACAGAAGGGTGTGTGGCAGGGCTGCGTGCTGTCGCCCTACCTGTTCATTATTGTGGTCGAATACGTAATGATGATTCAGGCGAGCAAGCGGTTTCACTCGCATTGTCGGTAGGGAACCAGGCCGGGGTGCAGGTCCGCAACGATTTCTGGCATGGCGGGGCGAACACGGCCGGAGATTCGGCTGGCGGACATGTCATCTATGCAGACGACACCACCCTCTTCGAGGACACCAGCTAAGCACGTGCAGACGTGGCTTGACTGCCTGGCAATTGAGGCTCGTGTGGTGGGGCTTGAGGTAGATCAGCAAGAAGACTGAGGCTCTGTTATTTTTGATTGGGCTCGCTCAGCCCCCGCCCGACCTCTTTCTCCATGGCGGCTCTCAAGTCCTGTATCGGGACCGCGTCAAGTTGCTGGGTAGCTTTATACTTCGATCCCAGCTGTGAGGCCGATGTGCATGGACCACCGTATATCTGAGCCCTTGCCTGGCATGCTTTACGCCAATACCGGGCCCTGTGGCGCAAGTCTCTCTGTCTGGGCAAGCTAGAGAAACAGGACCTGTTTAAGCCTGTTCACTCCCAACCCTTTATTGATATGGAATTCCTATGTCTTCTAAGGCTTATTCATGGCAGCCTGTTCACGCCCAACCCTACCACCAGCACAAGCCCAACGCCACCGCTTGCAACCAACATACCTTGGGTCCCGAGCACCAGCCCATGTTTTCGGAGACGTTGACCAGTCCTGGTCGTCCCTGTTCTTACGTACGGGGTACGGGGCCGAGCTGAGGGGGGGGGGGGGGGGGGGCCCCCCCCCCCCCCCAGGGCACTGGGCAATGGGACCCCCCCGGGTTTTGCCGGGGCGATATCTCCGGGGCGGTCGCGAAAAGTCTGCTGGATCGAGCTCTATAGCTAGCACATGTGGCATGCAACGTACGTCACACGCATGCTCCGTCAGACAACTAAGCATGCTACAACTGTAGGTCCTAGGAAATTTAAAAAGCATGGTAGGCATAATAGTTTGCGTGCAAGATTAGCTTGAGGCCTCAATTGAGGCCCATATTTAACTAGACTAGCTGTGTAAATACATCCCATATATCATGCAGGCCTTAATGTCATGCCACGAGACATGATACAGCAAACGAGCCACGAGCCACGAGGTCTAAGCCATGGCTGACGGCGGAGCTCATAACTTTCACGTTTGCCAAATTCCGGGGCGTAAATATCACAATCGCTTCGTCTTTCTAAGTCATGGCTGACGCACACGCTGATCTATTTCCCCGAAGCTACTATTATACGCAATATCATGACGAGTGCTCAAACGCACCTCGACGCTACGCAGTTTTAGCGGCAGCGCTGAGCCCTGAAGCTATGCAAGATCAAGCTCCGCCTAGAGTCCAGCCGCCCGGCCTGGAAGGTGCAGCAGCACCACTGAATTCCCAAGCTTTAGTGGTACATTCTGGCCCTTGTTCGGCCTCGCCGTCGGCCTCTTCTCCTGAGCCCAAATGCAGTTGTCCCGCCGCTCGAGCCATGCACCCGGCAGCCAGTTTCAAGATTTCACCATCGACGAGCACTTTTGGCAGAAAGTCCAAGTGACCAGCTGCACGTCCTGTTTCATGGGACGTGGGACACACTTTTAGAATTGTGCTTCGCACTCAAGATGCCGCATCCCCGGCGGGAGGGCCGCGGCCTTCGCCTGCCGTCAGGCGCCAGCACGGTCGGCCTGGCTGCAAAGATGTCCATGCTTGAACCTCGCCGGCCCGTCCCTACTTGCAACAAATCGCCCTTAGACTGCTCCCTCCTGGGACGCTCTGCCGCCCATGCAGATCTTTGAGCCCACCCGGCGCTGTGACCTCGACACCATCTGCGACCTCCTTAACGGGACGCTGTCGAGCAGCACGTGACTCCCCTCGCTGCAGATGTGGCAGCCCGGCCGGCCTGGGTTGCACGCTGACTGCCGAGCTCTGCACCATCTCCACCGCCACCTCCACCCTCCTCGCCTCCTCCACCGCCACCCCCCCCCGCCCCTCCGACGCCATCACCGCGCCCAGCTCCGCGACATCGACCAGCGCCTCAAGGACATCGCCATCGCCAGTGGATATGCCTGCAAAACACCGCAGGCATCACCGCGCCCATGCAGCTCCGCGACGGACCGATCGACCAGCGCCTCAAGGACATCGCCATGGCCAGCGTCCGGATGCCTGCAAAACACCGCAGGCATCACCGCCCAGGCGCTGAAGGACATTGCCGCCAAGCCAGCTGGCCTGGCTGGCGGATGCTAGCTCCTCCCATCCCGACCTGGGCGGACAGCACACCACTGGGCGCGCGGGCACCTCCACCACCTCCGCCGTCGCAGCATGCACAGCTCCAGCGGCAGACGCTTGACCTCCTCCGCGAGGAGGCCGAGCTCGCCAAGCGCAGCCTTAACGTCATCGTCAAGAACCGTCGACATGGCGGAAGGTGAGAATTCCGAAAAGCTTGCACGCGGGCATTTGAGAGCAAAATCCTTGCTCGCATGGGCCTTCTTGGTGAGATCAAGCTGGTCGCCCACGGCCGCCTTCCCCGCGCAAGGGGTATAAGGCAGGGGCGCCCCCGCTTCTTATATATTATTAATTCTCATCTTTAAGAGCCCATGGATGCATCGGACATGATTTCGTTTCTCAGACGCCGCAAGCGGCTCGAGAAGACTTCCTTAACCTTGGACGACGACTTGACCCTGGCGCAGCAACAACGGCGACGGGAGCTATGGCCGACCTACCTCCAGCTCCGGCAGACCGCGGCGGGGAAGCCGGTGTACTGGATGGGGGCGACCGGCCATCTACGTCGGCCAGACGGCCACATGCAAGCCCTGGCAAGCGACCTCCGCGGCCCCAGCACCTCTGGAGACGCCCCAGCTTAGGGGAATACAGCAGTAGTAGTGTAGAATAATAGTCAGGCCTAGCCGTGGCCGGCCTAGCTTGTGCATGTACGCCCAATACGGGCCCTATACCAGTCATGATGCCTTATTAATTAATTAATTAATTAATTAATTAGGAACACAACTCCGTTGGGAGTATATGTAGCACATAGCCCAGAGAAGGGGCATATGGCCTATCATACATTCTAAGCTACTTCCTGCAAGGGTGGGAATGTAAACGACCCTTGCTCTAGGTGCACCAGGGCACTTGCAGCCCCGGATGATCTTCAAGCTATGCCCAGCTAAGGGGGAGCCTGTCATGGGGGGGGAGATCAGCATAGCTATACAGAAGCTAGGGCATGGCGTCTCAGCAGAGAGAATTACTCCAGGGCTGCATGGGCACGATGCCTTATTAGCATTGTATAATCATGTACATGTGTGCCTATCTATGACGTGCCACACCCCATGCAGATGATGCCTATAGCTTTATTTAATTATATGCTGTGCCCAGCCACGAGCCACGAGGTAGCCATGGCTGACGGCGGAGCTCATAACTTTCACGTTTGAGCACCGAATTTAGCCGTGAATATCACAATCGACGCGTCTTTTTATGACGCACATGCTGATCTAATTCTCCGAAGCTATTACGCAATATACGATGAGCAAACGCCTCTCGACGCAACGCAGCCTGGCGGCTGCGCTTAGCAATGAAAATACGTCTGCAGCCCCGGCTGCAGCTTCGCCAACCGGTCCAGAAGGCAGCGGCGCCACTAGCCAAGCTCTAGTGGTCGCCCAGCCCCCGCTGGCCGCCTCGCCAGCAGCGTCGCCTGAACCCAAGCGCAGTCGCCCTGCCGAGCCGACCTGGGAGGAGTTCGACTTTGACGCCAGCCAGCCCGGCTTTTTTGACAAGCTCAACCCCGACAAGATCCTGAGCTACGTGTTTTTCGGATCGTATGCCTCGCTTCTCGAGATGTGCAAGCAACTCTTCCATCAGGGCCGCCTCACCGATGCTTTCCAGAGACGCACCCACAACTTCGACCAAATCCTCAAATGCCGCCGCCCCCACCTTCAGATTCGCGTCCTTTTCTCCCTCCTCGGCCGCTCCCTCGAGGAGCTTTGGCCCCCAAAGCCCCTCACCACCACCTTAACCGAATCCTCCATCCGCTCACTCCTCAAGGAGGCCCTCGAGCAGCACGTGGCCCCCATCGCAGCAGATGTGGCGGTCATGGGCAGCACGTTGGCTGCCGAGCTCCCCCTCCTCTCCACCGCCACCTCCACCATCTCCACCGCCACCTCCACCCTCCTCGCCTCCTCCACCGCCACCACCTCCACCTCCGACGCCATCACCGCCCAGCTCCGTGACATCGACCAGCGTCTTAAGGACAACGCCATTGCTATCGAGGTTCTGCAGAATACCGCAGGCCTCACCGCCCAGGCGGTGAAGGACATTGCCGCCAAGCCAGCCTCGGCTGGCCTGGCCGGCGATGCTCCTCCCACCACCACCTGGGCGGACATGCTTAAGCAACATACCACCTCCACCACCTCCGCCGTCGCAGCCCAGCTTCAACGGCAGACGCTTGACCTCCGCGAGGAGGCCGAGCTCGCCAAGCGCAGCCTCAACGTCATTGTCAAGAACTTCAAGATGGAGGAAGGTGAGAATTCCGAGAAGCTTTTGCGTGCGTTTGAGAGAGAAATCCTTGGTCGCATGGGCCTTAACGGTGAGATAGAGCTGGCTGCCCACCGCCTTCCCCGCGCGCGGGGTAAGGCAGGGCCGCCCCCGCTCCTCCTCACCTTTAAGACCCCGGCGGACAAGATTTCTTTTCTCAGACGCCGCAAGCGGCTCGAGAAGACTCTCTTCACCCTTGATGACGACTTGACCCTGGCGCAGCAACAACGGCGACGGGAGCTATGGCCGACCTACCTCGAGCTCCGGCAGACCAAGGCGGGGCAGCCGGTGTACTGGAAGGGGGCGGCCATCTACGTCGGCCACAAGCCCTGGCAGGCGACCCCCCCCCCCCCGCGGCCCCAGCGACTCCAGACGCCCCAGCTTAGGGGAATACAGCAGTAGTAGTGCAGAATAGATAGACCGTGGCCATGTACATGTACGCCTCCTAGAGGCACTATCCCAGCTAAGCCCCGCGCTTTATTTAATCATGTACATGTGTGCCTATGATGTGCCACACTCCAGACGATGCATAGCCTTATTTAGTAATGTTGTGCCCATGCAGGGAGTCACTCTCTGCTGAGAAGCCATGCCATAGCTCTTGTATAGCCATGATGATCTTCCCCCTCACAGGCATGCTCCCCCCTTACCCGGGCATAGCGTGATAGACCATGAGGGTGCGGGTGCCCTGGTGCACCTAGAGCAAGTGTTGTTTACATTCCCACCCTTGCAGGAAGTAGCTTAGAATGTATTATAGGCCCATATGCCCCTTCTCAGGGCTATGTGCTACATATACTCCCAACGGAGTTATGTTCCTAATTAATTAATTAATTAATGCACGGGATCGAGTTACTCTCTGCTGAGAATCCATGCCCTAGCTAGCCTTTGTAAAGCCATGATGATCTTCCCCCCTATATGTCGGCGCCTTTAGTTACTCAGTGTAGGTGCCTGAACACATAGTGACCAGTGTGCAGGTGCACTTTGTGCACCCACGGAGCAGGTGTAGTTTACTACACCCCACCCTTGCAGGAAGTAGCCCAGAGTGTATTATTATAAGCCAAATAAAATACCCCTTCTCACTTCTCAGGGATATGTGCTTTGTACATATACTCGGACCAACGGAGTTATGTTCCAATTCAATTCAATTCAATGGCAAGCCTTCTAGGCCATCTCTTCATATGTCGCCCCGTGCGAGCATGATCGATCGGGATGCAGGATACTTCATGGCGGCCGGTGCAGGTGCACAAATGTTGTGCACCCCGAGCAGGTGACAGTTTACATCAATCCTCCACCTGCAGGTTGTAGCCCAGACTGTATTAAAAGCCCATAGATGCCCCTTCTTGAAGGGCTATGTGTTATACATATGCTCCCCACGGAGCTATTAAAATTAAATTAAGTTAAATTATAACATGACTCCGTTGGGAGATCACGGAGCTATAATTAATGGAATACCCGTGCTCATGAAGAAGCTTCACTGAAGCCATCACCGCCCACACCGAGGCCCTGGCCACACAGGTCCTAAAGATAGCGGAGCAGATGTCCAGCGACCATCGCATCGATCCCAGCCACCCCGCGGCAGGATGCTGGCGACCTCCCGCCGCTCTCACTAGCTCAGGACTATGCGGACCTGCTGCGGTCAGTGACCGCCTCAACCACTGACGCCATCGCCACGAAACTCCAGGAGCTGGAGGACCACTGCCATGCAGGCCGAACAACCGGAGGCCACCGACCGCGCTCGCTGCGAGTGCCGAGTGGTGCTGCGTCGTTTCCCCCTGAATTAAGCCAGGTGAGACGTCAAACACCCTTGCCAACGAGCTCAAGGACCAGCTTCTTACCCTCATGCATGGGCCTGGTTAAGGTGATGAGGTAGAACTGCGCAGGTGCCACCGCCTTCCCCACTCACGGGATCGACAAGCTCCCCCACCAGTCCTGCTCACCTTCCCCTCCCCTGAGGCGGCGGTTCCTTTCTCGTCGCAAGCGGTTCCACGACCTCATGACGCCGGACGACAACCTGACCCCCGCTCAGCAGCAGCAGCGACGCGACCTGTGGCCTGAATACCTCCGACATGCACGAGCAGGACCCCCAGAAGCCCAATTAATTAAACTCGTGCTCCCGTTGGGGAGTCACGGAGCCGGGAGCACCGAAGTGCTTTTAATCCAGCCCTGGGCTGTGTGTGCACAATAGAATTAATTAGTTAATTAATTAATTAGGAACATTATAACTCCGTTGGGAGTAAATGTAGCACATATCCCAGAGAAGGGGCATATGGCTTTTAATTAATACATTTTAAGCTACTTCCTGCAAGGGTGGGAATGTAAAAGCACAATAGAAGCCCAAGGTGTACTGGACGGGCCGGCGGGGACCTGATGATCAACCACAAGATGTGGACGCCCCCAGCAGGCTAGAATAGCCCTAGCTAGCTTGTAATCATTGGTAGTCACTGCCGCCATGGCAGCCATGCCTAGAATGTTTGCCTAGCTGTGCCACCATACCTAGTCACGTGCCCCGCTTACGCACGGTACACAACCAGCCATAGCCTTAGCTTAGCCCTAGCTTGTACAGCCATGCTACGTCCTGGCTATCAAGGAGACAACCAGTCCTGGCTATGATCAGTTTACTTGCCCACGCTCAGGACTTGTTATGATATGCTCACATGGGCCTTATTGCACCCACCGAACTTGCCGGATCGTCTACCGTGTCCGATTGCAGCTGTGGCATGCCCTCTGGCATGAAGGAGAAAGGGGGTCTCTGCCCTTTCTTCCTGTTGTGCACATACAGGGATTAAAAGCACTCCGGTGCGATCCGTGACTCCCCAACAGGAGCAAGAGTTTAATTAATTAATTAATCCGAGCTACCATGGTCCGGATTCTCCCGATCGATTTCTGGCCTGCGCTGGCTGTCTCCCTTGATATAATCCTCATCCGAGCTGTCCTCTACTGTAATGGCAGACGAGGCGGTAGTGTAGCGCGGCTATCCTCAGGGGCATGCAATAACCTCCACCTGCATGGACTTCTACCCTGGCTAGCAGTGATTAAGTAACGCATTAATATGTGCTATGTACATGATCTCCCAACGGAGGCATGTTATAATCTAACGCATTAATGAATAAATCAATCAATGAGATCGACAACTCTTATTATGATGGTGCACCAATGATCTAGGCCTGTTAGCTGCATGTGTGGGGCCTACAATAATATTAGGTGAGACATTTTCATATCGACGCATTTTGTGGTTTCTGGAGCTTACATTGAAATAAAGTTGTGTACAGTACCCCGGCCGTGCGCACGGGAGGGAGCTTATAACAAATTGCTAATTGCACTAGCGAACAAACTTGCCATGGCACTGAATTTTAATGTTCCTCATGGCATTCTTCATGTCAGGACTAGAAAGATTTCCCCACTCTTTGCTAACATTGGCGAGCCATACTTGTTGTGGGCAGACTTGAAACCAGCATCGAGTAAAACTGTCTTCCAAGGGTTGGGTAGGTTCTTGGTACGTGGCCTTCCACAACAAGTGCTATCCGCCAAGCTCGGAAAATGTCTACCAACACCAAGCACCACCCGGTGCCAGGGCTCATGCTGCGTGATTAATCGTGCTGCATCTGGATCAAACCCAGCGCCAATCATGATAAAAGCGTGATAGGAACGGATGGCAGGATTAAGAGATCCGTCCGGCCATGCGTCCTACCTGGCAAGGGTTCTCATCTATCCCCTCACTGTGGACACACCAGCATTCCGTACTCCATCCACCAAACCTGAAATCGGTTGTCGCACTTCGCGAGTGCCTCCATGGGTATATTACAATAGACATTAGTCCCACACAGGTCCCATGGTGTCACATGGGTGACAACGTCAGATATTCCGCGAAACTGCTTTAAAGATCCCCTCACCAGTCTATCACATAGGGTGTTGCCTTGCAAAGTGGCCAGGCACCGCCTGTACTGTATGGACAACCAAGAAAGCCCGTGTGACAAGAAAGCCCGCGGTGTGACAAAAACAGGCGGGGGAAGTCCCGCGGTGTTATGTAAAGTAAGGGGTCCCCCATCACACGGGCGAACTGTTTCGCAGCGTGCGTGTCTCCCGCAGCTCCTCAGTCCCCTTGTCCACCTGCGGCGGCGACACCTGGAAGTAATTGAGCCGCTTCTCGTTTGTGTTCCCGTTCATGTGCCTCGTCACGCGCACCGTGCTCGTCTGGAACTCATTCGCCTTGTCGTGGAAGCTCTTGTTGAAGCGGTGCTCGCTGTGGATGGGGCTCGTCGGCTTCAGCACCGTAACCTCGCCGTGGTAGCACACGAGCGTGGCGCCGCAGAGCGAGCACTTGACCTTGTCTTCCAGGCCGCTGCGGCGGTAGGTAAGCAGGCTACTGCAGATGGGGCAGGTCACCTTTGACAAGTAAAATTCATCCCGGGAAGCCTGGACGGCACCTCTGGAGCCCGGGCGTTGGGGGAGAGCTTCAAGCCGGCGTGGGGACAGCTCAGCCGCGGTGGGGGACAGAGCAGGAGGCAGGTTGCTGGCACCCTTGGGAGAGAGAAGGGCTATGCGTGGGCTGATCAGGCATCCTCCTTTCATTGGGCTCTTTGCTCGTCGGGGACTCGTGGTCGAGCCGAGACCTTGGCCATATCGAAAAGTCGGGCTCAAGCTTAGTTCCGCTAAGGCACCGGCGTGCGGACTCCGCGGTCTCTCGGACACGTTGAGAAGTGGCAAACGGCCCGTTAGTTTTGTTCTGGGCGACTCCTGGCCCGTGAGCTTAGTTCTAGGTGACTCCTGACCTTGTACCATGATGCCGGAATGTTTAAAACACGCTTAATGGCCTAGTGAGAGAGCCAGGAGCCAGGCATGTGTCGCGACACCAGCAGCTCCGCCCCCGACACCGCCATGTTGTGTTTGGGATACAAATTTGCTTGGCTTAGGTCGCAAATGGGTGGTTATATTACCCGCAAGAAGGCTATCTACACACTCCCGAATGCCATACCGCAACTTTCTACTTAAGAAGACTTCTCAATCTCGGTGCTTAAAGAATCTCAAGGGACAATCCCGATCTGACATAATCAATCGTCACATCTGACGGATGCAATGCCAAATGAATGCCAGCCTTTGCAAATGCTTCCTGCGCACCCTCCCCACCCGTAGTTAAAAATTGCATTGACTCACCAAATTATACTGCAATGGCTGGTTTATAACACGTCAACCATGCGTCAACCGCCCTGTTTACCGTGCGACCTCAGGGGCTCGCTGACAGAAATCCACGCGCAGATATAAGAATATCGCACTGTGCCCCCCTGCACTGTGGGGCTGAAGTATTTGCTCAGTCGCAGGCCCTGCTGCATCCGCGACCGGAAGTACTACGCTACTACAGTACAGGTGAGAGCCAGTATAGAATTCTCTGCTGCTGACTGCGGCGTGGGACCCAACCACAACAACAGCAACAACAAAAACGCAGTCCAAATAATCTTGATACCCTAGGCTTGGCAGGGATTAACTACTGGCTATATTTGGAATAAACGTACACCTATTTACCTGGAAAATAACGCAGTCCAAATGCAACCAACCAAAAAAAGCTGCACTGATGAGATGGCACACCAGTGCAACAACAACCCTTTGACGTTTAAGATTGCAAGGTTTAATTTGAGATCTTGAGTCCCTGGATTTGAAAATTTCGGTTAAGGTCGCAGGGCTGGTTTTTGCAAAAAAATCTTAAAGTAGGCACCAAAGGCTGCTACAGTAAGTAGCGGTCAGTGGTACGCGAGGAGGGTTTTGAGTCTACTTCATCTTTAAGATTGAGTTGAGTTGAGTTTATTCCAGCGCCGGTCGGCCGGTGGTCCGACAGGGTTATTCCACGCCGCACATGGGCAACACTCAGCACTCAGCAGAGATATTTTTTCGGGGAAATGGGTATATAAAATTTTTTATTCACAATATTTTTTATTAGCCAATTATGGACCAAAGAGTTGAGAGGGGAAATGAGTATCAGCGAATCCAAAATGAAGGTGGTCGACCTGGTGTGAAGGACTGAAGGTGACATCTACAGTGCCGTAAGCGGAACCGCCCACACTGAAGGTGACAGGTGAAGGGCTCATAGGGCGCGTTATGACACACTCAGCAGAGATATTAAATACAGTAATTGTGGATCCACAGACTGGTCCAGCCTTGTTGACAACACAAGCTTGTCAGAAGTAGTATGTACTCGTACGAAGTCCGAACGGACAGCCAGGCGCCAGCTGCTTAGTTACTGTTGTTGTTGTTGTTGTTGTTGTTGTTGTTGTTGTGTCCCACGCCGCACATGGGCAGCAGAGAATCTATATCTATATATTGTATAGCGGGCGGCTAATAAATAACGAAGCTGGCTGCAAGCACCATAAATTCAGACTAACACGCAAATTCACGCGTGCCATGTCCTCAATTTCCAGCCTGCGCGGTTCACTCTAGCTCGGAAATATGGCAAAGGGAAAGCGTAAGAGAGCAGCTTTGAGGGCGTTTGGTATGGATGTGGATGACAAGGATTCTAAAAAAGCGGGTTCCGGTGGGGCTGGTATGTTAGTTTCTCACCCAGTTGATTTTTGCTGGTCAAGTCGACAACTGCAGTCATTCCAATCAACATACTTGCATATTCCAGACATTACCTGACACACCATGGTGCAAGTTGTAAATTGCAAATTGTTTCCTGTTGCAGAATGGCAGGAGATGGATACAGGAGAAGGCGGCGTTCAGACACCCAAGAGTCAGGGGTGCGTTGAGTGGCGCGTTCAATAGTAACAATTTACTATAAACTTACTTTCCATTGCGACCGGTCACATGTGTCCTCGAAGATAATTGATATTCTCGAAATCGTGGTTTCGTTGCGCCGGAACAAAACTGGGTGGGTGGGTGGGTGGGTGGGTGGGTGGGTGGGTGGGTGGGTGGGTGGGTGGGTGGGTGGGTGGGTGGGTGGGTGGGTGGGTGGGTGGGTGGGTGGGTGGGTGGGTGGGTGGGTGGGTGGGTGGGTGGGTGGGTGGGTGGGTGGGTGGGTGGGTGGGTGGGTGGGTGGGTGGGTGGGTGGGTGGGTGGGTGGGTGGGGGGTGGGGGGTGGGGGGGGGGAATCCTGCCTTTTTACGCGTCTGTATTGACTTTGCCGTTTCTGGTACGTTGTTCCCTTGCATGCGTGAGCAATTTGATTTCGCGCAGGCAAACAACTAAGCCTCAGAAGCGGGAAATTCCACGGCGCGCGGCTTTGCGTAAGAAGAAGCTGACGGAGAAAGCGCTTGCGGTGAAAGACAAGGCGATCACCAAGGTCAAAAAGCAAACCGAAAAGAAGCAGTTTGCGTCCACGTACAGCGCCTTGTGGTGAAACAATATTGCTCCTGGAGGCAAACATAGTTTGTGTGGCAACCCCGAGTAGCTTTGGTGGAGTGCCTGCTTTTCTGGTGCTTTGCTGGTGTAGCCGCTGCCTCCATGCATGGATTGCTGCCAAGCTCATGTCATGAGTCATCCTGGAATCGATGCCAATCTCTGCGATGATCGGCAGCCTCTTATACTGGCCAGCAGGCCTGGCGGCCGGCCAGTGCATTGGCCGCCAGCTGGATGGGCTGGACTTGGCCACAACTAGCTTTATTGTCGGCTCATCATGCTATTGACCTGGGCCCGGCGGATGCACTGCTGGGGCTTATATTGCCCATTAACTTTTGCCCGTTTGGTGATTACTTGGGCGTTCGGCCCCGAGAGGGGAGGATGCCGAGGAGGACAGCTCCCTGTACCGGCGTGCAAGCCGTATGGCATATCTGTGCACCCTAAGGTTTCGTCACACTAACGGAAGGAACGTTCCTCGCACAACGTCGTTTCCCCAGGGATTGGGGTGCTTGGTAGGTACCAACCATCAACTTGGTACCTACCATCCGTTACGGCTTCAGCCTCTGATGTCGCGGTGTGGTGAAAATTTATTGCGTCGGCGTGTAGCCAGGATCTCGGGATGTTCCATCCCTTCATAGAGTTAAGAAGTCTTCGGCATAGAACTCTTCTGCATTGGAGCAGTGCTGCCGGATGCCTGGGCATACTAATTTGAAACTGCCGCAAGTGTCTGTACATAGCTCCCGATTTCTGGCCTGCGCTGGTTGTCTCCTTGATAGCTGGCCAGCAGCAAATAGGCTGGCTTCCCGGCAGAATGGAACACAGGCTGAGAATGATACAGGCTGGTTTTAGAATGAACATGCCTGTCCTGTGAATATGCCTGTCCTGACCAGCAGTATGCAATTCTGCCTTCTCACACGTATATTAAAATCATATACTTTTAGGAATAGTTGTCTCACTCAATACTTTTGACACATTGAAATTATAATGAATTGATTAAACACATGAGCACTCCCGTTGGGGAGCCATGGAGCACCCGACTGCTTTCAATCCCTGAGTGTGCACAGCGGGCAGGGGGCGGGCAGAGAATCCCCCCTTCCCTCATGCCACAGGACCCGTTCACAATCGGCCCCGTCAAAACGATCCGGCATCCCCTGTGGGTGCAATAAATAAAGCTTCGACTATAGCAAACGCATAGCGGGTGCAGTACGTAGGGCTGCCCCATGGTCCAGTGGCCACAGATCGTCTAGGCTTGGAACTCATTCAGAGGCGCCGGTTTGGGAAAATACATAGAGGCCTCTCCCGGAGCCTGATCGAGGGGTTTTAGGGGCATATGGTTGTCTCTGCTGGGAAGCCATATTCTGATTTGGCACGCCGCAAAGGTGAAAACCATTTGCGTTCAGTGCCGGTCCGCGGAAAACGCCATATATTCATCATGGCGCATGGCATGCAGGTGCACATTGTGCACCCAGAGCAGGTAACAGTTTACATCCTCCACCTGCAGGCTGTAGCCGGCCCATAGATGCCCCTTCTCAGGGCTATGTGTTACATATGCTCCCTACGGAGCTATGCATGTTCTTAATCCTATATACTAATTAAGTTGGCAATGTCACAGTATCCCGCACTATCCATGCAGGGCATCGCGACTTCCGGGCCGCCAATCCAACAAAGCCTTCGAATTACTGAACGCCAATGAGAAAGAAGAGGACCGACTGACCACCAATCCGCGCGAAGCGCCCGGCGAGCGAAGCGAGCACCGTTATGTTCAGTGGGCCGCGAGCGAAGCGAGCACCGTTATGTTCAGTGGGCCGCGAGCGAAGCGAGCACCGTACTGTTCAGCGGGCCGCGAGCGAAGCGAGCACCGTGTACTGTTCAGCGGGCCGCAAGCGAAGCGAGCACCGTACTATCCAGCGGGCCGCGAGCGAAGCGAGCACCGTACTATCCAGCGGGCCGCGAGCGAAGCGAGCACCGTACTATCCAGCGGGCCGCGAGCGAAGCGAGCACCGTACTGTTCCCCTCTCCGGAGCGCATGCAGCGAAGGACCACGTACTACGCAGCGGGCAGCGGGCAGTCCCTCTACCGCCGCAAAGTGCTGGGAGAAGCCAGCGGGTCACACTAGTTAATGAACTAATGCCACAGCAGCAATCGGACACGATAGACAATCCGGCAAGTTCTGTGGGTGCAATAAGACCCGTGTGAGCATATCATAACAAGGAGTGTGGGCAAGTGATCGAGCGCTGATCATAGCCAGGACGTAGCATGGTTGTACAAGGGCTATAAGCTAGGGCTAGGCCGGGCTGGTTATGTACCGTGCGCTAGCGGTGCACGTGACTAGGTATGGTGACTCGATCGGCTAGGCAAACATTAATTCTAGGCATGGCTGCCCGATGGCGGCAGTGACTACTGGCGTCCCCACAATGTCCAAGGTCAATGATTACCCTGGATTGGCATGGCACAATATGGCTCTGGACAGTGATAAGTAGTGGATGATATTCGCATATATTCTCGCTCGTGGACAGGCTCTGCCAATCGTGATAGGAAAAGGTATCCTGGCCGGGGTACCAATTAACGAATCCGTTTGGGTTCTCGGCAAGGTTTCTTTGGCTCGGTACGAGGTCGTCTGTCCCAGTTAATTGGCGATGAGTGAGCGCCGAGGTAATCCCGAGGCGGCTGAGCGATCTAGCAAGGGCGAGTGGGTTGGGCTGGGAGCCGGATCGAAAGCTCCGTTTCCAGACCGCGTTTAGCTTTCGGGGATGTCAAAGCCTGCGTGAATTACGTCACGTGCGTATAACTTTTTTGATGCTGCGTTTCAGGCCGTAACTGATGATACTGGCGGATGCGTCTTATAGAGACGCACACCGGATGCAAACTTGATCTGATAGCTGAATTCGTGGCTTAGACGCGGACGGTACGTTCAGAGCTAGCTCGATCCGCCGTCAACCATGTCTTTCAGCCGTTTTCACGTAGCGTAGTGCTCATACTGAAGGTGCATTCGTATGGCGACAAGGGCCTTGATCAGAATGCATGCGCTTGCGCCGGCCGCTCGCTCAGGTCGCTAGCAGCATGTTCAGAACCTGTCGAGGCGGCGGAGGGCCGCCCAGGCATGGCCTTGATGCGGGTATGCGCTGCATTAATTACTACTATAGCTCCGTGGGGAGCATATGTAACACATAGCCCTGAGCGGTGCAGGAAATCGCTGCCCAGCCGGCACCTGCTGGCCCGGCCAGCGATGTTCCCTCCACCTGGGCGGACTTGCTTAAGCATCATACCACCTCCACCACCTCCACCATCGCGGTGCCCACAACTCAAGCAACAAGCCCTCGACCTTCGCGAGGCGGCCGAGCTCGACAAGCGCAGCCACAATGTCATCGTCAAGCACTTCGACCAGCCGGCAGGTGAGATCTCCACGAGTCTCCTTGAGGCAGTTAAGCGGCGCCATTCTTGCCCCCATGTTACTCACTGGTGAGCTGGACATGTCGGCTGTCCGCCTCCCCCGCGCGCGGGGGAAGGCTGGCCCGGCACCCGTGCTCCTCACCTTTAAGTCCATGGGGGACAAGCTGGCGTTCCTTAAATGCCGCAAGAAGCTCTCGGAGACTCGCTTCACGCTGGACGACGACTTGACCTTGGCCCAGCAACAGCGGCGACGCGAGCTATGGCCGACCTACCTTCAGCTCCGGCAGCGTGCAGGGGGGAAGCCGGTATACTGGAGGGGGGCGGTCATCCACGTTGACCACAAGCCCTGGCAGGCCCCTCCTGCCACCCCAGACTAGGGAATATACCAGTAGTGTAGATTAGATACTAAGGCTTAGCCTTTGCAAGTGGCCCACGCGCATGTGCGCCCATAATGGCCCCCATGGATGATGCTTTCAGTATTTAGCCGCGCCCAGCCTACAATTATGGGACCTCCCATGGATGATGCATTAAGAATTTAGCCATGCGATGCCTATGCAGAGAGTTACTCTCTGCTGAGATGCCATGTGTACACCAGCTATAGCCTAGCCACACTACCCTCCACCCCATATGTCATGCAGGCCTTCTAGGCCCTCTCCTCAAGCCCCCCCTGGGTGCCTGTGCTTGTTAAGGAGGCATGAACCATCATGGCGGTGCAGGTGCACCTTGTGCACCCAGAGCAGGTGACAGTTGTACATCCTCCACCTGCAGGTTGTAGCCCTGATTGTATTACAAACCCATACTATCGATGCCCCTTTCTCAGGGCTATGTGTTACATATGCTCCCAACGGAGCTATGATTTTAATTAATTGATTAATTAATAGCCCTGAGAAAGGGGCATCTATGGGTTTTAGATACAGTCTGGGCTACAACCTGCAGGTGTATAGGATGTTAACTATCGATCACCTGAGCACTCTGGGCGCACAAGGTGCACCTGCACCAGGTCATGATGCGGGTCATGCATCCCGATCAGGCGCGCACTGGGCCGCCGCGGCGTGGGGAACGTCTGGTCTGGAAGGCCTGCATGGCCGCATATGGGGTGGAAGATATATATGTCGTGCTCCTCGCCTATATGGACGATATCCATGCCCTTGGCCCGGCCGACGCTGTGGTTGCCGCCCTGGCTGCCCTTGAAGTGGCCATGGCGGCCATCAACCTTCGGCTCACCCTCCCCAAGTGTGCAGTCTTTTCGCCCCAGGGGGACTGCTCTGGCTTCCCCGCGGCTATCCCGGGGGCATTGGCGCGGGCGCGTGGTTTCTCGTGCCTGGGCGTCCCTGTGGGTGACCCTGACTACGTCGAAGAGGAGCTCCGGGCCACCGTGGAACAGCGCACCCATGTCCTCGAGACTTGGGCGCGCCTCAAGGACCCCCAGACCAAAGGGCTCCTCCTGTGGTTTTGCGCCCACCCGCGGGTGGTTCACTGGCTCCGTGGCGCTCCCCCCACTTGGTGCGGCTTGCCGCGGAAGGCCATGACGAGCGCATTCAGGCCGCCTTGCAGGTGCTCCTCCCCGGCCCTAGCCTGCCAGCTCACTCCATGCGCTTGGCCACCCTCCCCTGCCGCATGGGCGGGTGTGGGCTCACCCGCGCCGCCCGCCTCGCCCCCGCCGCCTTCCTTGGCTCTGTTGCTCAGGCCTGGGCGGAGATCCGCCGGTTGGTCCCCAGCGCCGTCAGCGCCATTCCCGACTTGGTCACCCCATCCCCCTTCCCCTTTGTGCAGGCTGTGCAGGATTCTTACCTCGGGATCCAGCAGGCTTGCGACCTCGTCCGCCCCGCTCAGGCCGTCCACCGTCGCCTGCCCCGGGGCACGCCCGGCGTGTCCACTGTCGTCAGTCCTAGTGTCTTCCCTGCCTGCGTTCATGAAAAACAACAAAAGACCTACGCGGGTATACTACACTGTGCCGACTGGATGGGTCTGCATGCGAGCTTGAACGATCAGGGGAAGGCTTGGCTTCACTCCGTTTCCCTTGAGGGGAGCGTGGGGTCCGCATTCCTGCGCGCCCTCCCCATGAGCCCTTTGTTCACACTGGTTCCGGCCCTTTACGCCATCGCTCTCCGCCACCAGCTCTTTGCCCCGCAACCTCTCATCACGGCGGGTGCGTCCTGCGGCAGCTGCGGGCTTGCTCTGGATACTACTGGGACGCACTACATCGCGTGCATGGGTGGCCAGCAGAACCAGAACTGGTTCCTCTATCTCCATACCGCTCTCCTCCGGGTGGTGTGTGCCATGGTTCGGTCGGTCTTTCCCCACTCCACCATCAAGTGCGAGGACGCGGATGGGGCCGCCCTCTACTCACCCAACCATCGCCCCGATATTACCGTGCTTGACTACGACGGGCAGGGTTGCCACCTGCTCATCGATGTCTCCGTGGCTCGGCCGCTTTCCGGTCGCCACATCCTCCGGGCGGCTGTGGATGCCGGCGCTGCTGCCGCTGTGGCTGAGCGCGACAAGTTTGCCTCCTACGGCAATGTGGGGCCCCACCGGGTCATCCCCTTTGTCCTTGAGGAGTTCGGGGCCATGGGCCCCAAGACAGCGGAGTTTTTCCACGAGTGCTGCCAGCGCCGTGAAGACCGCCTCGACCTCGAGGGTCAGACCGCCCCGTGGTCGGCCCGCACGTGGTCCTCGTATTGGCGGCAGCGTCTGTCACTCGCCCTCACTCGCACCGTGGCTGATGTGTTATTCCGCCGCACCCGGGCCGACTTTGTCGCGACCCATGCGGTCTAGATCCCTTCCAGGCCTGCATGGTGGGCCGGCAGCGCTGTTGCTGCGTGTAGTTTTGTGATGTATAGTTAGTTGTACCTTGTGCCGCTGGCGTGATCCTTGGATGTCTGTGTCAGATTACTATTAATTTCTTCAGGGTTATTCTCCCAGTTATCGGGTTTTTCCTTATGTTGCATGCCTATCTCACCTCCGTAATCTATCATTCTCAATGAATATATATTATAAAAATATAATTACTGGAAGATATAATATATATATACGGCTATACAAGCGCTAGGGCATGGCTTCTCAACAGATAGTGACTCTCTGCATAGGCAGAGCGTGGCTAAATGCTAACACCCATGGGGGTCCCATTATAGGTGCCCATGGCTTGGCTAAATTCTGAAGGCGTCATCCATGGGGGCCGGGCCAGTATGGGCGCACATGCGCGTAGGCCACATGCTAGGCTAAGCCTGACTAATCTACACTACTGGTATATATTCCCTAGACTGAGGTTGCTGGGGTGGCAGGACGGGTGCCTGCCAGGGCTTGTGGTCAACGTTGATGACCGATTCCCTCCAGTATATATACCGGTTTCCCCCCTGCGCTCTGCCGGAGCTGAAGGTAGGTCGGCCATAGCTCGCGTCGCCGTTGTTCAGCTGGGCCTGCAGGGTCAAGTCGTCATCCAGCATTGCATTGCGTGTAGCGAGTCCGCGAGAGCTTGTTGCGGCATTTAAGGAACGACAGCTTATGTACAAGTCCGCCATGTACTTAAAGGTGAGGAGCACGGGTGCCGGGCCAGCCTTACCCCGCGCGCGGGGGAGGCGGACAGCCAACATCCGCAGCTCACCATGCGCAGTGAGTTGCATGGGGGCAAGAATGTTAAATGCCGTGAGAAGAGTCGCCGAGGTCTCCTCTGCTGGCTGGTCGAAGTGCTTGACTATGACATTGTGGCTGCGCTTGTCGAGCTCGGCCTCGGACCTCACGATCGAAGGTCGAGTGCGGCTTGTTGCTTGAGCTGCGCCGCGATGGTGGAGGTGGTGGAGGTACGTGGTGTGACCATGCTTAAGCAAGTCCGCCCAGGTCTGGGTGGAAGGAGCGTCGCTGGCCGGGCCAGCAGAATCTGTCATCATGACGGCTGGGCAGCGATGTTCTTCACCGCCTGGGCGGTGAGGCCTGCGGTGTCGTGCAAGCACTCACTTGGGCGGTGGCGGTGGCTTGGAGGCGCTGGTCGAGGTACGTCGAGGAGCTGGGCCTTGATCTGTCGGCAGTGGAGGCGGAAATGGCAGTGGAGGTGGAGGCGACGGTGGTGGAAATGTGAGGGAGCTCAGGAGCCAGCTGGCGTCAGTGCCTCCTGGCATTGCTGCCACATCGGCAGCAAGGGGGGTCACGTGCTGCTGAAAGGCTTCCGTAATTAGGATGGAACGGAGTGTGGGTGCGGAGATGGACGGAGCCGGCAGATTTCGCCATCAGAGCGCTGGAGAAGGGAGCAGAGGATGATGTGTTGGAGTTGGGGGCGGGGGCATCCGAACATCTGGAAAGCTGGGTCCGCTGACCCAGGTGCCGTCGGGGTGCATGGATGAGGCGATCGGTGTCGTACGTGGAGATGGAGGCACATGCAGGTCGTATAAAGCGAGGCGTAGTCCCCATAGAAGAGGCAATGCATGGCAGTCGGCCGGGGACATGTTGGTCCAGTCGTGATCGGCGACCTGGAAAGGTTGGGGCGGGCCGAAAGCGCGGTTCTGTTGGGCGCGATTCTGCTGGGCGACTGCGTTTAGGATCAGGCGATGCCGATGGCGAGGCCGCAGGAGCCTAGTGCACTACAATGCTTGAGTAGTGGCAGGTTGCTGCCTGGCAGGCCGGGCCGGAACTGCATGCAGCCGGAGCTGCAGGCGAATTTTCTTGGCTCATCGCAGCCGCCAGGCTGCGTTGCATAGTCGAGCGCTTGCTCGTCATTATATTGCGTTTTAGTTTCGGAAAAATATATCAGCGTGTGCGTCTTAGAAAGACAAAGCGATAGGGATATTCACGACCGAATTTGGTGCCCGTTAATATGGTGAAAGTTATGAGCTCCTCCGTCAGCCATGACTACCTCGTGGCTCGTGGCTCCAAGGACGCGCCCATTACTACTATTAATTAATTAATTAAAATCATAGCTCCGTGGGGAGCATATGTAACACATAGCCCAGAGAAAGGGGCATCTATATATATTAAAAATATAATTACTTACAGCAGAGTGAAATCACTCAAACCAAAGCAAACGCCCAGCTATAAACCTATATACAGAGCCATGTCAAAGCTCTATACTACGATAAGACCAATGGAAACGCCTAACGGGAGGAACCTAATAGCCCTGCTGCACCGCAAAATCAGCCCGCGTACGGCGGAGCATGATGTCAGCCATGGCCCGAGTCAGCGCCACCGACAAGCGCTGACGCCAATATGACGTCCAGGTCCGCGCCGACCATGGGGCCCGCTGGCCCTCCAGGTCCAGCCGATCCTCCCGGAGCCGGCAACACTCCTTGAAGAAGGCGGGGGGTCTATATATATGGGTTGTCCCCGCGGCAGCTTCGCCTCTTCTTGGACGCCCAGGCCCCGCCTCCCGGCCCGGTTGCCAGTGGGGGCTTTCTCATCACCTCCCTCAGCCTGGCGCAGGCCGCCATGCTGCGTGTGGAGTTCGGGGCCCCCATCGCGGTTCAGGGCGGCCAGGCCATCTTGGTGGACTCGGCCGGGCGCGCTCAGCCCCTAACCGCGGGGACGCCTGTTTCTGCCTTCCTCCACGACATCCTGGAGTTGGCAGGCATCCCGCACGAATGGCACCCCGCGGCTGACCAACCGGTCGGCATCCTCTCGCGCGCCCAGATTGCTGCTCTCCCGGGTTGCTGGGAGGCCGGCTGGGACCCGCCCCCCCCTCATGTCCGGTCCCTTCTGGAGGGGGACGACCCCGAGTCGGGCTCCTGTGCCATCTGCCTTGAGCCCTTCCGGCCGGGGGATGGCTTGTGTCGCCTGCCCGCGTGCGGCCACACATTCCATCAAGCGTGCATCGCGCGCAGCTTGCTCCACTCCGTGCCGCGCTGCCCGTTGTGCCGGGCTGTTGTGCCGCCCCCTGGGACTGCGCTTCCTCTCGGCCCGCCCCCGGTCTCGCTGGGTCCCCTGCCGGGTCCCCACCGGGCCCCGGGGCCAGCTGCCTCCCCGACCCCTCGGCCGCCGCCCCCGGCCTCGTTGCCGGGGCCTGGGGTGGTCGCGGGCGCGCTGGCGAGTCCCCCTGGGAGGGGCGCCGGCGTTCTCGATCCCCCTCCGCTGGGGGTCTCCCCGGTGGGCACTGCCTCCTCCGTGGCCCCGGCGGGCATGCCGGGCGCTGGTCGGGTCGTGGTGCGCGCGCCTGCCGGCCCGGCTGGGGAGACGCCGCAGGCCCCACGTCCTGCCTTTGCTGGCGCCGCTCCCCGCCACTCAGCGCCCGCCGACGGCCTTCACCGGTGTGCCGTGCTGCTTCCCACGGGGTCCCCGTGTGCTGGTGTGTTCCACAACCGTAACCTCCTCTGCCAGCACCTTCGCGCTGTGCACCCCGATCTCGGCGCGGCGGATCTGCAGGCCATGAGCTGTTACCGGTGCCCGGAAGCTCACTGCCAGCGGGTGTACTCCATTCACGGGCGCGCTCAGCACGCGCGCGCCTGTGTTGCTCAACGGCCCCTCAACCGGCCAGCAGTCCCGGCCCCCTCCCCCCCTCCCGCCTCGGCTCCCACCGGCTCCCAGCCCCCGCCGCCCGACTACTCGGCCAGTTGGCGTTGGCTTGACACGGTTCCCTGGGATGCATGCGCCATCAACCCGACGTCTACCCTGACCGACCTCCCCCACCGCGCGCGTAGCCTTTTCGCGCAATGTGCAATCGTTTCTCTCCGGCGCATGCACGCCGCTCCGGACGACCCGCTGGGCTTTAAACTGCACATGGTGACCCCCCGCCTGCTCCTCACCCCTCTCGGGCGTGGTGTGCGCGGCCTCCAGGGTGCGGTTATTGCCCGTTGCCGACGCTTTCTGCAGGGGGACTGGGAGGGGCTGTTTGGCGTGCCGCCCCCGCGCACGGCCCGGCTGTCGGGGGAGGTCAACTTCGAGCGGGTGGCCGCCGACGTCATCCGCCTCGTCCGCGAGGGGCAGCTCAGCCGGGCCATGACCCGCTTGGAAATGGCCAAGCTGGCCCCCGCCAATGCGGCTACCCTGGCGGCCTTGGAGGCTCTTCACCCTGCGGAGCCCGGATTCCAGCTGCCCGTGCCGGACCCCCTGCCGGCCCCCCTCCGGCTGGACCGCGACTGCTTCCTGGAGGTGATGCGTGCGGTCCCGCGGGCTTCCTCTACCGGGCCGTCGGGCTGGCGCTACGAGCACTTGGAGGTCCTGGTGGGGCATGGGGGCGAGGACATTCTCTTTGACACCCTCATTGACCTGGCGGCTGGTCGCGTTCCTCCCGCTGCGCGCGAGTGGTTAGCGGGCGCTCGCCTCCTCGCTCTGCTCAAGGGTGTCTTGCCCCCCCCGAGGGCAAGGTGCGCCCGATCGCCTGCGGTGAGGTGCTCCGCAAGCTCGTGGGCAAAGTGATCTGCCGCCAAAAGGCGCCCGAGCTCCGTGCCTTTTTCTGCCCGCCCCTCGCAGCGGGTGAGACCTCGGTGGCGGCCCAGCTGGGGGTGACGACTCCAGGCGGGGCGGATATCCTCATCCATTCGGTGCAGGCCTACCTCGAGGCCCACCCCACCCACGCTGTCGTCAAGGTCGACTGCCACAACGCGTTCAACAGTCTGTCCCGCGCCAGCATGTTTGCGGCCGTCATGGAGTCCTTCGAGGACTTGTACGCTTGGACAGCCGTGTGCTACGGCCAGCCCGGCCAACTGGTTCACATCATGGAGGACGGCACTCGCGGCGGCCTGCTGTCGCGGTCGGGCACCCAGCAAGGGGACCCCCTGGGACCCCTGTACTTTGCCGCCCCCCTCCAGGGTTGCCTCCAAGCGGTCCATGCTGCCCACCCGGCGGTCGCTATTCAGGCCTACTTGGATGATATCTACCTTCTGGGCCCTGTGCCGGACACCACCGCGGCTCTGCTGGCACTGCAGACCGCGGTGGCCGACATCAACCTCCAGTTGACCCTGGCCAAGTGCGCGGTGTACTCGCCCCAAGGTGATTGCTCCGGCTTTCCGCCCCAGCTCTTGGGCCGGGACGAGCGCCTCCATGGGTTGGATGTCCTCGGCGTTCCGGTTGGCGACCCCGCGTTTGTCATCGATGCTCTGCGGGCCGCCCTCGAGGCACGCACTGAGGTACTGCCCTTGATTGCGCGCCTTCATGATTCGCAGACCAAGGGTCTGCTTCTGTGGTTTTGCGCTCACCCTCGCGTCGTTCACTGGCTCCGGGGCGCTCTTCCGGCTCAGGTCCGGCTGGCCGCCGAGGGCCACGACGAACGCATCCAGTCGGCCTTGGCGCAGCTGGTCCCGGGCCCCGACCTCCCGCCACATGCTATTCGCATTGCCTCCCTGCCTGCACGGATGGGTGGCTGCGGTCTGACTCGTGCCGCCCGGCTGGCCCCAGCAGCATTTTTGGGCTCCGTCGCTCAGTCGTGGGCGGAAAGCTGCCGGCTCCTGCCCCTTTTGGCAACGGCAGCGCCTGACCTCCTGGACCCCAGCAGCCCTTTGCCCTTCGTCACCGCCATCCAGGAGGCCTATGCTGAGATCCAGCAGGCCTGTTCTCCCGTCCGTGCCGCTCAGGCGGTACAGCGCCACCTCCCTCGCGGCACTCCCTCGGTCGCCTCCGTTCAATCTCCCGCCGCATTCCCTGCTCGCGTCATCGATAAACACCAGAAAACCTACGCGGGTATTCTGCACACGGCTGATTGGATTGCTCTTTTCGCGGACCTCAACGCCCAGGGACGTGCGTGGCTGTTCTCGCTTTCCTTGCGGAGTGTGGGCTCGGCGTACCTTCGTGCTCTTCCCATGGCCCCCCCATTCGCCTTGGCTCCCAGCCACTACTCGGTGGCGCTCCGGCACCAGCTATTTGCCCCGCAGCCTCTTGTTCCGGCCGGGCGGCCTTGTGGTAGCTGTGGGCAGCCGCTGGATCCCACGGGGACTCACTACCTTGCCTGCATGGGGGGCCAACAGAATCAGAATTGGTATTTGTATTTGCACACTGTCCTCCTGACGGTGGTGCTCGCCATGATTCGGTCGGTTTTCCCCCACGCGAACATCCGGTCCGAGGATGCGGATGGCGCTGCCTTCTATTCCCCCAACCACCGGCCTGACATCGTGGTGCTGGACTTTGAGGGGGGTGGCCGGCATCTGCTTATTGACGTTTCGGTGGCGCGGCCCTTGGCTCTTAGCCACGTGGCTGGGGCCTCCCTCACGGCAGGTTACACGGCGGACCGGGCGGAGCGGGCCAAGCTCCTGGCCTACGGCGACGTCGGGCACCATCGTGTGGTGCCCTTTGTCCTGGAGGAGTTTGGGGCCATGGGGCCCCTGACCTCCGCCTTCTTCAAGGAGTGTTGCCGGCTCCGGGAGGACCGGCTGGACCTAGAGGGCCAGCGGGCCCCATGGTCGGCGCGGACCTGGACGTCATATTGGCGTCAGCGCTTGTCGGTGGCGCTGACTCGGGCCATGGCTGACATCATGCTCCGCCGTACGCGGGCTGATTTTGCGGTGCAGCAGGGCTATTAGGTTCCTCCCGTTAGGCGTTTCCATTGGTCTTATCGTAGTATAGAGCTTTGACATGGCTCTGTATATAGGTTTATAGCTGGGCGTTTGCTTTGGTTTGAGTGATTTCACTCTGCTGTAAGTAATTATATTTTTAATATATATGGGTTTGTAATACAATCAGGGCGACAACCTGCAGGTGTAGGATGTACAACTATCACCTGCAGGCTCTGGGTGCACAAGGTGCACCTGCACGTACCGCCATGATGGTTCATGCCTCCTAAACAAGCACAGGCACACATTAAGGCGGCTTGAGGAGAGGGCCTAGAAGGCCTGCATCAGTGACATATGGGGTGGAAGGTATGTGGCTAGGCTATAGCTGGTAAACACATGGGCATCTCAGCAGAGAGTAGCTCCCTGCTTAGGCATAGCATGGCTAAATGCTGACTGCAACATCCATGGGAGGTCCCATTGAAGGCATTAAATTAAATTATAACATGACTCCGTTGGGAGATCATGTAGCACATATTCCCGTGGATGGATGGAGGGGGGGGGCAAAGCCGCGAAACCGAACTAATCTAACTCTATAAGCTAATCTAATCTAGAAAACCCTACCTATACTACTCAGCAAAGCGCCCCTTCCGCTTGGGGGGAGGGGGCTTGCCCACAGGGGCGGGCGTATGAGCCTGGACAATGGTCTTCCACCTCCTCTTGTCCTGCATAGCAGTCCAAGCAAGAGAGAGGGAGTGAATGCGATTTTCAAACTGCGCTGGGACCACTAGGTCAGCCATCAACTGCTGTGGGTACTGGGTCATGACATGTTTGCCTACCTTCTTAGGAATGTCCGTGAGGGCCAGGCCAGGTCAGGATATGCCGGCCTGGCTGGCCAAGCCGCTGTGGGCCGGCCAGACCGAGGGCGGTCATCTACCTGGCTGGTGCGAGCAAGATGTCCTACGAATGCTATCCTACGCTGTCTAATCTCGTCCGAAATGCGAGGCATGCCCTGGTACAAAGATTCTAGATGTCTATGCGTGGAAAACCCGACATTCAGGGCCTGACGGAGCATCCTGGTTACCGTGCCGTTTAGCTTGGCCGCCAGCGTGTCCGTGAGCGTCCATGCCTCGGCGCCATACGTGAGCACCGTGAGGACCAGGACCTTGAGGAGCATGCGCTTGCGGTGCTCGCGGAGGACCTTCGAGTGCCAGTAGGTTTTCAACGAACGATGCCGAGCCCAGGCCAGGCCGATGCGGGTGTCCACATCGGCGGCGGTGTCAGGAAGCATGCTTCCCAGCAGCGATCACGAAACGGGACCTCCGTCCCGTCTAGCAGCCGGGGTAGCGGCGGGCGACTGGAAGCCCCAATCACCATAGCCTCAGTTTTGACACTAATCTCCAACCCCACCGCCCGCGCCTCCAAGCCCAGACAGTCCAGCCAGGTCTGAATGTGCTCGGGGCGCGCGATGAGGGTGGTGTCATCCGCATAAATCAAGTCGGCCAGGCGGTAACCAGGTTTAACCCCGCCGTGCGCGCTCAGGCTGTCGTTAAGGATGTCCAAGCCAGGCTCGAACCCCTTAAGAGCAGTAAAGCGCGCACGTGCCCGGCGCATGACGTGATCAACGACAATAATGAACAGATATGGGGACAGGACACAACCTTGCCACACCCCGTGGTGAAGGGGGAATGGTGGGGTGGTATTGAAGGCATGGCGTAGCTAAATACTGAAGGCATCATATCCATGGTAGGTAGCCATGGCTGTCGGAGCTCATAACTTTCACGTTTGAGCACCGAATTTAGCCGTGAATATCACTATCGCTTCGTCTTTCTAAGACGCACATGCTGATATAATTTTCCGAATCTAAAACGCAATATATGGCGCACAAACGCGCCTCGACGCAACGCAGCCTGGCGGCTGCGCTCGGCAATGAAAATTCTGCAGCTCAGGCTGCAGCTTCGCCTTCAGGTCCGGCAGGCGGCGATGACACTAGTCGTGCACTGGTGGTCGTCCAGCAACCCCCCGGGCTTAACGCCTCGCCATCTGCATCGCCTGACCCCAAGCGCACCCGCCCAGCCGACGACACAGGAGGGTCTTCACGCCCAGAACCGAGCTTTCGGCCCCGGCCTTTCAAGGTCGCAGATTACGACTGGGCCACCATTTCTCCGACCGATGCTCTGCGCTGCATCTTCTTCGGGGATTACGCTTCGCTTTACGACCTGTGCCTCCATTTCCACTCCATCAATCGCCTCCTCGCCCCGGACGGCAGCCGCTGGGCCAACATCTACGGGCTGTCCGGCTGCGTCCGCCCCCATCTCCAGCACGCCATCCTCAACTCCCTTCTCCAGCGCTCTGACGGCGAGATCTGGGCTCCACCCCTTTCCGTCCCCACCCTCCGCTCCATCCTCACGGAAGCCTTTCAGCAGCACGTGACCCCCTTGCTGCCGACATAGCAGCAATCGGCGGCACGCTGACTGCTGAACTTCCTCACATTTCCACCGCCGCCGCCTCCACCTCCACGGCCATTTCCGCCTCCACTGCCGACATCAAAGCCCAGCTCCTCGACCTCGACCAACGCCTTCAAGCCACCGCCAACGCCCTTGAGAGCTTGCATGACACCGCCGGCCTCACCGCCCAGGCGGTGAAGGACATCGCCGCCCAGCCGGCGCCTGCTGGCTCGGCCGGCGATGCTCCCTCCACCTGGGCGGACTTGCTTAAGCAGCACACCACCTCCACCACCTCCACCATCTCGGCACAACTCAAGCAACAAGCCCTCGACCTTCGCGAGGAAGCCGACATCGCCCGGCGCAGCCACAATGTCATCGTCAAGCACTTCGACCAGCAGGCAGGTGAGACCTCCACGAGCCTTCTTGAGGCATTTAAGCGCGCCATTCTTGCCCCCATGTTACTCACTGGTGAGCTGGACATGTCGGCTGTCCGCCTCCCCCGCGCGCGGGGGAAGGCTGGCCCGGCCCCCGTGCTCCTCACCTTTAAGTACATGGCGGACAAGCTGGCGTTCCTTAAATGCCGCAAGAAGCTCTCGGAGACTCGCTTCACGCTGGACGACGACTTGACCCTGGCCCAGCAACAACGGCGACGCGAGCTATGGCCGGCCTACCTTCAGCTCCGGCAGAGCGCAAGGGGGAAGCCGGTATACTGGAGGGGGGCGGTCATCCACGTTGACCACAAGCCCTGGCAGCCCCTCCTGCCACCTCAGACTAGGAATATATATACCAGTAGTGTAGATTAGTAAGGCTTAGCCTAGCATGTGGCCCACGCGCATGTGCGCCCATAATGGCCCCCATGGATGATGCCTTCAACATTTAGCCATGCTTTGTCTATAATGGGACCCCCATGGATGTTGCATTAAGAACTTAGCCATGCTATGCCATGCAGAGAGATGCTCTCTGTCGAGAAGCCATGCCCTAGCCCTTGCATAGCCATGATGATCTTCCTCCCCCGTGCCAGGATCCCCTTAGCTGGGTTGAACCTGAGACAGCATGGTGGTGCCGGTGCCCTTGCGGCACCTAGAGCAAGTGTTGCTTACATTCCCACCCTTGCATGAAGTAGCCTAGGATGTATTTAAAGCCATATGCCCCTTCTCAGGGATATGTGCTACATTGACTCCCAACGGAGTGATGTTGATCCCACGCGGAATGGGGTCATTTTTGGCGCATTTTGCAAGAAAAAAACGCTAGTTTCAATCGTCCGATATCTTTTTTTCGCGCGAATTTGGCGTCCGATCGCGTATTTTCGAGCTAATTTGGTGTCATAATGCTTAATTCATGTCAATTTGAGCGTACATTCCACATCGAGAGGCTTGAAAGTTAGTAATTCATGTAAATTTTACGTGGAGAGACTCGACATCATCCTAACCTTTGTATTAACCATAGGACGAGCATTGCCAGCGCATGTCCAAGTGCTAACTTTCCCTCACACTTTCGAGGGCCTCTTCCGTAATTTGGCTTCCGCGATCTGCTGTTCCGTTTTCGAGTTCCTCCTCTTCTTATCGATCTCCTTTGCAGGCGCCCAGACTTCCACATCCTTCCAGCTCTTGCCATCCGTCAGCTTTACCACCTTCATCGCGTAGTCCAGCGGCATCCACCACAACTTGTTCTTCAACTTCCCTCCCTTCTCCCCCTCAGCGAAAAACTTAAATGCGACGTCCCTCCACTTGGTGTCGTATCCAGACACCTGCCCATAAAGCATGACGTCTTCTAGCTTGGCATACATTGGCGTAGCCGTATCCTTGTTCCCTGCTTGCATAATGGCTAAAGTCCACCCATCACACCAAAAGGCCTCTGGTGCTCCGAACCCCATTTCCCCGTCCATAAGTCTCATTTCCAACGTGGGCTTGTCATCATCCTCATCGCCCGCCTGACTGTCTTCCGCCCCCTTAGGCTCCTCCCGTCCGGAAGTGTCAGCATGTACAGCCGCTGGTCCGAAGCCCACCGCCACATTAGCCAAGCGAAGTAACTGCTCCACATCCTCATTACCTGCGAGCAAACCGATCATGCCATCAACGCATGACTAAAATCGAGTTAGTAGAAATCGGACTGCCAACCGTGAAAAATCAAAACACTCTACATACCAGAATTCACTCGCAGATTTTTTCTTACCCTTTTTGGCCTTTTCCTTCGACCTCTGCTCGCAGGTAGACCCCGTCTGGGGGTGGGGGGCAGGCGCCGGGGCGGGTTTGGCGGGCTCGGCAACCTTGGCAGTCTTCGCGGTCTTGGGTAACTTCTTGGAAGCAACGCGCTCCTTTCCCCCGTCCTCCTCCTCTCCGCCGCCATCCTCCTCCTCCTTCTCCTCCTCATCGTCCGAATCTGAAAGCACAACTGCTTTTCGACGCCGTTTCTGAGGCAGGGCAGGCTTGGGAGGCTTCCCCACCTTGGCCGATTTCTTGGAAGCAACGTGCTCCGCAGCCTTCCCACCCTTGGCGGATTTCTTGGTAGCAACGTGCTGCTCCTCCTCCTCCTCCTCCTCCTCCTCCCCTCCTCCTCCTCAGCATCGTCGTCCTCCTCCTCCTCCTCCTCCTCAGCATCGTCGTCCGAATCAGCCACTGCCACAACTGGCTTACGAAGCTGCTTCTTCGGTACCTGAGAAATGGCCAGAGTCGGCGGGGGAACCCGAAGCTGCTTCTTCGGTACCTGAGAACTGGGCAGAGGCGCCGGGGTGGGCAGAGTCGGCGGGGGAACCCGAAGCTGCTTCTTCGGAACCTGAAAAACGGGCTGCGACGCGGCAGGCTTGGAAGGCCCACCTCCATCATCCTCAACAAGTGACACGACTGCCCGTCGAGTCACTTGAGAAGCGGGCTTCTTCGCCGCAGGCGGATCCGAATCACCTTCAGGCCCCGTCATCTGTTCGGCCTGCTGCGTTCTGACCTCGACGGGGGTCTCTCCGCGGTTAGACCCTCCTGCCGGACCTCCATCCCCTCCATCCCCTCCCTCCAACAACTGTTGGTCATCCCTCTCCACCACGGCGGACGATCCCCCAGCTTCGTGGGAAGCTTTTCGCTTCTTCGCCCTTCCGAGCCTAGGCCCCCCATCACCTTCCCCCTGTTCAAGCCGCTCCCACAATTCACTCCCTTTCCCGATCCTTTCCACTATCTCTTGAAACCCCTTAATCTCCGTCTCGGTACCAAACACGATCACCATCGGTTCGAACCTGGAGAAAAAGTCGTGGGCGCAAGCCTTCAGCACATTATCGTACATCCCGCCCGGTTGGGGAATGTCCGAAGCTTCGGGCAAGGACCGAACGCCCACCACCTGGACTGAAAGTTACTCCACTTATCACCCCAAATGTTCGCCAAGTTCAGCAGGCTCAGGCACGGAAGGGACCTGCCCAAGGGAAAGGGGCGGGCTGAAGCTGAGGCAACCTCGCCTGCCACCTGCTTGACGAGCGACTTGTCATCATCATCACCGTCTAGTAACTGACAGCAAAACCAGACCCGGCGACGGCCCCAGTCCACACTCTGCCACTCATACTTCACGTCCCACTCCTCCTCCTCCTTCGCCTCCGTCTCCTTCCCCTTCCCCTTCCCCTTCGATCCCTTCTCCAGCCCCTTCACCGGCCCCTTCATCGCCGCCTCCTTCACCCCCCTTCGAGTAATCCAAGTTTTGGAGCGTACTTCCTGAACGCTTCCGGAGCCAAAAGTGCCAAACCCACCGTCTTGTCCTCGCTCTCTTTTAGCAGAATCTCCTGAAAGTCGATCTTGCCATTACTGATATCCTTTCTCGGAATCCTCAGATGTGCGGCGTGTTTTTTGGCTTTAAGAAGGTAGGCGATGTTCCTCGTTATGATGACGGCCACATCCCAAAATTCCCGGTATCTGGCCACAATCTCCTTCCTGCCGACCGGCCGAGCGAGAGGATGGAGATTGAAGACGAGTTCGAAAATATGAGACGCCACAAACTCCTTGCCATTTGCGTCCTTGCATCGCGCTTCCAGCGTCACATCCTCCTTGAATCTGGCGCAAATGGTCAGCCGCAGGCACTCCAGCACATCCTTGGCGATCTCCACCAACTTGGTGAGCTTTTCCGGTCCAACCTGGCAGCTCATGATGCAATCGATCACGGCGTCCATCATAGGAAGGCTGGCCAAGTTCCTGAAAGAAGTCCAAGAGACCTTCTGGCCTTTCTTCTCCCCCTCTGCATTGGCGAATTTGCACCTTTGCATCATCACCTCCTCAGGCGCGGGTTTCGTTGAGGCAGGATCATCAGTCTGCTCCTGTGTCAGACGGAGAAACGTGTTGGCCAGCGTGCGACTGTAAGCGGAATGCACTGAAGCAATGCTGTGGGCCGGCTTTTTCTTTCCTTCTGCTTCCTCCTCGTGTACATCCACCGCTGCCGGCTCCACATTCCCTTCCCTTCCCCCCGCTTGCCGCATAGCCGGGAGGATGTACGTGAGCAGATTGGTGTAGTGGCCATCCGCAATATAGTGGCCCTTCCCACGCGTGACTTTGCCGTATAGATATAGCTTGTTGTAGTTCCACACGTCAAGCAACGCCTGGCCCAGCGTACGATCCGCCACGGCTAAGTCCTCCGAATTCGCCCCCTTGGCGATGTCGAACAGCTTCTCCAGCTTGCCGGTCAGCACCGCCTGCGACATCAATTAACATCGAGCGAGCAACGACAAAACTCAGTCATAAAAGGCGAGGGGTATAGCTGCGGATAGACCCTAACAAAATTCGAAAAAGAAACGGCCGACAATACGCAACGAAAATTCCAACAAAAAAAAGGAGAGGGTCTAGCTGCAGCGAGACCCTCGCAAAAAACTTGAAGCGCACACAAAAAACAACCACGAAAATTCCGAGGGTCTACCCGCAGCTAGACCCTGCCAAAATAGATAGCTTACATCTTCTTTTGCCTTAGGTAGATTTCGCAGCTCACTCCACGACGGGAGCAGGTCGCCACCCTTGAGAAGAATGACGTTCGTACCCATGTAACCACCACGGAATTTCCGCAACAGGTCCTGGAAGGCGTGCTCCGCCTCCTTAGGAGTATTTGCGAAATTGGACTCCGCCCCACCCTCGCACATCATTGCCCGAACCTCTCCCCACCCGCCATCCGGCCCCCTGAGAAACGACTTTAACCCCTTAAAGTAGTGGTTCCCATCCACCACCGCGTACCGGAGAACCAGATACGGTACCGGTACCCGTTCCTCAAAAAATTTCGGATCGTAGGACTTCATCGCAGTATTGCACAGCAGGTTGAAAACTTGCCGACTGCCCTCGATCTCCTGAGGCAAAACTGCTTCCACCTCGTCCACCCTGGCGTAGGTACGCCACTCAAGTCCTCTCGCGAGGAAAGAGGTGGTGGACTCCGTGTTAAGCCACACGTCGACTTCAGTATCCGAAAGGGGCCGGAAGTACCTGGACCCCACATCCTCCGCGTCAATCTTGGCGCCGTGGTAATGCTTCAGCCACTTGACGAAATCCGGCATGCACAAGATTTGCTTGTCGAACAGGTCAGGTTGAGATTCGGCAAGCGCCTGGAAAGGGAACTGCCAGACCGGGACAACAACCTTGAAGTGCAAGGCGTTGTCCCGCGCATTGAGGAGAATGCGGCCGTTCTCCTTAATGGTTTCAAGGTTTAAACGCCGCTGCCTCAAAGCCTCTGGCAAAATAAGCGCGTTGACCGTCTGGATCCGCATACTGAAACATCCGGTCTGCTGAAAATCGGCCGGCCGAATCCAACGCGTTTCCCTGAGAGAATTGGCCTTCCGGATGTTCTGGTCCCTGACCTCCTTGTTCGAGTCGACCTTTTTCGAAGGCTTCCAGCTTTCAATGATAGGGTCGGTGTCCGGGTTCCCACTGCTCGTGAGCACCCCCTCCTTAAAAAGCTTGTTGAGTGACCGGAGCAGCTCAAGAAAGGGGGAGAACTCGGGCCAGTTTGGCAGGTCATCGACGTCCGCCATCCGCCTACTCGAGCAGTACTTGAGCATATCCTTCACCAGCGCGAACACGGCGTCATGACCAGGTAACTTCTTCTCCACCGTGGCGTCTTCGTCCCCCCCGTCATCCTGAAGTAAAAAATCGAAAAGGACCGCAGGATTTGCTCAAGTCAGTAATCTTTAGGCCGACCACGACATCCTGTTCAGGGACGAACAAAGTTCTGTTGGAATATACCTTACTGACACTAAACACCAAGTCCCGCAGCCGGTCAGCGTCTACCCGCAGCGAGAGGTCTAAATTTTCACAACAATCGTACCTGTCCAGTTTTCTGCTGCTTCTTGGCCTCCTTAGCCTTCTCCTTCTCCGCCTTCTTCGCCTCCTTCTCCGCCGCCTTCGCCTCCGCGTTCTTCTTACTGTTGGCCTTTGCCACCGCATTCAGCGCCCTTTTTCCCTCAGCGGCCCGACGACGAAAATCAGCCTTCATGAATTTCTCGATCTTGTCAACCTTTGCCTCTGAGTACTCCTTAGGCTGCCACTTGAAATTCTTGGTGGCTTTCGACTTCACCAGATTTGCGAATTCATATGCCAATTCACTCTTAAAGGTAGCGTCACCCAACACCTCCGTATCGAAATCGGCATCGACTTCCGCCTCAAGTCGTGTCAGGTACTTGCGAAACTCGGACCCCGCAGGTCCCTCCGAATCGACGCCATCGGGCGGAGACTTAAGCATGATCAGGCCAACAGCAATAATATGATCCTTCGCAACCTTCTTGCGGGAATCCAGCTTTTCCCTTTCATGCTCAGTCAATGGGCTTCGCCGCCTTCCCCCCCGCAGTACCCCCAGCGACAGCCCCCGCCTGCATGACAAAAAAAAACGAACAAGAAGGGACTTGACCTCAGTTCGATTGTTGCACCATCGTCTCTCTGCGGAGATACCCCTCAGCACGAAAAAAATCACACGAACTCGCGGCGGATGAACGTACCTGCACAGCCACTTCTCCCTCAGCGTCTCCCCCATCCTCATCTCCTCCAGCGTTTTCATCCCCCCCATCCTCATCTCCTCCAGCGTTTTCTTCCTCTCCGGCAGCGCCTGCTGAGGCCAAACCCCCCGCCTGTCAACACCGAATACGACAGCTCATTGGAAATCAAAATTAGTCGATATTTGTATATTTCGCATAATGCGCTCACTAAAACTTCAGGCGAAATGCAGACATCCGGATATCGTTTAATGCTTACCATTTCCATCTCGAGTCCAGACCAAATACCAGCACTGTCAACAGCCATCGCCGCAGCCGCCCCCTGAAAAAAGACAACAGATTGGTTGGGGGCACCGTTGAAATTAGCCGAACATGTCAGTCTCAATAAAAGGGTGAGGGTCTACCTGCAGCTAGACCCCATGTAAGATGCTCGTGGAAACTCGACGGACAAGCACCCACCTTATCAACCAAGTCTGACAAATTAGGTAAATCCTCCGATACGTCCCCTGGCATGGAGCCCCCCTGCATGATATGACAGGACAAACCATGAAGGTTGGTCAGCATATAGAGCCCTATTCAGGGAATGGAAACAACCCAAATCGATAAACGATATCGGCAAGTTAACGTACCGAAACGTAGAACTTCCACCTCCTCAAAATCTTCCCCAAAGGCCATATCGGCACTTGATGGGCTCTCTCCTTTTCCAGTTGCCGCCTCAATTCCGCCTCGAAGAACAACTCGAGGGACTGCCAATGGCCTCCCGCCTCTAAATCAGACCACTCCGTGTCTGTCTTGGTTCGGATACTCTGGAGACAATCAACCAACGAGATTTGATCCAACCATTCCTGGACGACTTCCCGGTATGGCTTATATGTCTGAATAACATGGAAGTCCTCCCGGTGCCGGAAACTTTGGATCACCTGTCCAGCCCAATCCAAAAAGAAAGCGACCGCTTCCCGCGAAAGGCTGGCGTCCGGGCTGACAAGAAAGTCAGTCCGCCACTTAACAAAAGATTGCAGTAAGTGGTCTCTTGCCATGTCCAAATGCGCGATCACTTCATGTGCGCGCTCCTCCAATCCTCCCATATATGATTAATTAATTTTAATTAATTAATTAATTAATCATATCCATGGGGGCCATTATGGGCGTGGGCCACATGCTTGGCTAAGCCTGACTAATCTACACTACTGGTATATATTCCCTAGTCTGAGGTGGCAGGAGGGGCCTGCCAGGGCTTGTGGTCAACGTGGATGACTGCCCCCCTCCAGTACACCGGCTTCCCCCTAGCTGCGCGCTGCCGGAGCTGAAGGTAGGTCGGCCATAGCTCGCGTCACCGCTGTTGCTGGGCCAAGGTCAAGTCGTTGTCCAGCGTGAAGCGAGTCTCCGAGAGCTTCTTGCGGCATTTGAGGAACGCCAGCTTGTCCCCCATGTACTTAAAGGTGAGAAGCACAGGTGCCGGGCCAGCCTTCCCCCGCGCGCGGGGGAGGCGGACAGCCGACATACATCCAGCTCACCAGTGAGTTGCATGGGGGCAAGAATGTCGCGCTTAAGTGCCGTGAGAAGGCTCGTCGGGGTCTCACCTGCCGGCTGGTCGGGGTGCTTGACGATGACATTGTGGCTGCGCTTGTCGAGCTCGGCCTCCTCGCGAAGGTCGAGGGCTTGTTGCTTGAGTTGTGGGCACCGCGATGGTGGAGGTGGTGGAGGTGGTATGATGCTTAAGCAAGTCCGCCCCATTACTACTATACTTGAAGGTCCCTAGGCTGGGGTCAGCTAGGCTGGGGTCGGCTGCCATGGCTTGTGGTCAACGTAGATGGTACCTCGATCCCTTCCAGTAGACCGGCTTCTTCCCCGCGGCTTCATATTGGCGGAGCTGGAGGTAGGTCGGTCAGAGCTCCCGTCGTCATATTGTTGCTGCATGCGCCAGCATCAAGTCGCCGTCGAGCGTGTAGGGTCGCCCTGCGAGCTTATTGCGGGGCGCTTAAGAGGAACAGCATCTTGTCCGCCATGGCCTGTCAGGTGAGGAGCAGCTAGCGGGGGTCTTTACCAAGATGTCTCGCGGAGACATGATCAAGGTCCACTGGTGGCCATGGTCACACAACGCGCCATGTACATTAATTTCTGTCACCGCGGGCACACTGACACACCGCCGCGTGGAACCCTAATTTGTGGATTAGCTGATACTTCTTCCCCATCTTACGTCTTTTTTTTTTTTTTTTCCTAATGAGATTAGCATAATTTGTACTCCGTGGCATGCCCGTGCGCATGACACGCAGGTACTTATCTTACATCTCTCACACACAATCGGAAAATATAGTTGTCTAACTTAAAACAAAAATACACACTTGCCAAAACAGCGTCAAATTTACACTGGTGAGTTGTATACTCACACATGAAAACCTAAAAAAAAAGACGATGGATGAAAAAGAATGGCTTGGCGTACACCAGCACCTGTAGCCACAGAAAAATGGCCACAAGCTTGTTGAGGGAGAATGCCCCCCAAGCTGTAGATTAAACCCTGTGCCACATCTCACACTTACACGGTGAGACAATGATTATAGTAGTAGATATACAGCAGGATCTATATCATACATTGGCAGCCCTTCTACCAGATGGTAGAGGGATTTCAGCAGCTTCGGGCTAGGAATGTCTCTGTACCAAATGAGAATTTTCATAAAGTGCAGATCTATTTCTTCGAACCAGGATGTCCCATAGCCCCATGGGCAGGTCTGGACATATGCAGGATGCTACTTTGAAGAAGAGAAAGGCCATACCGCTAAATCATGTGGGTCTGTCCCTCATTGATCACGTATGCAGTTTCATCGTACTGCAACAGTGCCTTAGTGCACGGTATACCCAAACAATACGAGAGGCCTCACTGAACGCAGTGCTTTAAAGTGCCCCCAAATTTATGCCCACGCCCATGGCAGCACATCCTCTGCGCGCAAACGCATAGAGCAAACGGTCACGGCCCCATGCACGGGAGATATTCCCGAATCGCATAGACTAATCCCAACTGATCTGCCAAGGAAGCTGCAGATAGTTACATCGAAAGATTTAAGATATGTACAGCCATCGAGACGCACACAAGCCAGCCAGTGCTCACACTGTGGATTCCCCTTGGTGGACCCCCGGCAGCTCCTCCTCCCTGGAGTGCGACTGCCTGCCCGGGCTGGATCCCTCCTCTTGCACAGGGACTGCCATGTGTGCTTGAAGTGTCACCTCCCCTTCTGGCCCGTGGAAGGAGGCGTCCTGAAGTTGGAGCTCTCCCCCACCTAGCGGCACCATCGAACTTCCACCCGTTGACGGCACCATCTGCTGCTGCGCGCTCCCCTGCATCATCCTCTTGCCGATCACGTACCCGTCATACCCCTCCTCCAGCGCGTCCGGCCCCATCGTGCCAACCCCATTTGCGGCTTCGGGAAACTCCTCCACCTCCCAGCGCAGCTCCCGCCGCTCCGTCCTCCCCCTGCTCGACGAGTCCTCCCCCAAGTGCGGCGCCGACCGGTGCGTACCTTCCCCGGTCTCAGGGTCCCCACCCTGCTCCCGCCGAATGCCCCCCTTTAGCACCCCATTGGGGGTTGGCGCCGGCGCGCGCCCATCGCCCCCAGGGCCCCTGTGGCCCGAGATGTCGGTTGGGGGCTGGAGCGATATCTTCTTGGCCATGGTCGTCTCGAACACTGCAAACGGGCGGCCGGGGAGCACGCGGAGCAGGGAGTCCAGGCTGAGGCGGGGAGCTCGCTTGTTGCCCTTGATCTCAATCCCCAACGATTCTCGCTTCGCGACCGCCCCCTTGGACCGCCACTCGGATGAGGCTCTGCTCAGATACCGCCCGCTCCCCGTGTCGCACCATATGGCCGGGTCGAGCGGCCCCAGCATCTTCTGGCGCGTGCTACGGTTGCCCGAGGCCTGCTTGAGCAGCCCGCTGGGGTCGAACCGGCCGCCGCCCTCGCTCCCGCTGTCGCTCTGCATGTCCGATTTGCGGGTGAAGGAGGGCACGCCGGACGGGATCCACGCGGGGATGATGTCTACGTGGTCCTGCGTCTCGCGGCGCGCGAGCAGGTCGCCCATCGCGGTGATGCCCGTGGGGAGTCGGCGGAAGCTCTGCGTGGGCGGGAACGAGCGCGCCTGCGTGCGCGGGCACGCGATCTGGAAAAGTTCCATTTGCTCCGAGAGACCCTGGGAGGGGGGGGGGGGTCGCAGGGGGCACGAAAAAGAAAAACGCGGAAAACGAGGCCCGCGTCAGGGGGTGGGTCGCGAGGGGGGCATGAATGGGAGCCCATATGGGGGGGTTCATGTTGAGGTATCCAAGACGGGAGGGCACCTGGCAGGGGCAGGTGGCGGGGACACGCACAAGGAATGGGGGCAGGGCAAACAGAGAGCAGATGCGTGTGACAAGCAGGTGGTCAGGCTTGCCGGGTGGATGGTTGTTGCGGTTAGGGAAGGTGCGGGGGCACAGATAGGGTGGTCCCAGGGGTGGAAGGCAGCCCTGGAAGCCCGCTGGAGCTGCGGGCTTCACCGCCAGCAGCGCGAACGAAGGGCAACAGACAAAGCAAAAAGGAACATAGTGACACATTTTCGTTGGGAAATTTTCGTTGGGCCCATAAGTGCTTCAAACAAAGCTGCAAACAGGCGGATCGCAGCTGGATTGAGTCTCAGTTATGCTTGAAAGAACAACATGTTTAGGCAATCAATAACCAATCATGGGGCATCAACGGACACCCGCACGCACAGGCTCCCCGGCTTACCTTGAGCGAGAAGTGACCCAGTGATTTGAACAACAACCCCTCCTCGTTGTAGTCTGTCGTCTGCAGCGCTTGCAAGAGCGCCGCGTTGCAGAGCGTCTGGCCGTTGGCTGCGGTGGAGGCGATGCGTGCCGCGCGGTTCATGAGGGGACCAAAGTAGGCGGCGCGCCCGGTGCTCGCATGCGGCATGCAGCGCGTGGGCACGTCCCAGTAGATGCCGATCTTGATGCGCAGGCCGCTGCAGGGGGCAGTCGAGATAAGCATATAAGAGAAGGCAAGTCAGGAAGCGTTCACATTCATGTCGACAGTGAGGGAGTTGGATGTGCAGGCCGCTGAGGGGGGGAGGACGTGGCACGAGGGAAGCAGGCATCACCACGATCAACAAAATCTTGCGTGAGCCACCAAATCGACACACATTGTGGTGCTTGGCGAGCAGGCCTCTGCAGGGGGTGGCACGGAGATGGAGGCCCAGAGGATGACGGCACGATGCCGACGCGCCCATCGACCAAAGGACGGGGGGCCGCAGGGCTTTCAAGTCTAGAACCTTGATCGTGGTAGTCATTGCCACCCACTGCCGACCCAGACATGCAGATGTGGGCCTAGGTGAAGAAGAAGAGAGACGAGAAGAGCGCTTCTAGGACCTCCCCCCCTTGCCGCCCTCCCCTCACTGCCTTAGCAACCCAGGCATGTCCAGGAGCACTCCCCCCCCCCCGCACCCCCCCTTGCACAGGAACAAACTGGCTACCCGCCATCTAAACACCCAAGAGCAACATAAAAGGCTCACCGGAATATGAACAAGCCCGCATGGGCCGAGCCATCATCAATTCCCTCGACGTTGTCCCACACAGGGTGCGCTTGGACCTCGGCGGCTGCCTCCTCCTCGAGCAATACCTGGGACCACGGGAGCGCCATCGCGCCCACCTGGAGCTCCTGGCTGAACGCGGCGGCCTCCAGGGGGTCGCCGAACGCGAGCAGGAAGTTGCCGTCCTTCTCCTCGCATTCGTACCCGCGGTGCTTGTGCAGCGTGCGGCGCACAAACTTGCTCAGGATAGCGGTCGCGGGCAGCAGGCTCGGGTTGTTCTTCAGCGAGCTCATGCCGCCTACGAACGTGAACACGATCGCGATCGGATCGCGGGGGGCGATGCCCTCCACGTGGGACATGGCCGCGGGCGCGTCGAAGAACGAGGGGGACAGCTGCTCCAGGGACTTGATGGGCGTGAACGGCGACCGCTCCGCCAGCGACTGAGGGAGCACCTCCACGAGCTGCAAGGGGGGCACCTCACTCGCCAGCCGGTGCTCGCCCAGCGAGTGGATCACGAGGTGCGTGTCGCCCAGGACAGAGGCCGTCCCGAGCGCCGCCCACGCGTCTATGGACATGACCACCTGGCCGCCCGCCTGGGGCGCGCTGTGGATCACCCTGGCCACGTCGAACATGCGGCCCTTGCACTCGGTGCGGCCATTGGGCAGCAACGTCCGCTCCTCCGGGATGCCCGTGTGCACGCCCATGCGCACGCGCAGCCCCCTGTACAGCAGCGTGCCGTCCCTGCCAACCACCTCCTGGCCGAGCGGGTGAGAGAGCAGCCGGTAGGGCCACGCGTTGGGGAGCGGTGGGTGCGATCCACCCGGCTTGGACGGGCCGAGGACCTTGTCGGGCTCGAGCAGCCCCGCCTGCGCGTGCAGCACAAAGTGGAGCGCGTCGCCCGCGTCAGGGAACACAAACTGCATCGCGTCGGCGTCGCAGAAGGCCTCGCACCCGTTGTAGTTGATCATCAGCACGCGCAGCACCTGGCGGCCGGGCGAGGGGGGCGGGAGGGTGTGGCATGGCATGTGTGGGTATACAGTCATCAGGCGGTTTGGAGTGGGGGGGCGATGGGATGTTTCGGCGTGGCGTGTGGACATGAAGTCAAGCTGAGGACGGGGATCCCGAAGGTTAGGGTGGGTGAGGGAGGTCCCTCTAAGGCCTTGAGCTCCAGACATTGCTCGATGGAGGCACAAGGTGTGGACGAGTGACATGGGCTAACGAGCGGGTGACAGAGATGGGTGCCTGGGAATTTGGAACAAAGATGCACAAGGAGATCCAGGGTGCATGCGGGATGCAAAATCGCAGGTCTGAGATTTTGCAAGACAGGCTGGTTGAGCACAAGGTGACATCCTGCTGTAGCCTCCTGTCATGGACGCGTCATGGACACGCCGTTTTCCTGTCATTTCCATGGCAAGGCACACCAGTTGTACAGTATACTGTTGTGCAGAACGCTGTTGTACAGTACGGTGATGACCCGTGCTCGTAACGATGCTCAAGACTCGCTCACCCTTCCCCCATCCCCCCATACCAAGCTACTGCATGTATCGAGCCCAGAACAGACTCCCAGCGTTTCATTACAGCTGCGCCCGTACCCTGTGGTAGAGCTGCACCGCCTGCAGCATGGACTCTGGGTTCCACTCCCACAGCGTCTCTGCACCTTCCACCTGCAGGGGGGTGGTGGCGGTGGGGGGGGCAGAGCATAGAGGGCAATGGCAATATGGGGTTGAAAACAGTGGATGCCAGCCAGGCACAACGTGAGCCCGCGACAAGTCAGCTGCAGTGCTTAACTGTGTGAAATCTCAATCACAGCGGAATACTATCTCCTTCCCATCCTGTTGCCACGTAGTAGTAGCTACTCTTTTCAGGGCGGTCGTGGCATCGGCTTTGCCTATGCGCCCTGGCCTTTGTGGCATTAACAAGACAGGGGGGGACACTGGAGTTGTAGACAGGTTTTCTCTTCCCTTCTGTCCCTGGACCAGCCATCACCCCCACTGAACAAACCTTTGCGAAAAGCTCTGGGGCTGCGTGGCGGCATGCGTCTGGTATTGCATCCCATCAGGGCGGAGCGCAGCTGCTATCTGCTAGCGTGTGCCGTGTAGGCAGCTACGAGGCGCGGCATGGCATCGCCACCGGCTACAAGGCATACCTAGGATATGGCAGACCCGGCAACAAGGACTAGCGGCAAGGCACACCGTTGTGGCAAATACCGCGTACAAAACATGAGCATACGTACCTCTGACAAAAGAAGGCCGTGACAAAAGCGGCCGCCACACGGCAAGCCCTGGCCCCAGCACGCAAGCTCCACAGGCAAGCACCACCAGCCGCTGTCACACGTGCACGCAACAATGCCACTCATATCCCGCCAACAACATCGTCACAGGCACACACACAAAGAAGCACTCACATGCATAGACGCCACCATCACAAGCACGCACACACACACACACACACACACACACACACACAAACACAAATACATTAACTACACGGTCCAGCCGCGCAAAAACAAACCACTCACATCTGCTAGCACCACCGTGACATGATCGCCCCACCCCACTTGGAAAACCTTGCTCTTCCGGCGGGGCAGCCCCTGGAAGCTGGTGCTCCCGCCAACCTTGGTGCGACAGCACAGCCAGAGGAGGACGAGCGTGAGGAGGCCGAGCAGGCAGCCGGCGGTGGCCAGAAGCGCCACCAGGAGCGTGCGCCGGTCCCCCTGGTCCCCCTCGATCTCGCACAGGGTGCCCCTGGCGCCGCCAGTGCAGGCGCACCAGCCGACGGCAGGGGGCAGACCCACATGGGACTTAGCGTTCTCCTCGGAAGTCGGGAAGTGGCACACGCCGCGGCCGGAGCAAGGTTTGCTGGCGTTGCCGCAACCAGGGGAATACTCGCACACAGGGAAGTGGGGCGGGTCGGTGCGCATGATGGGCGCCAGTTCCCGCGCATACAGCTTGCAGTTGGTGGTGCGGTCGCGGTCGCGGAAAGGCGCGCTGCGGGTGATAAGTCGCTGCGAGGGCACCTCACCGTCAAATAGTCGCTCGCGCGTGTGCTGGTGCAGGACTGCGCCCATGTAGGCGATGTACGCCACCAAGTCCGCCTGGGGCACCAAGGGGGCGTTTGGGCAGGGGGTGTCATGCGGGCACCAGACGTTGTTCAGGTGATGCCATCACAGTCGGTTGTTGAGTGATGCCGTCACGAGGTATTTGAAAAACAGCGCCACCGTGATTTGATCGTGGTTTGATGAATGGCATCGCCAGATAACCATGGGCAGTACCCCCCCCTCCCCCGCGCTTAAGATTGGGGTCCGGCGGACCCAGGGCTACGACCATAAACCTAAAATAAAATCCAGGGCTGACGACCTTTGAAGTTGAGAGCGGTAGGATCTTTAACCTGATGCAGTATACCTAAGTCCATAATCTATATTGCATACCACTGACCTGCCATTCGTACCTACTTTAAGAGATCTTTTGCCCAAAACCAGCCCTGCGATCTTCAACCTGAAATTTCAAAATCCAGGGTCTCAAGATCTTAAACCTGGGAATCTTAAACGTGGGGCTGGGGGTGTAGATGCATGCTCACGCGCCAACATACACCGCCCGCATTGGTAGCTTACTGAAGTAAAGACTTGTTAGAAAACTTTCCGCCTGAAAACGTTAAAAAAAACAAAAGAAATTATAATTAGCGAAGACTCTGCAGCCAAGATGGTACGAAAAAAACAGGATGTTGGCGGAAAACGCCTGACTCTGCAGACATTCACCTCACGCTTCACCAACACTACTGCTTGTGAAGATGCGCACATGATTTGTTTGGATGGATGGATGGATGGATGGATGGATGGATGGATGGATGGATGGATGGATGGATGGATGGATGGATGGATGGATGGATGGATGGATGGATGGATGGATGGATGGATGGATGGATGGATGGATGGATGGATGGATGGATGGATGGATGGATGGATGGATGGATGGATGGATGGATGGATGGATGGATGGATGGATGGATGGATGGATGGATGGATGGATGGATGGATGGATGGATGGATGGATGGATGGATGGATGGATGGATGGATGGATGGATGGATGGATGGATGGATGGATGGAGGGAGGGATGGATGGATGGATGGAGGGATGGATGGATGGATGGATGGAGGGATGGAGGGATGGATGGAGGGAGGGAGGGATGGATGGAGGGAGGGAGGGATGGACGGAGGGAGGGAGGGAGGGAGGGAGGGAGGGAGGGAGGGAGGGAGGGAGGGAGGGAGGGAGGGAGGGAGGGAGGGAGGGAGGGAGGGAGGGAGGGAGGGAGGGAGGGAGGGAGGGAGGAGGGAGGGAGGGAGGGAGGGAGGGAGGGGGAGGGAGGGAGGGAGGGAGGAGGGAGGGAGGAGGGAGGGAGGGAGGGAGGGAGGGAGGGAGGGAGGGAGGGAGGAGGAGGGAGGGAGGGAGGGAGGGAGGGAGGAGGGAGGGAGGGAGGGAGGGAGGGGGGAGGGAGGGAGGGAGGGAGGGAGGGAGGGAGGGAGGGAGGGAGAGGGAGGGAGGGAGGGAGGGAGGGAGGGAGGGAGGGAGGGAGGGAGGGAGGGAGGGAGGGAGGGAGGAGGGAGGAGGGAGGGAGGAGGGAGGAGGGAGGGAGGGAGGGAGGAGGGAGGGAGGAGGGAGGGAGAGGGGGAGGGAGGGAGGAGGGAGGGAGGGAGGGAGGGAGGGAGGGGAGGGAGGAGGGAGAGGGAGGGAGGGAGAGGAGGGAGGGAGGGAGGGAGGGAGGGAGGGAGGGAGGGAGGAGGGAGGGAGGAGGAGGAGGGAGGGAGGGAGGGAGGGAGGGAGGAGGGAGGGAGGGAGGGAGGGAGGGAGGGAGGAGGGAGGGAGGGAGGGAGGGAGGGAGGGAGGGAGGGAGGGAGGGAGGGAGGGAGGGAGGGAGGAGGGAGGGAGGGAGGGAGGGAGGAGGGAGGAGGGAGGAGGGAGGGAGGGAGGGAGGGAGGGAGGGAGGGAGGGAGGGAGGGAGGGAGGGGAGGGAGGGAGGGAGGGAGGAGGGAGGGAGGGAGGGAGGAGGGAGGGAGGGAGGGAGGGAGGGAGGGAGGGAGGGAGGGAGGAGGGAGGGAGGGAGGGAGGAGGAGGGAGGGAGGGAGGGAGGGAGGGAGGGAGGAGGGAGGAGGGAGGGAGGGAGGGAGGGAGGAGGAGGGAGGAGGGAGAGGAGGAGGAGGGAGGGAGGAGGGAGGGAGGGAGGGAGGGAGGGAGGGAGGGAGGGAGGAGGGAGGGAGGGAGGGAGGGAGGAGGGAGGGAGGGAGGGAGGGAGGGAGGAGGAGGGAGGGAGGGAGGGAGGGAGGGAGGAGGAGGGAGGGAGGGAGGGAGGGAGGGAGGGAGGGAGGGAGGGAGGGAGGGAGGGGGAGGGAGGGAGGGAGGGAGGGAGGGAGGGAGGGAGGAGGGAGGGAGGGAGGGAGGGAGGGAGGGAGGGAGGGAGGGAGGGAGGGAGGGAGGGAGGGAGGGAGGGAGGGAGGGAGGGAGGGAGGGAGGGAGGGAGGGAGGGAGGGAGGAGGGAGGGAGGGAGGGAGGGAGGGAGGGAGGGAGGGAGGGAGGGAGGGAGGGAGGGAGGGAGGGAGGAGGGAGGGAGGGAGGGAGGGAGGGAGGGGTTACAGTTGGACGTGCGCTTTCCCCAAAATGCTTACTCCTGTTTTTGTAGAATCCTCCTGTCGGCAGAGTCAGGAGGTTTGCACCAATATCCATCGTCCAATCAGTAGACGCCAATGGAAATCGTCTCAGCGTGTCCGCTCTTCCACACTTCTCCAAATACATTGGCTTCGCCCTTTCTTCGAACCTTTGGTTCTTACGAAAATGGGCTCTGCCGGATTATCATGCAAACCTATACATATGCACGGTATACCCCTTACCTGCCGGATTATCATTCAAAACTATACATATTCATGGTATACCCCTTACCTGCCAGTCGACGCAGGCCTCCACGCGGTTTCCCCCCGCGAGACTGTCTGGGTAGGCAAACGCCTGGTATTGGGATGGCGTGCACAGGAGGGAGACAAGTCGCGTGTGGTTGTCGTCCGGCAGCACGCGCTGGAGGACCTCGAGCGCCGGCGTGTCCCAGTCAAAGGGGAAGGGCTGGATTGCCAGGAAGCGGCAGGTGGGTCCCTGGTGCGCGTGCAGAACCGACGCGAGCGCGTCCTCATACGCCGAGGTCTCGTCGCTCGCGGCCGGCGCGGGGAAGATGCGCATGCTAGGGCCTTCCGAGCCCCCCGTGGTGGAGAGGATGGAGACAAGCGGGTTGGTCCCTGAGGCGCCCGGCAACGAAGGGATGCCGTTTGCGGGGTCGACGGTGCCCGCGGGAGCGACCCAGTTGTCGTAGAAGGGCGCAAACACGCCTGTGGCGTTGGCAGGGTTCCCCTGGATGGGCGGCCGCCAGAACGAGGCCGGGTAGGTCGCGGTGAAGTTTGTGAACCCGTCCACGAACGCGCGCGATGTCTGCACCCACTTGGGCAGGAAGAAGATGGGCATGTAAAGCATGAGCTCGTCGTTGTCGCCGTCCATCTGCGCGCGCGCGTGCGCAGCGAGTGACGCCCACGCCGCCTTGGTGGGGCCCACGTACGAGGTCGCAAGGTACTTGTTCAGGAACGCAGCGGTCGAGAGGCTCTCGTCCATGTCGCCCAGGATCCAGAAGCTGCGGTCGGGCCCCGTTGCGGCGCCCAGCCGGCGCATCGCGTCGACGACCTCGCGGCTCAGTGTCGCGGCATAGTGGTCGAAGAAGAGCACGCTCGTCCAGTTGGGGTTGCGGATGGCAGCCTCGGTGCTCGCGAGCGTGCGCGAGAGGGACATGCCGCTCAGGGGGTTGGTCTCCCTGCCAGGGACCCAGGGGCATGGTGGTGGTGGTGGGGTGGGGGGGGGGGGGGCAGCATGCCGGGCAGTGCATGCGCCAGCCATTCCATATGAGAAGAAATTCAAGGATGACACGCGTTACTCAGAACAGGTGGTGAGGGGCCTGTAAGGGACATCACGGGGCAGCGACGCGTGCTGTACTGGATGGTGTTGGGTGGCGATCAGGAGAATAAGGTGAAACACTTGCCTCTATGGGGACGTCACCGGACACCACCAAGCTGCTACAAACACAACAGAACCGTGGTGGGCCGAAGCCTCTAATTCTTCGCTTCCATGCGAGGACCCGCCGGGGTCCCACCGCTGCCCTACCAGACGCTGCCCAAGCCGAGTAAAGGGCAGACATGGAGGCGCCACGCATACTTGCCCCTTGGACCCACTCTCCCATACACCAGTACCTCGAGGCTCCACCCGAGAAAGGGAGCCCGTGGTAGGTGCAAAGCTACAACGTCGGGTAGTTGCGAGACTATCATTTCAAGAAGGGCTGGCAACGAAACTACCAAACACGTGCGCGCGGTGACACTTAAGGCCATGGTGACCACGATGGCCACTACCAGGATGCATGACGGGCAAATGTGCATGCCCTTACCAGATGCTCCCCCCAGGCTCCCCCGCACTGCCTCCAACCCCAACCCCCCACCCCACCCCCGGACCCCACACACAACAGCCCCTTGCACGCACCACAGGTAGGTCGACCCCGCAAAATCGCTCTGCGCCTGGTTGACGGCGTCCAGCACTAAACTCTGCGCGGGGGTGGCAACCGGGGCGTTTGACAGCACCTGGATGACCACGGCGGATCGGTTGAAGCAGGTGCAGCCCGCGGCGGAGACGGGGGCCACCCCCGGGTCACCGCACACAGGGAAACCCTCTTGCCGGCACACCTCGCGAGCGATGTCGGCTTGGCCGACCTGCAGGGGGGGAGGGCGGGGCACGGAGGTGCGGCACACGTGGAGGGCAACTTGGAGTCCTGTGCAGTGGGGCAGCCATGACGGTGGCTGAGCCCAGGGTGGGGGCCGTGCCAGTGAGCGAGGCATCGAGCGCAGCATGATGCTCAGGGACCTTTCTCGGAGCCACTCTTGCCGACACGGGACACGGGCACTTCTTTCTAATTACCCCCCCCCCCCCCTCCCGCTTTCCCTTTATTCCTTCAACTTCAAGGGTCCCATACCTCCTGCCTGAATACCGCGGCTTTCATGCTTGCTGGTGGTGGTCTGTAAATCCTAGTGCTTCACACCTCTGTCGGCTATCGATCCGTTGTGCACACAAGCATTAGGGAAACCACCATGCGCCCGCCAGAAGCACCATTCGATTGACAAGGCCTGACCCTGCCAACGTGCCATCCATAGAAGATGCCCGTGCCGCAGTGCTCTACACTGCCGGAGGCACACACGCCCGCATACGGCTGCCCAGATGAGCACACAGCATGAGGCTGAAACTTGGCACACGTTTGCCACACCACACGATGCCAAGACGGGCGGGCTGGGGGCGTGCGCGCCAAGTCCAGGCGACGCATCTCAAGTCTCCAAGGGGGCACGGGCACGCCTGCCACGAGATGCATAACCAGGAAGACCTGTCAGGCCGATACGACATCTACTGTGCAGTGACATGCAAGGGGCATATACGGGGTTGAATCCGGTAGGACCATGGGGCGTCTCTGGGGTGGAATATGGTCATATTATTATGGGTAGCTGGGATGGAGGGGCGAGGGGCCCGTCGGCGAAAGCAACAACACCAGCATCTGCCCTCACTAGCCCAACTGTCTGGCAGAAGAGACCTCGGCCACCCACCTGTCCCGAGGAGTAGATGGAGGCGGCCGGCGACAGGCCCGCGCTCAAGACCCGATCCGACTGCAGCTCGTACGCGGCCAGGGCGACCGCGGCATACCCCTGCGAGTACGTGTGCTGGTCGATGTACGTGACGGGCACGCCGTTGCGGATGTCAGTGAGTATCTCCACGCTCGACTCGAACACGGCCACATGGATCTCCCCCATGTCCCCCCGTAGCTGCTGCACCTCCTTTATGATGGAGTAGGACGCCGCGTCCATGAGAATGATGGCCGTTTGGTTGAGGGTCAACACGGCCTGACTGGCAGCCACGTCAGACAGCATTGTGCGGACCGCCAGAACCATGGGCACGAACGCACGCGCCTGCACGTGGCTCGTACCCGACCCCCCTGCGGTGCGGAAGTTCGCCAGCAGAGCAGCGCACCGCTCCTGGTGCACTAGGCTGCCCTCGTCGCTGTACAGGCAGTCCACATGGCGGACGCCCAGCGAGAGCAGGCGGGCCGCCAGCTGGCGTGCGACCACATCCTCGGCCATGCCCAGGGTGACCAGGGTGGAGCGCATGGGGCCGAGAAGGCCACTGCTAGCGTCCACGGAGAGTTGCTGCGCCCGCCGCAGGAGGGAGGCTGGGAGGCTCCCCACAATGTACACGGGGATGCCGCCGCAGTTGGCCGCGAGGAGGGGCTCCAGGAACTGGGTCGAGCCACGGGGGTATTGGTGTGCATTCGGGTGGGAGGAACCAACCGGGGTATCGTTGGTATTGGGGTGCGTCGGGCAGTAGGTATGTTGTTGGGTAGTTTGGTGGATAGCGGTGTGTGTGTGTGTGGGGGGGGGGTACATGAGCATTGTTGTGCATTGGGTGGGTAGAAAAATGGGAGCATTGGGGGGGATGGGGGCCGGGGTGGCGGCAGGCATGGGCATCCTGAGTGCTTGGTTTAGAACGGGCATGTGCTTGGTTTAGAACGGGCATGGTCTTGGTTTAGAACAGGCATGATCTTGGTTAAGAACGGGCATGGTCTTGGTTTAGGCAGAGGAGGCGGTGGCTATTTAGAGATAGCCAAGCGTGGGCAGTGGGCAATTGGTCCCCTAGGGCAGACAAGGGAGGGGATGGGGCAAGATGACCGCGTGAAGGCGGAAGATGGTATGTCGTGTATAGCGCCGTGTACGGGTGATTTGATCTCTTTTGTAGGTACTGAGAGTACACATTGCGTCAGCATAGTACACATTGCGTCCGCGTGGAAGAGTTCGGCTACATTCATTCATTCATTCATGCGCCTCCGTTGGAAGAGTCACGGGGTACCAGCTTTGGAGTTGGTACCTTTCATCCCTGCTTGATGCACAGCAGCAAGGGGGCATGCCCCCCCCCCCCTTCTCTCGTGAAAGGCAGGCCATAGGTTCAATTAAACTGCTCACTGTGAGAGTCTAGCAACTACTGTGGGTGCAGTAAAGCTTCGATATAGCAAAAGCACAGCGGATGCAGTAGGGTTGCCTCATGGTGCAGTTGCCACAGATAGGCTTGGAACTCAATTAGAGGCGCCGGTTTCGGATATATCGCAAGTGCATGACGTCAGAGGGTCGCACCAACGTACAGATTCATCATATAAAGTTGTCACGATGGCATCCGCGACCTTTTCTCGGGCCACCTTCCACAGAAATCGCCGGGCATCCTCCACCTGTGTAGGGAGTTGGCAGCCGCATGCACAGGCACCGAGTCCAGCAATCAGATCACAATTGAGGGAACCCTCGCCCAAAAATAACGCATCAGGAAACTCGCCTTTCCACGGAATAGCAATTAGAAAGCACTTGACGCACATAGAATTGCTGGTTCTCAGAAGCACCCGGCCGTGCGATTTGGAGGCCCCTGTCCCTTGCCGCCTGTTCGGCTCCCGCAGTGAGCTGATAACCGGCACTACTGGGTCTCCGGGAGTCGGAGTGCTGGACAAATGCAATCATCATACTTTTACGGTCCGTACAAGGGCAATAGCACGGGCAGACATCACAAGGACAGCTGGCTTCCTGAGCATTTGCCCCTCTCCTTTCCTCGTATACTACAACCTGCAAGAATAGCCATGCCGCGAAGCACTGCCGAACAGTTCTTGCCGGTGGAGGAAATGCTTTGACCTCCATAAGCAGTGTCTTCTAAGGCATGAAGGTAATGCTTATTATATTCCTACAACTTAATTTCGCGAGCTCTTTTTCTGCGGCATACGTGGGTACGTTATGCTCGCTGTAGCGTAATTACCATAATATCAAGGAGACAATAAATATGCCTATTAGTCGCGCCCCGAGCCCATTTTGGCAGCTGCCACCCAACACCCAACGTCGCACAAAGTGCACAAAGTCGTACTGTTACAGCGTGTCTTGCAACGATCATTCGATCTCCACGTATGTGTTGCAACTTCAGTAAGATTGTCTGGGACCTTGTCAGCTGCGGGCGTATTTCGAGCAGATTCTTGACTACGGACGCCTTCGTTCACAACCCCCTTGATGACGACCAGTAGTAGCTTCAACTGCCTTGTCAGTTGCAGGACAGCGGAAGGACGGGGGGTGTCCTTGCCGGTCGAACAGTCGCCGCGATTCCCCTCAGTTCAGGATTTCAAAAAAGCTTTTGACCGCATGTGTTGGGACTACCTTGAGAAGACATTGCGCGGTTTCGGATTTGGTGGCACTTTCACGCATGTCACCATCGGTATGATTCAATCGCTCTCATGGACCCTACTCCTAAACGGGCACTTCTCACGCACAGGCACTAGCTCTAGGTCACTCCCACAAGGCGACTGCATGTCCCCGCTCCTGTTTCTTCTTGCGCATGCCGGGCTGTTCTTTTTGCACGCTCGCGACAACAGGATCAGGGGCTTCCCCATCCAAGGTAAACCGCGAGGTTTGTTCCAAACTGCTTATGTTGATGACACCACTAATGTCTGCACCTCCACTACCGATGTGCATGCTATCATGGAGAATATCACGACATACTCTATGGCCTCTCAACAGCGGTGTAACGTGCAAAAGTCCACGGGGCTGCACATCGGGAGAGGATCCTCCCCCCGCTTATCACTCCCTAATCTGCCTGTGACATGGGTCCAGCCAGACGGTCACCACCTATTACACAACTGCCCTATCGGTTGCACTATGGATGGACGTCTTGCTGAACACCCCACCTTTTTGTATGACAACACAACACACAGTGGCAAACTCACAGGCATGCTCCAAGCGGCATCAAGATGGGCAGCGGTTCCCCGTCTCAGCCTACGGGGCAGGGTCCTCATCACCAACCAAATGTTATTCTCCAAAGTGCTCTACTACTGCCAAGGTCACCCACCTAACGAGTACACCACCAAGATCATCCAACGAATCGGCAGCAATTTTGTTTGGAAACAGCAGGGTATCATAACACACACGGTGCCGGGATGGATCGATCGGGACATGTCCTATATGCCATGGGTTCAAGGAGGCTTGGGCTTACATAATATGGAGTGGCGCTTATGGTCAGTGTACACCAAACAGATCCTAACCGCTTTCATAGGCGTAAACGCACACCCTGGTTGTATGTTGGCACAAGAAGCTTTCGCCACAACCTATACCCACAACAATGGTACATCATGGCACTTGGGGGCAGCAATACTTACATGTGCGCTCACTTCGTATAAAGGCTTATCATGGTACTGGGCACGTATGTGGAAAGGTTATAAGAACCTAAAACCGGACAGAATTGCTCACCCTACCACGCGGGAAGAGGTGGCACGCCAACCATTATATTTCAATGATTTGCTGCGCGATAGTGAGCATAATGTGTTTGGTGTTTTAAGCGGCCGCAACCCATATGAGGGCTTTTTGACGGCCAACCCGCCGGTTACGCGAATCATCGATTTATACGCGGCTGACGGTGACCGATATCGCCTCCTAACATACACGGAAATCAGTGCGTGGATCGCAAACATGCCCAGCCGACCAGCTTGGGACAACCTTCTACAAGCAATTCCCGCAGGATGGCATACCCTCATGACAACCCCACGCAAACCCCTACAAGTCGGGGAATGGGTGAGCTATTACCCGGATCGCGACACGCCCATACATAAGGGCTGCATCGTTGCGGTCGCGTCGACGGGCGTTACCATACAATTGCTCCAGGAGACACCCGACGGTCAAGGACTTCTCGGCAAATTGATTACATCGTACGCCTACATTCCAGCATTTCAATGTCACCGCATTCGAGTGGTCCCGTGGTCACTGTCACAGGCGTGCATGTTACCCTTGGACCCCACCACAGTGATACGCGACACCACATGGCTACATGTTGGCAAAGGGCGACTGGACACGCTTGCTCTAGACCCGCTAGAATTTGGGTGGGTCCTCACATCTGGCGGCACCCCCATGACGAAGTGCCTTTTCGAGTACACGGCAGACTGGGGATACCGGCTACTTCTACATAAAAATCATAGGATGCACCCGGGTCGCCTGCGCTGGCACCCCGAGTGGCCGGGCTACACCTGGATCAAGAACATTACCTTGGCAGTTGATCACCCATTGGTTGACAAACGGGCCACCGACGTCCAGCACCTGCTTATGCATCGGGCCATCGGGGTCAATTCCCAATTGCACCACCGGTACTCCCACGCGGCGGCGTGCTTATGCAACTTTCCAGATGAAACAATTGAGCACAGATTTCTGGACTGCCAACTCGCCGGGGTTTGGCAATGGCTGCTGGGTATATGGGCCAAGTGGATGGCTATTACAGCTCCCCCCACCACCGTCACACTATCTACGGTTATTTTCGGCATCACGGGATTACGGGACGCGAGCCTCACAGCCAACCAGATGGCATGGATATGGCTACGCACGACGATGCTTCACACCATATGGCAAGTTCGCAACGAGACTGTATTCACGTTACGTGCCGCGTACACGAGAGGTGCCGTGGTCCGCCGGTTTATCTCCTCTTGGAACCTGGCTATGCGTCGTTACTGGCTCCTGGCGACGGAACAACACAAAGTATGGGACCCGGGCCCTAACAATGACACCCCCAGCCCCCTGGAAGTCTTCCATGCACTCATGGGCATGAACCAGGTCTTTACACGTATGCCGGATGACGATATATCTACAGTACAATGGCTACCTTGGTCGCAGGGCGCGCCTTATTAATGCGGGCACCCCAATTTAGGCAAAACTAGGCATTTCAGGCTATTTTTGGCATACCTGGGTCACCTTAACTGTTATATGGAAATAAACTAACACCCATTTCACCGGAAATTCCCCTCAGTTCCCTTGGATAGCCAATAATCTGGTATCAACCTCTGATGCGCTGAGAACAAGATCCTGTTGTTGGCTTGGTCCCGGCAGATTCCTGTCGGGATGCGGAAGAGTCACTGTACTGTACAACCGCTGTCACGCGACTTCCGCGAGCTGTAAGTTGTAACCCAGCATTTAATATTTATTAACCAAACCGTATCCAGTCCCCAATTCAAAACGATGCCCTGGACGGCAGGGCACCGTGATGACGCCCCTGTTGGAATGTTCCAGCAGAACCGATCCTGCTTACCGGATATGACGTAATATGGAAGATTATTACAGGAATAGCCAGGGAAGAGCTATAATTACGGGAATAGCAATTGCTCGTTAGTTCGGATGCGACGTACGACGAGGACCACAAAATTCTGTAAGGGCCCTGGTACAGACGTCAGGCTGGAAAGGGAGCCTCCCTGTCTCTCCTATGACCGGCGTGGGATCCAACTGACTGGCTGACTGACAGGCTGTGTGCGATGAGAGCACCGGGCCGGGGAATCCTGCGCAATCTTCCAATGCGATCACCAAGATCACCATTCATTATTTCCTTCACGTCAGGGGATCTGAGAGGCACCCAATCTTTCGCGTTTTCAGCTTTTCCCGCGCCGGTTGTCCGACAGGCGACAGGGCACCCCAGTCCAATGATCTTGCGGGGGCAATTTCCTCGCGACTCACCAGTCACCCGAGCCAGTCATTTTTTTCTACCACTTACCCCACTTACCCGGACAAGTCCTGGGTAGTGGGTAAGTGGGGTTAATTATCCCGGCGTCACTAAGCAACTAACGTGCGTGTTTGCAACTTGCCCGTTGAAACTCTACGGCGGAGCCAATTCCTTCCGCTGGCCGGCAATGTTTGGCGTAGGCGATCTTGGCCTTCCTCTCCGCCTCGACCATCGCCTGCATGTCCATCATGAGGACCAGGTGATCCTCCCGAGGCTCACCACGTCCCATCATGGAGACCGAGGAGTCAGTCTCCTGCAGCACTTCTCCCGCCACTCGCTGGAAGTGGCGGGCATTGCGCCGGTACGCGCCAAAGTAAAGAGTTCGCTCTTCTTGCGTACCACTACGTAAGGCGGAGCGGCACGCGCCGGCCCCTCGCCCTCCGCGGTCCCGTCCGTCCTCTGCACACCTGCCCTCCGTCACCACCCGATCCTGGCGCTCCGCCTGACGTTCAGCGAGCTCCCTCGCCCGCCGATCGGATCCTCCGCGCTCTCAGTCTCGGCCAGCAGTTGACCGACTAGCACTATCCCCGCCACTGACTCAGCCTCCAGTGCACGCGCATCCGCAGCCTAGAGCTCGCAGCACGCACCTGCGCCTCCTGCGCTTCTCGGCGCAATCATTCGGCCTTCTTGTCCTCGTCCTCCGGAATGTTGAGGTCGATGAGGTCTTCGTCCTCATCGTACTCTGTCGTCGGAGGACGTAATCCCCGAAGCGGTGATTCTAGGAACGATGACCGTCGCCCGGCCGGCCCGCCGGCCGGTCGCCATCTCTCATGGCGTTGTGGCAGGCCATCCTGCCGCCGACGGGCCGCCTGGAGCCGCCCGCGGCTCCCACAGGCTATACTCACTTGGCTTCCTCGCCAAGCTTGGTGCACCGAGGAAAGACGGAGCTCGGTCGTCAATGTCCGATCGACCGCTGAATACTCTCGGCAATATCGCTGCTGGTGAGGTCTGTGCGTCCCCGCGACGACCTCTCGCCCCGCAATTAACGCAGAGCGATAGTCCATCTCATCAGAGGAGGTGGACCGGCCGTGGACAGACTCGAGGATGAAGAGAAACGGGACGACATTGTCGTAGAATGAAAATTGTTGTGAGAGTTTTAATTTAATGCAAGTTCATGCATTAGCGTGTTGGATGCGAACGTGTGTTTGATTATGCAATGGCTGGCATGTATCAATCCATGCAAGCTTGCCAAGCTGGATGCCGGCATAGTGGGCACGTGGTAGGTTAGTAGGGTAACCTAGCAATCCTGCACTAGCTATAGTGCTAACCAATTAATGAGGTGCTGGCTCCGTCCGGCAGCCAGATCTTCTCCAGCTAGGACTGATACCGATGCGCCCACAGGTACAACTGCCTAACAGCACTACGTGGATCAATGGTCCTGGACCTCTCCTACTAGTAGGACCTCCGTACAGGACTAGTTATGTGCGCAGCCCACCTTGTGGTCTGCCTCGACCTGTACGCAGCTCATCAACCCTACCACGTGCGTATCACGTGCGTGTGCCCTATCAAGGAGACAACCAGCGCAGGCCAGAAATCGGGAGAATCCGGACCATGGTAGCTATACAGATCTCTATACCCACCCAGCAGTTATATAGTTGAACCGCCACTCCCAACACCATATATATTAAAAATATAATTACTTACAGCAGAGTGAAATCACTCAAACCAAAGCAAACGCCCAGCTATAAACCTATATACAGAGCCATGTCAAAGCTCTATACTACGATAAGACCAATGGAAACGCCTAACGGGAGGAACCTAATAGCCCTGCTGCACCGCAAAATCAGCCCGCGTACGGCGGAGCATGATGTCAGCCATGGCCCGAGTCAGCGCCACCGACAAGCGCTGACGCCAATATGACGTCCAGGTCCGCGCCGACCATGGGGCCCGCTGGCCCTCCAGGTCCAGCCGGTCCTCCCGGAGCCGGCAACACTCCTTGAAGAAGGCGGAGGTCAGGGGCCCCATGGCCCCAAACTCCTCCAGGACAAAGGGCACCACACGATGGTGCCCGACGTCGCCGTAGGCCAGGAGCTTGGCCCGCTCCGCCCGGTCCGCCGTGTAACCTGCCGTGAGGGAGGCCCCAGCCACGTGGCTAAGAGCCAAGGGCCGCGCCACACCATATATATGGGTTGTCATGTAAAATCGCTGACATGGCTGTCATGGCTGTCGAATGCCTGGACGTACATCATGGCCGGTTGTCATGGCTGTCATTTCTCCCCATGGGCCCCGCGGCCCATTGGTAGAATGCAGGGTAGAAGTCCGCATATGGAGATCATTAATTAATTAATTAATAATTAATTAATTAATTAGTAATTAATTAATTAATAATTAATATAAAGCACGTGAAGCTGCGTCACGTGGGTGCCAATACAGGGTAAAGGAACCTTCAACCCTATATACACATGCAGCGAGAAGGCTCCAGGGCTAGCTTCTCTCACTGCCGCAAGTGGGCAGGCCACAGAGCGCTCTCTCCACAGCATGGTGCATGCCGGGGCGCAACACTGTGGGTGCATGTCGCGTTTGCGTGCCATATCATCCTGGACTGGTCATTACCGCTACTTGGAATGCATCCACTATCAGCAGTAATCATGTGTGAGATATGCCACCTGTCGCGTCCGTGATCTATCACGTCCGCAATTCAGATTTTAGCGTAATTCTGACGTCCGCAGCCTTGTGCGGGTTGCTATACCGCGGCCCGGTACTGACGCCGCGGATCTCAATTGTACTCACGCGCCAAGTCTGCTGAATTTGCTGACGGAACTTTTGGGCGGACCTGAATTTCACTGACATTCGTCACAAGGGCAGTTTGCCGAATGCTGGTACGCAGCAAGCCGGCGAGGCATGCACTGAGCAGATGTGCAATTTCAGGATTTCAACGTGGGACACCAGACACAAATGCAAGGAAGCCCCAGGCGGTGCCTGGCATAGCCGACAGATTTGCCCTTGTATATTTGTGTTCGCTTGACAGATAAAGCTTGAAGTTTAGCTTGTCGGAAATTAGACAATGTTATGATTGGCTGATGTCTAAAGTGGCGCTAGTGGCGCCAGCCGCCAGGTTTGAGCTTTGAGCAGTATAGAAGGATGAGCAACGAACCATGGTGGTCGTTGTTCGTCCGTTTCTCTCCCTCACAACTGGTTTGTTGTCTTCATGGGGTGAAATAGTTCGAGCAGCCCGGAGCAGCCCCCGTGAGTGGTTGCATGCAGTCAGTTGCCATGAGGATGGACTGACGGATATGACAATGTATTGGTTTTGTTAAGAATGTGTGTAAGACTGAGAACGAGACAAGGGACAGGGCCTTCGGGCACCCTGGTCGTCGTTGGCAAGAATGCCAGTAGGAACTAGGTCGGGAACACACGCGCACTGCCGCCACAAGGGGCCTGCAGTGGCGTCAACCAAGGGACCTCACAGCTGCTCTTATAACTACAACATTACAACTCGACACTCTTTGTAATTCGTCATGTATCTCATTGGAATTGAAATGTCTTTTGGTTGCTTTAATAATGATAAAGCATGGTCTTTAGACATCAGCCAATCATAACATTGTCTAATTTCCGACAAGCTAAACTTCAAGCTTTATCTGTCAAGCGAACACAAATATACAAGGGCAAATCTATCGGCTATGCCAGGCACCGCCTGGGGCTTCCTTGCATTTGTGTCTGGTGTCCCACGTTGAAATCCTGAAATTGCACATCTGCTCAGTGCCTCGCCGGCTTGCTGCGTACCAGCATTCGGCAAACTGCCCTTGTGACGAATGTCAGTGAAATTCAGGTCCGCCCAAAAGTTCCGTCAGCAAATTCAGCGGACTTGGCGCGTGAGTACAATTGAGATCCGCGGCGTCAGTACCGGGCCGCGGTATAGCAACCCGCACAAGGCTGCGGACGTCAGAATTACGCTAAAATCTGAATTGCGGACGTGATAGATCACGGACGCGACAGCTGTCGCGTTTGCGTGCCATATCATCCTGGACTGGTCATTACCGCTACTTGGAATGCATCCACTATCAGCAGTAATCATGTGTGAGATATGCCACCTCCCCCCCCACTATTTAGCTCACAACAACGTGAGAGCAAAAAGTGAAAGAAAGGCATCTCACACTAAAGAAGGAAGCCCAAAGAGAGCGTCATTCCAGGCAGCAGCAAAAAGAAAAAAAAAATCCAGCTGCTCAAAGATGCTTTTCCAGGATCAGCAACAACCTTAACATGCATGCTTTTAAAGGCTTAGCAATAACCCCTTCAATGGCTTTATACAGGGAAAAGCCTAACCTCTTCAGATGCTTTTGAAGGCTAAGCAATAACCTCTTCCTTGTGCTTCCGTGGGTGAAGCAGGAGGAACATCCAGGCTGGCCGGACTGAACCCATCATGGGTTGTTCGTCCGTTTAAAATGAGAATGAAAGGTGCGGTCCTTTATGGCACCGCCACCTTCATGACAGGCAATCCGGCCCAACCAGCCGATTCTTGAGACCATGCTTTATCATTAAAGCAACCAAAAGACATTTCAATTCCAATGAGATACATGACGAATTACAAAGAGTGTCGAGTTGTAATGTTGTAGTTATAAGAGCAGCTGTGAGGTCCCTTGGTTGACGCCACTGCAGGCCCCTTGTGGCGGCAGTGCGCGTGTGTTCCCGACCTAGTTCCTACTGGCATTCTTGCCAACGACGACCAGGGTGCCCGAAGGCCCTGTCCCTTGTCTCGTTCTCAGTCTTACACACATTCTTAACAAAACCAATACATTGTCATATCCGTCAGTCCATCCTCATGGCAACTGACTGCATGCAACCACTCACGGGGGCTGCTCCGGGCTGCTCGAACTATTTCACCCCATGAAGACAACAAACCAGTTGTGAGGGAGAGAAACGGACGAACAACGACCACCATGGTTCGTTGCTCATCCTTCTATACTGCTCAAAGCTCAAGCCTGGCGGCTGGCGCCACTAGCGCCACTTTAGACATCAGCCAATCATAACATTGTCTAATTTCCGACAAGCTAAACTTCAAGCTTTATCTGTCAAGCGAACACAAATATACAAGGGCAAATCTATCGGCTATGCCAGGCACCGCCTGGGGCTTCCTTGCATTTGTGTCTGGTGTCCCACGTTGAAATCCTGAAATTGCACATCTGCTCAGTGCCTCGCCGGCTTGCTGCGTACCAGCATTCGGCAAACTGCCCTTGTGACGAATGTCAGTGAAATTCAGGTCCGCCCAAAAGTTCCGTCAGCAAATTCAGCGGACTTGGCGCGTGAGTACAATTGAGATCCGCGGCGTCAGTACCGGGCCGCGGTATAGCAACCCGCACAAGGCTGCGGACGTCAGAATTACGCTAAAATCTGAATTGCGGACGTGATAGATCACGGACGCGACATGCATGCAATACAACCAGTGCAGTACCATAGGGAGGCTGTCAGGCGCATAGCTTATGCTACAAAGGTGAGGTGGGCTCATGCAAGACGTCGGCTAAGGCGCAAGAAGCTGATGAGCATAATAAGGTGCCAGGTTGTGAAATACGTCGGTACGTCAAATACGTCGGCCTCCAAAATACGGGTATATACGTAGACCCCGGCAGAATACGTCGGCTTGAATACGGCAAAATACGACAGTGTGCAATTCGGCCTTTAGAGCATGGTTATGAATGGGCCTTTTGGGTTTGAGGCTTTGGGGTATAGTTATGCAATATGGTTACCACTCATGGCAAGGTGCAGTCAAGTCAGAACACTGACAACCATTACCATGCATGAATGAGACAACGAGCTATCAAATCTGATCATCCTATATCAAAATGGGTCATGAATGTTCAAATAACTAATTGCCTTGTCTTTTGCTTCTGAAGAAGTTTGCCTGCCAGCAGCCACCGACTGGGAGCAGTGATCAGCCCTTTGTACTGACTCAGGCCGGAAATCATCGCCTTGAAAGAGCGGCTCTGAGCCGCGTGAAAGGAAATTGCGTTCTCAACCAAGAAGTTGGCCACCAGGAGCTGGCACTCCTCTTCGTTTGTGGGGTTCACAAACCTCGTGATTGTCTGCTGGCGAGGATCACCTGCAATGGCCGACCCCATTCGAAGCAAGGCCCTGGCCGCTCTCCGCCACTGCCCTGAAGCTCAGTGTTACGTCGCGTAACAATTCGTTGTAGTTACGGACGTAAATTAGGTCTTTTGCCTCAGTTGTCCCTAGGTTTACGTTTAGGCTCCTACCGGGACATTATTGTCTTCGTAACAGTACTGTGGTACATTGGGTGCCGTTGGGCGCCGCGCCGCGTACTTTACTAGTGGTCCTGATCCTTTGGTAGAATGTAGTGGACCAGCGTGCATCAGTAGATGTAGTGGACCAGCGTGCATCTGTAGGCGAGGGCCATGTCGGCCCGAGCGTGTTGGACCGTTGGTGACCATTTATGCGTGTTCTACCCCTTGTGTGTGCACTCGGCGTGTGTTAAATGAATTAACACATATAGGCTTGGGTCACGGCAGTGTAGTTGTGTTTCCTTCCTCTTTTCCTGGAGTAAACGGGTTTTGGTAAATGGTTGTATGGCGTATTATAGTAACACATACGTTAATGCATTGAGATCAGCTCCGTCACGTTCGTCTTTCGCCAGAGGTTTGAGTAGAGGAGGCCTGACCAGTTTAGGTAGTATCAGGCCCATTAGAGGTAGAGGCGGAGGTAGATATCCGCGGCGTAACAATGGTTCCGGAGGAACTTCAGTAGGTAGAGAACAAGACGACGATCCCTTGCCACATACGCCTTTTCAAGACCCCTTCCGCGTCCAGGAATACGAAGCCGACACGTCCTTGATAGGTAATGGGCGGGTCGCCTTCAAGCTGGGAGAGTAGTGCTGCCCGTTTCGGGACACGCTCTACCTAGATGCTAGACCTGCTCGCAGCGGATAAACCCTTTCGTAGTTAGCCTGTCCTTCGCCTTGTTTTCCTGCTTACGGTTGTTTCCTGTCTTAGATAGGGGAGTATTACTGTTCAGAGACGATTAGCGTCTGGGTAGGTTCCACCTTTTCCTTCGTGCTGCTGCTCATTAGACGGCCGCACTCGCAGAAATTCACTGGGTCGCTGACTTTAGGACTACGAGCGCTGGACCGTTGTCGCCCTCGTCATTTCGGTGATCCAGATAACCCAGCTAAGTCGACTCCTACCCCTTCCACTCCTATCGTGACTACTCAAGAACAAGGTGCGTTACCATGAGCCAGCGGCGATCTTTTACTGCTCCTTCCCATTCTTCTAGTGATAATAGTCTAGCTAAATATTACGTAGTGATTACGCCTCAATGGTCCTCCATTTTCCTTTCGTGGTCCGACGCTAGGAAGATCGTTCAGAATCGTGCATACAACGTAATTAGGTATAAGAAATTTATGTCCTTCGAAGAAGCTCAGCAGTTCCTTATAGATCATAGCCAAACAGATTTAGGTCTGCATGTACGCCCTATTCCTCATGGTCGTCCTCCAGTAGAAGCTCTAGTCTTTGCTACCCCTCCTTCTTCTCCCCCTAAACGGGCTGCATCCTCATCTAGCTTAGATACTCCTCTCACCTTAGAATTTGGTTCCCTATCCATTACTGTTGTTAAAAAGGATTGAGTTAAATAGTTTCCTTCGTTTAAGCCATTAAAAGCTTTTTCTTTTCCTTCCTTGCCTTAAATTAGGCCTTGTCCATTATCTTTGTTGCTTTCAGTTAGATTTCTAATCATTTATTTAATTAAAAATGGATCCAGTGGGTGGTAACATGTCGCCTATACCTACCAATACTCCTACTATGAATAATACTAATAATAATAATATTAACAATAACAACACTCGCGGTAACCGACGGGACTCCTTGGAAACGGTACACCATCTCACTCCTCAAGGTAATCTTCGTACCTCACCTCCTTCTCCTGTTGCTGGTGGTCGCCGTCGTCCCTCACTTACCCCTCCTACCTATGAACAACGTATGCAAGTCAGATTTAGTGATGACCCTTCCCTTACCTTGAACCAGGCCCCTGTCCCTCCTGCAACCTTGGCTCAACCCCCCAACAGGTCCTCACTAACCAACAATGTTGCTAGGCCTCCTTCCCACCCTGTGCCTTCCATGCCTGCGTTTAACACGGGTCGTGCCTCTGCCCCTGTCGGCCCTTCTGGGCGCCCTAGTGCAGTTCCCTTTTACCCACCTGCTTCCTGGTCCTACCCTGAGACGGCCTATGAGGCAGCCCAGGTCCCTACCCGTGTGGCTGATTTAGAAGTTAACTCGTCGTCTGTCCCAACTCAGTCCTCACAGGAGGACTGAGTTGACAATTTTCAACCGCGTGTAGCGACTAGGTGGGGGGTCCATCCCAAATGGTTTGATGTGGATCGGGGGTGTACTAGATGTCATTTTGTTGGCAAAAATACTGCATATGTGAAAACTTGACCCGAACACCTGAAAATTACACGGACGATGGGCACCCCTCGCGAATTTGCATTTTTCGGGATAAGAACGAGTGGGAAAAATTCAATCAAATCCTCGTGCATGAAGAAAAAATATAGGCATGTAAACAATATAGTTCTTGAAACGTGGAAAAAAACTGGGCTCGATTTGGCCACTGCAACTGCCTGAAACAATTAAAAAACTCTCAGTCCTCAGGAGAGGAATGGGGCTTTTGCTAACTTTGCTAGCATGTAAGTGCGGTCATACTACACACCATCGTGGCCACCAACCATCCCAATCAACTCATTTCCCTTCAAGCATTACAGGACAACACACTTGCATCATCATACTTCAGGTATATCATACCTTATCATGTAGTGAGAGCCTATGCATGCATGTAGGGAATGGGCTTGGATACCCTACCAACAAAGGGTTATGTTATAAGTGTCAACCACCAATATAATGGGTAGGTTAAGCATATTTCCATTGTTTCTAACAACAATAGATATGGCTATAACTGTTTTGCCTTGCCATGATGTGGCCAACATAGTTGCTGGCACATGATGGCAGTGGTTTGTCACCAAGACTTTTCACTCACCCGTAAAAGCTTGAATGCACCCTTGACGCGGCCCGTGGCCTCAAAATCATGCAGTATGAACGTAGCAAAAGAATAACTAACATATATGAAGGTGTTTAAACCTGCACAGCTCCTAAAACCCTGCACAACTACACTGGGTCAAGGCAAATGCCTGATAACATCATCTGAAAAGGGGGTTTTGGAGAGGGCAGGCAACGGTCAAGAAAGAGCATCAATACTTGAACCTGACAACGCCTCGCAAGCTTAAACTCATGTACGAACATCAAGAAACGAAGAGGCAACGATTATCCGGCTTTACCTGGCACGGCTGGCGTTACCTTGGCCCAGGCGGTGCCCGCAAAAGTGGCACTTTGCGGCACATAGACCATGACGTGACAGAATGGTTGAAATACTCAAATCTATACTGTCACTCAATTTATTCTAATACAATGCATGTTAAAATGTAGAAAGAAACCTGTCAGCCATTGAAATTGCGCCGGAAAGCAAGCGCAGCCATCAATTCCGTCGACCTGCCTTATATCGCAGTTTTTTCCAGCAAGAACAGTGCCGACACCGGGTAAATCGCATCCCCGCGAGCTAAAAATGTACTTTTATCATCTTTACGGCATGTTAAATCTATTTCCTGAGTTTGGACAGCTAACTCGTCCGCAAACGTAAACTGCATGCATGGGCGCGAGCCGCCATGGCTAGGTCGTGCATTTCCGGAACTCGCGTTTCACGTGGAAAAGTACCCTTACCACCTGTACTTTGACCGTACATTTAGCCGCTCATACCAAATCCAAAAAAATCCCAAAAATATGTCCAAGAAAGATCTTTTCACGTAGTATTTGAATAAATTTTGAGAGAATTTTTTTGTCAAACATTCTGACCGGGGCGAATTTTCTACGAAACCCAAAAACTCGGTCCTCTAGAGAGGACTGAGTTCAACTCAGTCCTCCGTAGAGGACCAGGGACAGACGACGAGTTAACAGTGATTTCAGCACCATGCCCCTAGATGATAGAAATTATGATCATTTTGCCTACTCCTCTCTTCGTGAGCAATATACTGTCCCCTTTTCTTATGGGCACCAGCCTGAAACGGTGGCCCCTTCTAGACCCCTACCCAAGACTTTTCCTCTTCCTTCCTTCTATCCCGCTTATATAGCAGTGGAAGATAGTGGCCCTATGGGAAAAACTGACTCTTCTAATCCCCCTAAGCCTCCTGCTCTTCCCCTCTTTGCTAACCTTCCCAAGCTGGATGTCAAGTCTACCCCTCAACAGTTTTTCACCTTTATTATGTTGCTTACCCAGAACACAGAGTCGTGGCAGAATCATAATAGATGGCGTCTCTCTGATGCTGTGTTAGTTCCTCACTATCTTACAACCTGCATTACTCCTGAGCTTGCTAACCTCATTCAGTGTGAGTCTTTGGCCTCTCATGCCTACCCTAACTCTGTAGCAGAATTGTTTAAGCGTTTAGAGAACCATTTAGTCCCTCCTGATTCAGATTGGCAGGATAGATTAGCCTTTGGTACCTTGCAGCAGGGTACTAAATCATTTAAGGAGTATATGAAAGAGTTTGATGCTCAGATGGTACGAATTAGGGATTTGTCGGGTGCAGAAGTACGTGCTCGCTTCCTCCAAGGCCTCAGTAGACCTTATTACGTGAAGTCAAGCGCCAGTTCTCTGCCTACCGTTTTACTGATCTGCCCCTCAAGCATGTGCGCCAGCATCTCTTGCGTGTAGCAGATTTCTTCACCACCCCTTCTCTTCCTACCCGTTCCCGTATTAATAATATTATCCTTACCCCTGAGGAGGAGAACTCCTATGTAGAAGAATTAGATATCTGTGTTACTGACCTTTCAGCCCTTGATGTCTCTCATATCACATGCTATCATTGTAAGGAAGTAGGTCATCTTAAACGTGAGTGCCCCAAGTTCCTTTCGGGTGCTCCCCCTCATCCCGACGCTCGCCCTCCTCGTACCCCTCAGCGTGCTCCTATTCGTCCTACTTCAGGACGCATTCCCTCAGCTACCCCTAGTAGGCTGAATGCTGTGCAGACAGGATCCCCAGGGTTCCCCTATGATAATCAGGCTCCCGCACCCTCTTCGCTCCCTCGTGACCCTCCAGCAGTGGCTTTTTCGCCAGGGTCTTCTTCGGGGTTAGTTCCTATGGATTTGGGGGGGGAGGGGGAACAGTAGGCCTGTCAGCCGGGGGTAACCTGGACAGGTCCTTAGATAGTACCCCAGATAAAAATTTTTGCCTGCCTGTTTTTATAACCTCTGTAGGAGCTGAATCTTCCCTACCACTACGTGTGCGTCCTCTTATGTTCTTGAATGGTGGTTTAACCGTCCCTCACACTGTTGTAGACCCTTCTTGCATGCTGATGAACTCTTGAATGTCTCTGTGTTGGTAGATAGCGGTGCGGCTAGCTCCTTTGTGAGCGAGGCCCTAGTTAGGCGTTTAGGACTAGTCCCTACCCCTCACACCAAACCCGTCACTGTTCATTATGCTGATGGTCGCACCAGTCATTCCCCGGGTACGGTGTCCCTTCCCATGGTTATACAAGGACGTACTGTCAACCTGACGGCCACTATAGGCCCTATCACTACCGCTGATGTATTACTAGGATTAGATTGGCACCAGGATAATAAGATTACTATTAATTATGATACCATGGTCATTTGGTTTCCAGATAGCTCTTACTGGGTACCGGAACGTCATTATAGATTGGAAAATTTATCCTTGGTAGATATTACTCCTCCTACACCTGTTGATCCTCCTGTAAGACCTATACCTGAAGTATTAATGTCCAATGATGAGTTGCGTTCTGAACTAAAGGAATATGGATATTTATTATGTATGTTCCTTCAGTTAGAAGTACAGGAGATACCTATCACTAATAATAGTGTGGATATAGATATAAACACAGTGGATACAATAGGAGTGGGATTTACTGAAAATGAAATAGTAAGATACATGGCTGTGATAGATTCCTCAAAAGTTTTTGAAGAAAAGACTCCTTCTTATCCTCCTCCTCGTTCTGTTTTACACCGTGTAGTTATCAAGGACGGTGCAGTTCCTACGCACTCTCCGATGTATAGAATGGGCCCTACCGAGTTAAAGGAACTAAAACAGATTTTAGTGTCATTATTAGAAGCAGGATTGATAGAGCCTAGTAACTCTCCCTACTCAGCTGGTGTCCTGTTAGTTCCTAAGCCAAATGGCAAGTTTCGCCTAGTTACTGATTATAGGAAGTTGAATGATATTACTGTGAAGTCTAAATACCCTCTACCTCGTATTGATGATATATTTAATAAGGTTAAAGGTTCCACTTGTTTCACAGTACTGGATTGTGCGGATGGTTTTTGGCAGTTGCGGATAGCTCCTGAGGATTGCCATAAAACCGCCTTTGCTACCCCTTTTGGTCATTACCAGTTTAGAGTAGCGGCTATGGGACTCTGTAACTCGCCTGCCTCTTTTCAAATGTTAATGAATGAAGTGCTTAGACCTGTTATGGGAAATTCTCACCTTCCTCAGGTGTCCTCTGATCTAAAGGATCCTTCCTTCTCCTCTGTTTCTTTATCTGAGCATGACCGTTCTTGTGCTCAAGCTTACTTAGATGATATTCTTATTTACTCTCCTGATTTTGAAACGCACCTACGTGATTTAAAGAAAGTATTAGAAATAATGGCTGAAAATTCTTTGTGGGCGCGCCGTGCTAAAGTGCGTTCGGGTAGGAGTGTCCCATTTTTAGGGCACGTTCTGTCAGATGCCGGGGTCGCTACCGACCCGGATAAAACTAAGTCAATTCAGGAATGGCCTACCCCTACCGACGTTAAAGGTGTACGTAGTTTTCTAGGAATTGCTTCTTACTATAGGCGTTTTATCCCGCGTTTCGCAACTATAGCAGCCCCTATTAATCATTTATTAAAGAAGGATATCCCCTTTGTTTGGAGTAGTGAATGTCAGTCGGCTTTTCAGTGCCTAAAATCCCTACTCCTTTCCCCTCCTGTACTCATCCTACCGGATACTACTAAACCCTTTGTTGTGGCTACAGATGCTAGTAAGGTAGCTATAGGTGGCGTCCTTCTCCAGGATCAGGGTCAGGGCTTACAGCCAATTGAGTATATCTCTAGGACAATGCTCCCTGCGGAGCGTAACTATCCCGTACACCAGCAGGAACTCTTAGCGGTGGTGTATTGTTGCCACGCGTGGCAGCACTTTCTTAAAGGTGCTCAATTTGATGTCTGCCTGAATGAACCCTGTGAGCTAGATCCTTATAGATTAGTTATCCAAACGGATCACCGTCCCCTTACCCATCTTCTCTCCCAACCCAACCTTACCCCTCGGCAAGCGCGCTGGATGGAATTTTTAGCACAGTTTTCCCCTTTTAAACTTCAGTATGTCAAGGGTGTAGATAACATAGTACCAGATGCACTCTCTCGTCGTGCAGACTACTCCTTTTTCGAGGACCTTGATGTTCTCAATACTACTCTAGTTCCTACTACTATGGGTGTAACCCCTTATGGTGAACTACCTGATGATGAATCCTATGCCTACCTCTTTCATACAGCTGTTCGCATGCCTGATCTCCTTTCTCACGTAGGACTCTCTCTCCCGTGTGAGGCCCTTCCCGTGGCCTCGGTGGGGGGGAGGGGAAAAATAAAATTTCTATACCGCTTAGCCATATAGCGACTAGGTCAGGAAAGTCTTATGAAAACGTAGTCCCTCTAGGACCTCCCCTTCTCTTTGGCAAGGCGGTAGGAGATCTCTTTAAACCTGTTCTGGATACCTCTGTAGCGATGCCTACCTCTGATCTTGAACGCCTTATTAGTAGATTTACGGCCACTGAGCCGGAAGCATTAGCTGCCATTGCTGCACATCCCCAACAATTAGGCAAGCACCCTTGTAAATTTGTAGGTGGGTTTTTATATGTGCAGATAGCAGATTCTCCCCCTCAATGGCGCCTGTATGTCCCTCCTATCTGTCGCTCCTCCTTGCTCTTTGAGTTGCATGACTTAGCTGCTCATCAGGGTGGTAAACGGGTACGGGACCTAGTAGCCCGCTCTTATTACTGGCCTTCCCTTTATAAGGATGTAGATGAGTATGTTAGAACTTGTCAATCTTGCCAGGAGATGAAACCCAATAACGTAGGACAGATAGCAGAACCTAGGACCTTGCCTGACCCCATCATGCCGTGGGATTCTATCATGATGGATTTTGTAGGACCTTTTAGAAAGAATGATAGGGGCAATGCCCAAATCCTTGTGTTCATAGATCGTTTTACTCGTATGTGCCATCTTGTGCCGTGTCCTTTAGAACTCACAGCACGTGATTGCGCACGCCTATACCTCAATAATGTATACAGATATCATGGTTTGAGTAGGCAGTTTATTAGTGATAAGGATAAGTTATTTACCTCAGATTTTTGGCAGCAGTTTTTCGCTGCCATCGGTACCAAGGTTACCTACGGTACTGCCTACCACTCCTCCTCCTCTCATTTAGTAGAGCGTCTTAATAGGGTAGTAGAAGAAGCGCTTAGGCACTATGTTAATGGCTCGGGTAGTGATTGGGAGGATTATTTATGTTTGGTAGAGTTCTCCCTCAACAATTGTCCCCAAGCTGCGCATGGATATACGCCCTTCTTCTTAGATACTGGTAGACAGCCTCTTACTCCTACCTCTCTCTTAGCTAGTCCTCTACGGGACAAGGATGATGTGTCCCGAGATACTGTAGAAGGTGTACAGTCCTTACTAGATAGAATGAAAACTGCTCATGACCACGCGATCTCAGGGTACCAAAAAGCTCAGTCTAAGTACCTTGCTAGGTTGCGTGCCTCCTTAGATAGAAGAGCACCTGAGATAGAAATAGGAGATCTAGTATTAGTAGAAGGCCCCCGTGTTGGCCGTTTTGCTCATAAGTTTGAAGCAGAACTTAAGGTCAAACTTAGGCCCGCCTTCTTAGGACCCTTCCATGTTTTGTCTAGAGTAGGAAATTTCCTATATAAAGTCGATATCCCTACCTCTTGGCAGACACATTCAAACACCTTCCATAGGAGCCAGCTAAACTGTACCACCCTAGTACGTTCGCTGGTAGAGAGCTAGCGCCTGCCCCTTTAGAGCATAACCCTGACACTGGGGAAGTAGAAGACGAAGTAGAAAGCATCGTGGCCCATAGAGATATCAAAAAGGGCCGCGGTACCCAGCGTCAGTACAAAGTGAAGTGGATGTATGCTCGTAGTGAAGTAGATAAGGTCTGGTATACGGAAAGCGAGCTAGATGGGTGTAGTCGCTTGCTGCAGGAATATAAAACCCTGCACAAGCTTTAGCAGTAGACCTTCTCCTCTCTTATATTATGTCTGCTGTCGACGGGTGGTTGGTTGTCCCCCCCCTCCGCAGCCGTCATGTCAGAGCCTACCCCTCCGGCTGAGAGTTCGCTGCCGTCCCCGCCCCTACCGGACCCTGAGCTGTATTTCGAGGCCCTTCCGGGCCGCTGGGTGTCGCGGTCCAGTTATCCGGGTGGCGTTGTGCAGCCGGCCCTTCAGGCCCAACATGCGAGTTTAGTCAGGGCGGCCCTCTTTGGGGTCACGTGGTACGGTCCTTCCCCTGACGAGCCGCATCAGCTTGTTTTGCACGGGTTCGACGATGCCGGGCACTGTTTGTTAGGGTGTGGTTCCCGCTGTCCAGCCTTGGGACAGATAGATGCGGTTCTCCAGTGCTCCCGTGTGTTCTCCTACCTTTCTACCCCTGTGGGCCGCGCCTGCCTACGGGAGGTGTTCCCCTGGCTTCCGGCTGAGGGTGAGGCTGAGGTAGATGAGAACCCCTGCGACCTTCTGCGGGCCGTAGAATTCATGGAGATAGCTGATCAGTCGGGGATTAGCAGTTGGTGGTCCTGCCCCTACGGGCGCCCCATCCGAGGTACATTATACTCCAGATTATTCTGCCTCGAGCGCTGCGTCCGCCTCCTCGGCGTCTGCTCCTCCCTCTCCGGTCCCGTCGTCCCTCGGTCGACCCGGTGTGTTGCAGTGGAGCCTACCCCTTCGGGTTTGCCTGATCCTCTGTCGGCGACGGTCTTGGCTATGCAGGCTCAGATCCAGTCCCTGACCACGGCGTTCGGGGCCTTCATGGCGGCCCAAGCGCAGACTCCGGCCACGCCAGGTGTGTCTGTGGTGTGCGCCCCCTACCCCTTCGGTTGTTTCGGCACCTGTGGTTTCGCCGGCGCCCACTACCCCTTCGGTTGCGGCGGCTCCGACACCTCCGGTTACCTCCGTGCCGGCGACCGACGTTTCTGCGCCGCGACGCGAGTCTTCTGCCCCTTCGGCTGTGCCCGCCGTCGCCTCCTCTGGGCCGCCCGCTGCGCCCTCACCGCCAGTTCGGGTTTCTTCAGCGACACGGGCGATCATCCCAGGCTTTGGGAGGGTGGTCCCCCGCAGAGGATTCCGGTGCCCGACTGGAGCTTGGATGGCAACCAATCTTATGCCGGACTGCCTGTCCCTACGGGTCCTATTTTCAATATGTGGCCTGAGGGTGCGCCGGCAACGGAGACCGGCGCGCCGCTGCGGTGGCGGGTCCGTCACGGCCCTCTCTGGCTTCGGGTCCGGCGCGACCTCCTGTTGTACCAGTGTCATCTGCGTCGGTGACGGCTCCCGCCCCTGCGTCGGCCCCGCTTCGGTCCCTGCCCTTCGGCCTCGCGGTCTTTGGCTGCGGTTGTTCGGTCCACCGGTCAGGATCCTCGCGCCACCCGCGCTGCCGATTCCCTCCGGGAGTTGTCCCAGGGTGATCGGGACAGGGCCCCTTCTGTGGTGCATGCGACGCCGGAGTCGCGCGACACGCCCGTGCCTGGATGCGGTATGTCCGCACTCGCCTGCCGCCAGTGTGACCTGCCGCGCGCCTCCGCCGAGCTTGCCATCTCGCCCATGTCCTACGGGTTCTCCCAGGTGTGTCGGGCGCCTCGGGATCGTGGCCTACCCATTGAGACTGATCGGCCTCCTTTCGACATGGTTATTTTAGCTGATCCTGTGTTCCAGGGTGAGATCTTGGTTCGGCGCGTTCTGTATCGCTGGGCTAGGCGCCACAACGACTTGGACACCTACGGTGGGTTCCAGTGGGCTTACCCTCCGCCTCTGGGCATTATGGCTTCGGATGCCCTTACGGTAGAGTTTCCGGCGGTACAGGGTGCTGCGTACAACACGGTCCTCCAGCCCATCCTCGAGTGGGATGCCCGTCGTCCGGCACCCATCCCGGGCCAGGGTCTAGACTCCCGTGCCACCCTCCTCCTCGGGCCAGCGACTACCTGGAGACATTCGGGTCGCGCCAGTGTGCTCGTCGGTGGCGCTCCCGAGAGGTTCGGCACATCCGGATGTGGCCGTCCAACGTGGAGCCCTTGGTGGACCTGTTTTCCCGACGGGTTTGCGCCCTCGGATCCGGTACCATCGCCTCCTCCTGCGGGCCCTCTGTTTGATCGCGGTAGAGCCTTTCCTTCGCCTCTTTGCCTGTGGCTTCCTGGACTGGGCCCGTGGCCAGGTCGTTCTTACGCAGCATAGGTATTACTGGGCCTTTCTGGGCCTTTTTCCTGACGGTGTGTGGGCCGATGTTTTCCTCACTGTAGATAGGCATGACAATGTCGAGGATGTGGCCCACTACCAGGCCTACCTGGATGTCCTGCTGGCCTCCCGTGGTACCTACCAGACGGATGGCCATTAGATAGAGGGCCTTAGGCCCGACCTGAGGGTGTTGTCCCTCCGGTATGTAGAGTCGCCCTCATATTCTGGCCAGTTGGTTGACTGTTCTTGGTCCTTGGCGCCGATGTGTTTACTCTGTGTGTCCTGCCCAGTGCCGTTCCCCCCCGGCCAGGACTCCGTTCCAGGCAGTTAGGGGAACCTCCCACCAGGCTTGGTGCTGGCTAACCCTACACCACCCGGCGTGGTGGTGGAGACCGTGTGAACTATTGGTGTTTTGTATCTGGGATGGTCTATCGATTGTGTTGGTGTGTGTTGGGTGCATTAGGTTTTTCCTACCCCTTCGTTTCCTCCCAGTGCGTAGGGAGAGGGCTCCCTACCTTTGTGGGGGGGGAGGTGTTACGTCGCGTAACAATTCGTTGTAGTTACGGACGTAAATTAGGTCTTTTGCCTCAGTTGTCCCTAGGTTTACGTTTAGGCTCCTACCGGGACATTATTGTCTTCGTAACAGTACTGTGGTACATTGGGTGCCGTTGGGCGCCGCGCCGCGTACTTTACTAGTGGTCCTGATCCTTTGGTAGAATGTAGTGGACCAGCGTGCATCAGTAGATGTAGTGGACCAGCGTGCATCTGTAGGCGAGGGCCATGTCGGCCCGAGCGTGTTGGACCGTTGGTGACCATTTATGCGTGTTCTACCCCTTGTGTGTGCACTCGGCGTGTGTTAAATGAATTAACACATATAGGCTTGGGTCACGGCAGTGTAGTTGTGTTTCCTTCCTCTTTTCCTGGAGTAAACGGGTTTTGGTAAATGGTTGTATGGCGTATTATAGTAACACATACGTTAATGCATTGAGATCAGCTCCGTCACGTTCGTCTTTCGCCAGAGGTTTGAGTAGAGGAGGCCTGACCAGTTTAGGTAGTATCAGGCCCATTAGAGGTAGAGGCGGAGGTAGATATCCGCGGCGTAACACTCAGGTGCCGCTGCTTCTTCGCCTTCAGCCCGGCCTTCTTGCCCACAACTCCTGGAATTCTAGCTTCCGTTTCTGCCCAATCTTTGCGTCAGGGCAGGCGTCTATGCCCTGCCCTGCGATGCTCGCAAAATGTGCGCGCATCCTGGTCGCACTGATCTGCTTGCCATCGCCACTGGTAAAATTGTGGCCGCAAAATGAGCAGCTAAACTTGACCTGCGAAACCGTATTCCCCAGAGCATCCTTCACCGTGACAGTCTTTTTTTCTACAAATTTATGCTCCGGCACTTTGTGTGGCATGGCTGCAAAAACACGTTTGACAACTATAGCACAAAATCCGATGGCACACCGCCATGCAATATTCATCATACAGGCTATATTACGTGCCACACGTTCCCAACACAGCTGGCATTTTCATCTTGCTGGCACTCTCTCCGTGTATGGAAATTTCAGTTAGCTTGCCAACTGCCAAGTCATTATGTCAGTCAGTCAGTAACGTTATTCTTGCACAATTAGTCGATCATTATGAACTGGAGTGACTGGACTCAGGACTGACGAAAAGCCTAGTTCGTAGTAATCGAGCCTAGTTTGCATAGTAGAAGATCTTGGGGGAGGTAGGCGCCGCGCCACGTTCCGGCTGGCCTCGCGCCAAGCACTGCCCCGGCTCGAACCTCGAAAATTGCCCAAGTCCAAATCACGTATTCGGGACCAAACACGCGTATAATATGTCGGGGCCCAAAAATGCGTATTGCCGTATTTATTTTGACAATACGCACGTATTTCACAACCTGGATAAGGTGCCAGAGCTAATTGAAGGTACTACAACGCTGTGCGCTAATAATTCATTTCAAGTGCTGTAATGGCTAAGCTATCCCATAATCGATTGCCCCCATCTATAGACAACTAGCTTGAGTGCTCTATCCCGGGGGAGCCCGGGGGGGCTTCCACAGTTTCTTGTTGACATAAAGGTCCCCGCCCCGCCAGTACACTTGGGGCCGCTTCTCGGGGTTGGTCTTGTGGCGGATGTAGTCGGGCCACTGATCGCGGCGTTGCTGCTGCTGGGCTGGCGTCTGGTCGTCGTCAAGCGACCATGCAGGAGGTGTTCACCAGCTTCTTGCGGCGAGAGAGGAACCGAACTCGGGCTGTGATGTCGCTGAAGGTGAGGATCGACCACTGGAGGGGGGCCAGCTATAGATAGCCTTGGCCCGTGGATGGGGCAGGCGGTAGGCGCCCTGCAGTGTCGCACCTGGCAGCGCCATGCACGCCGGCCAAGAGTTTATTCTTCAGCTTGTCGAAAAGAGAGTCTTGGGTCTCCTCCGGCGTTGCATGTCGAAGCGCCTGAGGATGACCCGGCAGCGGCGACGGTCGCGGTCAGCGGCCTTGCGGCGCGTGTCTTCCAGCTCCTGGAGCTTGGTGGTGATGGCGGTCGTGGTAGAGGATGCCTGGCTCTTGAGCAGGTCAGCCCACCTGGGACTCAGGCGCGAGTCGAGGGGTCATCGCTAGCCCTTAGTACCAGCAGGTTGGCCGGGCGGCGATGGTGGCCGTTCGCTGGGCTCGATCTCGGGGACCTGCGTGGCCAGGGCGTCTATACCTTGGTAGCAACTGCCTCAAGTTTCACGGTGCATGCGTTGGCCGACTCCGGGCCTTCGATCCACCTGGTCACTTGAGGCGGGTGGTCACAGTGCATGGCTATGGCCTCGGAAACTTTGGTGGCAAGGTGCTCTTGCGTACATTACAATTCGTTCAAGTGGCCCGCCGGAGCGGCTGTACAATTTTTCCCAGTGAGCGCGCTGCCAAGTGTACTTGTGGGCAAATTTTTAGGTGCCCCGTCACTTCGAGGTACTAAAAATAAGGCTACGGTACGAATTCAGCGAATTTCAGCGAATTTTCAGTCGAACCAAAGGAAGTGACGCCAACTACCAAAAAGTTTCCGTTACGAATTTTCAGCCCAACACTCGCGCAAAATGAAGTGACGGCAACTACCAAAAAGTTTCCGTTACGAATTTTCACTCCCACACGTTTGCACAAGAGGAAGTGACGGCAACTACCAAACAGTTTCCGTTACGAATTTTCAGTCCCACACTTCGCGCAAATTTTAGTAGGGCTGCACGCAAGCTACCTTTCAAAATTTTGCGCTAGTATGGAACGCATTTCATTCGTCTGGAGGAACGCTGCCCGCCAACTACCCTCGTTCAGAATGTTCCGCCGAAATTTACTTGAGATTTGGAAATCTGAACGTGCGCGCAAATTTTAGTAGGGCTGCACGCAAGCTACCTTTCAAAATTTTGCGCAAGTATGGAACGCAATTCATTCGTCCGGAGGAATGCTGCTCGTCAACTGCCCCCGTTCAGAAAGTTGCGCCGAACTTTACTTGAGATTTGGAAATCTGAACGTGCGGTTGGAGTTTCGCGGGGAAACCCAAGTTCCCTAGTAATTCACCAATGACGCGCTTCGAACACTTGTCCGCTAAAACCTAAGCAGCCGCTCCGGCTGGCCACTTAAACGAAACTTGATGCAGTAAACTGAGGCTGGAGCTTAAGTGCGACTCTGGCTTCAATGTTGTTGACCTTGGCCGAGAGAGTGTTGAGTGGGCCGTCAGGCGCGTTCAGGGCGGCGAGCTGCTCAGCCATCGGCGCCAGCTGCTCCACCACTGCAGGCTGCTCGGATGGAGTCCGTGCTGCATGGGGGAGGTGCTGCTCTGCGGGGATGCTGCAGCTGCATGCTGTGGCTGCCCGTCTGCGCTCATGCAGGAGGCTCCTAAGGCCAGCGTAGCCAATCTGGGTGATGTCCTGGGCGTCGCAGCGCAGGTAGCTGCACATGATGACTGCCTTCAAGTACGCCTCCGGTTCTTGAAGCAGCCATTCCCAGGCGGGCTTAATTGGTGACCTTGTCGCCAGGGGTAGGCAGGAAAAGTTCGTCATGCAGCGGGCCAGGAACTTGATAACATCGTCACATTGTTCCTTCGTGAGCGTAAAGATTTCCAAGATGCAAAAATCCCGCTGGCCGGCGCCGAAGCGGCGGACATCCCATTTGGTATGGGAAGTTCGGGTTTTCTTGGGAATGGGCGACGAATTTGGTGTAGAGCATTGCGTCGAGGGAGGCAGACCGGGGGGGAGAGCTTCGATCAGCGCGAAAAGGTTGGCGTACTTACTTACTTACTTATACTTACTTACCTACTTATACTTATACTTACTTTAATTAATACTTACTTATGGCTGTCATGCATGCATGGCTGGCACGGCTGTCATGCATGGATGGCTGTCATGGTAATTGTCGCCGGATCATGGCTGGAGATCATGGCCGGCAGTCATGGCTGCACGTTATGGTAATTGTCGATCATGCATGGCTGGACATCATGGCCGGCAGTCATGCATGGCGGTCATTGCTGTCATGCATTGCTGTCATCGGCTCATCGCCGTAATTGCCGGCCACTGGGCGAATGTGATGAGTTCCAGTTGACGATATGCTCGAGGGCGGGCAAGAAACCATGCAGTTCATTTGGCATTGCGCACGCAGGACGCAGGTGCATGCTGTCCAGACACGTGTTCTTTATAACAAAAAGCGGCACACAGCGCAGGCAGTGCCTGCACTCGCTGGACATGCACATCATTGCATGCAGTATTCAGACAGCAAGTGGTCATGCAGCGAATTAGCAAGATGCACATGGTCATCACAGCGACCTATCGGCAGAGAGCTACTAGCTCTCTGCTGACTGAGAAGCCATGCATGCCCTATAGCTATTGTTTATAGCTATGATGATCTTTCCACCCCATGCCAGGCCTTAACTTAGGTATGATACATCATGGTGGTGCAGGTGTGCACACTTTGTGCATCCAGAGCAGGTGTAGTTTACACCCTATCATACCCTTGCAGGAAGTAGCCCGGCCAGAATGTATTAAAAGCCAAATGCCCCTTCTCAGGGATATGTGTAGCTCGTGGACCACAAACTTTGCTCTAATCGGATCCTTCAGTGCACTTTCCGCTCCCTTGAGGACGCAATTACCCCATTATGCTCTCGGTAATTGTCGGATATGCATGCCCCATATGCTGCTGGGCACCCGGCCGAGGACCGCGCGTTCTTCAACCAGTTGCTCGACATTGAGAAACAGATCCCACGTCAATACATCGTTGCCATCTTGGTGGATGCCAACGCGACCCTGCCCGTGGGCCGCGGGGGCTGCATGTATGTATGCGCCGCGCCTATAATAACCGATTCAATGCAATGCCAACACCCCCCTACTTGAGCAACTACTCACTGTCAGAGGGGGAGTTGACTGCTGCCAATACGCTGTTTGCTATAAACCGCCTTATGCACTATACATAGTGACCTTTGTGGGCCCCATGCGCATGCAGGGCGGCTGGCTCGATGCTCCCTCGGCGGCGATGTGTATGCTTGGACTACATACTTGTGCGCAAGTGCTGGCGCTATTCCGTCATCCATGCCCGTACGCTGACCACCCCCAGTGTCGCATCGGATCACCGCATGAGTTAGAAAGAGCTCCCAACGTATGTGAGCTCTTGGTCTTTCACAGCGCGTCTTAGCCAATGTTGCAAGGCAGCAACCTTAAATCTGTTCACCAGGCCACGACCACGATGGGCACTTCCACGACCAAGGTGGCACCCACGGTTCGTGCTTTCCGAGATAGCTGGTCATCCCCCATGACCAAGCTATATCCTTTGCGTTGTTCCTCGTTCCCATCGGCATGACGAGGCACGTGCAGGCGTGCAAGCAAATCCACAACGTCCACCATGGCATCAGTGCAGAGCCAGGACGTACTGGATTTGCCTAGACTCTGCAACCTAGGAAGTACAGGACCTGTCACAAGCCTGCAAGGTCTAGTATCCTTGCAGCCCTGTGCCAGCTCCAGTACCCTACTAGTCACAGGCTGCTGCATGCTCCTCCTGGTCTACGTGGACCACAGTCACGTGATAAACAGGCTAAGCCTGTGCAGGCACGGCCTGCCACGTGTCCTGTCCACTATACCAGAGGACTGCACCCTAGTCGGCCACGGATGGCTAGGACTTCGGGACTTGATATCTTTCTCGTCCCTTGTCTGTTTCAGGCGGTCAGCACGGCGTTAGAAAGGTCTTTCCAAACTGCATCCACTTAGCATATTGGTTGCCCAAAATGCTAACTGCAGGGCAATCTGTGAAGGGCTGCATACTGCTCTTTACTTGAGGGAGCTCTTCTACCAGCTACGTCAAGTGGCTTCCTGTAGGTTGCAGCTGCACACACTGGTGAGGACTGATAGCATGGGCATGGTGCAATTTGTGCACAGGCAGCTGGCCAGGAGCAGGGACCTTGACTACTTGTTGCTCAAGGAGATGTCCTACCTAGCTCACATTGAACATGTGCCTGGTGTGGACAACCCTGCAGATGCCCTCACCAAGCTGGAGGAGAAGGCGGAGAGGCAGTACCCCCTGCTCCGTGGGCTCATGGACCCCTTACACGGGCGGCCATAGAGACCAGGCCTTGCTTCAGCTTGGGTGTCCCCAGTGGGCTGCTTGACCAAAGTACCAAGTGGTGACTGGTGCTTACTGGTTGACAGCCGGTCCTTCAGGGTTAGGTACACCCTCCTGGACAGGAGTTGGTGTGGAATGTCACTCCTACCAGCTGAGAATCATGCCTGGCCCTCCCCATGGGGTTCAGAAGAGTCTTTAAGAATGGTGAAAGATCAGTATATAATAATAAACAGTTATGATCTTCAATCATCATGCATGTTATCTGATGTAATTTGAGTTGAGATCAACTTACATCAAAGTCAAGGCACATTACCTAGTCCAATGGCTGGGATTAAAGGATGCCAAGAACGTATTATTGTGAGTTCCTGATCTTTCACAGTTATCACAGGCGCCCGTTCTTATGGCGCCCGCCTTGGCCAACCTTTCCCTTCTGGTCAAAGAACCAAGGTGGCACCCATGGTTCGTGCTTTTCGAGATAGCTGGTCATCCCCCATGACCAAGCTATATCCTTTGCGTTGTTCCTCGTTCCCATCGACATGACGAGGCACGTGCAGGCGTGCAAGCAAATCCACAACGTCCACTGGCATCAGTGCAGAGCCAGGACGTACTGGATTTGCCTAGACTCTGCAACCTAGGAAGTACAGGACCTGTCACAAGCCTGCAAGGTCTAGTATCCTTGCAGCCCTGTGCCAGCTCCAGTACCCTACTAGTCACAGACTGCTGCTCCTCCTGGTCTACGTGGACCACAGTCACGTGATAGACAGGCTAAGCCTGTGCAGGCACGGCCTGCCACGTGTCCTGTCCACTATACCAGAGGACTGCACCCTAGTCGGCCACGGATGGCTAGGACTTCGGGACTTGATATCCTTCTCGTCCCTTGTCTGTTTCAGGCGGTCAGCACGGCGTTGGAAAGGTCTTTCCAAACTGCATCCACTTAGCATATTGGTTGCCCAAAATGCTAACTCCAACCCTTTCTTCTTTTGGAGCTGGACCAGCTTGAAACAAGCCTAACCTTGCTTGTGCCCACTCAGCCACAGACCGCTTGGTCCCCTTGGGGTTGATCAGACCAGATAGGGCCCAGGGTCCTGCCTCCTTTTGGGTAACAACATATACGCCCTTGGACCAGGCTAGGTGTACTGGCCAGTGAATCAGAGGTCACCCCAGGTTATCCCCTGACCCCTTGGTCAGCTCCCAACCTTTCCTTGGGAACTTGGTGATTAGATTAAAGTCAAGGCACATTACCTAGTCCAATGGCTGGGATTAAAGGATGCCAAGAACGTATTATTGTGAGTTCCTGATCTTTCACAGTTATCTCAGGCGCCTGTTCTTATGGCGCCCGCCTTGGCCAACCTTTCCCTTAATTCTGGTCAAAGAACCCAGGTAGCACCTATAGGCAAATGCTGCCTCCTTGGGGAGCCCATGTCCTCACTGGGTGTTAAGCCCAGGAATCACTCATGCCAGGCTGTGGCTCTGCTGGGGAATTGAACCCCACCCCAACCTCCAGGTTTATAGGTGACCTGGAACTTCACACAAGAGAAACATTACAACCATGGGAACAACATGAGAATGACATGACATGGTTATTATAGTTTATTCAAGCATTATATAACCCAGAATGTGGCTCCCTGGCAACCATGTCCCACATGGTCACACAACCAGGTTCTTTATTAGCAACAGGTTGGAAACAAGCACTAGAAAACATATGTACAGCAACCTGTAAGAACCAGCATTCGGGTTGCCCTTGCATGGCCTAACTGTTTGAGGCCAAAGGCGTCGACTTAAGTCCTGGCGACTCTTCTGAACCCCATGGGGAGGGCCAGGCATGATTCTCAGCTGGTAGGAGTGACATTCCACACCAACTCCTGTCCAGGAGGGTGTACCTAACCCTGAAGGACCGGCTGTCAACCAGTAAGCACCAGTCACCACTTGGTACTTTGGTCAAGCAGCCCACTGGGGGCACCCAAGCTGAAGCAAGGCCTGGTCTCTATGGCCGCCCGTGTAAGGGGTCCATGAGCCCACGGAGCAGGGGGTACTGCCTCTCCGCCTTCTCCTCCAGCTTGGTGAGGGCATCTGCAGGGTTGTCCACACCAGGCACATGTTCAATGTGAGCTAGGTAGGACATCTCCTTGAGCAACAAGTAGTCAAGGTCCCTGCTCCTGGCCAGCTGCCTGTGCACAAATTGCACCATGCCCATGCTATCTGTCCTCACCAGTGTGTGCAGCTGCAACCTACAGGAAGCCACTTGACATAGCTGGTAGAAGAGCTCCCTCAAGTAAAGAGCAGTATGCAGCCCTTCACAGATTGCCCTGCACTCAGCAATATCACTGCTGGGTGTAACCCTGTTCTGCAACCGACTGTACCAGGTAACAAGTGAGGTGTGATCTTGCTCCAGGGTAACTAATGCTGCTGCCCTGCCCCTGACCTCTGTGACCTTCCTATTGTCCATAGAACTGTCCACATAGAGAACCATGTCAAGGGGCTTATACAAATCCACAGGACCCAGTATAAGAGGGGGAGACATCATGACAGCCTGCACCACACTCTCAGCACCCACCTCAACCAGCTGGGAATCAGTAAGTCGACTCAAAACCAGCAAGTCAGGGGCACATATACTTGCAAGCCATGCCAGCATGCCCCTGATGGTAGCACACCTAGCCTGCGTGATGGGCTCCTGCAATGCATCTACAATCTGCTGTGGATAGTCCTTACAGTTATTATAAATAGTGACGGAACCTTTTTGCCACTTGGGCAATTAGGTCCGTCACTATTTATCCGGCGAAAACCACTCGCCGGTATCTATTCCGCGTTAAGTTCACGTGAACGTGGCGCGGAATTGATACCGGCGAGTGGTTTTCGCCGGATAAATAGTGACGGACCTAATTGCCCAAGTGGCAAAAAGGTTCCGTCACTATTTATAATAACTAAAACGTCGTAGTGTGGGGGCCGATATCTATCGTACCGCTGATGCCTACTGCAGTACCGAATCTCGCCTTAACGATATTCCAACCGGACATATTTTCCCTTCTGGCACTTTCGTTTGGCCTTCTGGTATCCGGTATTCGGAAATACCCGTGTCACCACAGGGATTCGAACCCCCGACTTACGAGGTCTTAGTTATTATAAATAGTGACGGAACCTTTTTGCCACTTGGGCAATTAGGTCCGTCACTATTTATCCGGCGAAAACCACTCGCCGGTATCAATTCCGCGCCACGTTCGGCATCAGCGGTACGATAGATATCGGCCCCCACACTACGACGTTTTAGTTATTATAAATAGTGACGGAACCTTTTTGCCACTTGGGCAATTAGGTCCGTCACTATTTATCCGGCGAAAACCACTCGCCGGTATCAATTCCGCGCCACGTTCACGTGAACTTAACGCGGAATAGATACCGGCGAGTGGTTTTCGCCGGATAAATAGTGACGGACCTAATTGCCCAAGTGGCAAAAAGGTTCCGTCACTATTTATAATAACTCTTACCACCCTCCATCCTGATGAACCACGAGCCCTTGGCTTGGAACAACGTAGCCTGCATGCCACAGAAGACCATAGGCTCATTCTCCACCATGTGCTGTATATCTTACCCAGCTCAAATCGCTTCTGGATCTTGGCCAAAACAGCCTCAACCCAGTCTGGTGGACCTATGAGATGCAGGTCATCACCATGCAGTGAGGCAAAGACAGGAAGGCCATTGTGGGACCCTTGGAACAAACAGGGATCCACTGGAGACACAGAAAATCCACAAGTATTCTTCAAGAATTTCTCTAGGCTCTTCCTCCAGATGATAGGACTGGACCTGAGACCTTCCAACCCTTTCAAAATTCTCAGGTACCTGGCCTTTATCTCTGCTCTCCATACAGCAGGTACAGTCACAAAGAAAGGAGGGATATCTCTCCAAGTCTGCCTAGCCTGATCTTGGTCACCCTTGAGAAAAGCCCTCTTGAAATCAATCAGCACAGAGCTATAGGGCACACCCTTAACCAGAAAAGACAGAAATATACACAGCAGAATCCTCCACGTGTCATGCAGCATTCCTGGAGTATAGAGCTCCTCATCTAACAACTGGCCAGTGCCATGATACTCGGTTACAACTGGTCTGACATGTGGCACCTGGACACCATCTACCTCCTTGAGCTTGAGGACAAACATCAATCTGAGCAGCTGGTGAACTTCTGGCAGCTCATCCACAGGTTCTGCACAGTTGGAAACTATCCACTCATGCCCGGAAGCAACAAAGCCAAGAGTCCATGCCTTAGCCATCTTGGGGCTTTGCATCATCTCGACTATAGCATATTGGTTGCCCAAAATGCTAACTCCAACCCTTTCTTCTTTTGGAGCTGGACCAGCTTGAAACAAGCCTAACCTTGCTTGTGCCCACTCAGCCACAGACCGCTTGGTCCCCTTGGGGTTGATCAGACCAGATAGGGCCCAGGGTCCTGCCTCCTTTTGGGTAACAACATATACGCCCTTGGACCAGGCTAGGTGTACTGGCCAGTGAATCAGAGGTCACCCCAGGTTATCCCCTGACCCCTTGGTCAGCTCCCAACCTTTCCTTGGGAACTTGGTGATTAGATTAAAGTCAAGGCACATTACCTAGTCCAATGGCTGGGATTAAAGGATGCCAAGAACGTATTATTGTGAGTTCCTGATCTTTCACAGTTATTTTTAAGCTCTGACTGACAGGTGAGAAAAGATCCAACTCACAATAATACGAGTTAGAAAGAGCTCCCAACGTATGTGAGCTCTTGGTCTTTCACAGCGCGTCTTAGCCAATGTTGCAAGGCAGCAACCTTAAATCTGTTCACCAGGCCACGACCACGATGGGCACTTCCACGACCAAGGTGGCACCCACGGTTCGTGCTTTTCGAGATAGCTGGTCATCCCCCATGACCAAGCTATATCCTTTGCGTTGTTCCTCGTTCCCATCGGCATGACGAGGCACGTGCAGGCGTGCAAGCAAATCCACAACGTCCACTGGCATCAGTGCAGAGCCAGGACGTACTGGATTTGCCTAGACTCTGCAACCTAGGAAGTACAGGACCTGTCACAAGCCTGCAAGGTCTAGTATCCTTGCAGCCCTGTGCCAGCTCCAGTACCCTACTAGTCACAGGCTGCTGCTCCTCCTGGTCTACGTGGACCACAGTCACGTGATAAACAGGCTAAGCCTGTGCAGGCACGGCCTGCCACGTGTCCTGTCCACTATACCAGAGGACTGCACCCTAGTCGGCCACGGATGGCTAGGACTTCGGGACTTGATATCCTTCTCGTCCCTTGTCTGTTTCAGGCGGTCAGCACGGCGTTGGAAAGGTCTTTCCAAACTGCATCCACTTAGCATATTGGTTGCCCAAAATGCTAACTCCAACCCTTTCTTCTTTTGGAGCTGGACCAGCTTGAAACAAGCCTAACCTTGCTTGTGCCCACTCAGCCACAGACCGCTTGGTCCCCTTGGGGTTGATCAGACCAGATAGGGCCCAGGGTCCTGCCTCCTTTTGGGTAACAACATATACGCCCTTGGACCAGGCTAGGTGTACTGGCCAGTGAATCAGAGGTCACCCCAGGTTATCCCCTGACCCCTTGGTCAGCTCCCAACCTTTCCTTGGGAACTTGGTGATTAGATTAAAGTCAAGGCACATTACCTAGTCCAATGGCTGGGATTAAAGGATGCCAAGAACGTATTATTGTGAGTTCCTGATCTTTCACAGTTATTTTTAAGCTCTGACTGACAGGTGAGAAAAGATCCAACTCACAATAATACGAGTTAGAAAGAGCTCCCAACGTATGTGAGCTCTTGGTCTTTCACAGCGCGTCTTAGCCAATGTTGCAAGGCAGCAACCTTAAATCTGTTCACCAGGCCACGACCACGATGGGCACTTCCACGACCAAGGTGGCACCCACGGTTCGTGCTTTTCGAGATAGCTGGTCATCCCCCATGACCAAGCTATATCCTTTGCGTTGTTCCTCGTTCCCATCGGCATGACGAGGCACGTGCAGGCGTGCAAGCAAATCCTCAACGTCCACTGGCATCAGTGCAGAGCCAGGACGAACTGGATTTGCCTAGACTCTGCAACCTAGGAAGTACAGGACCTGTCACAAGCCTGCAAGGCCTAGTATCCTTGCAGACCTGTGCCAGCTCCAGTACCCACCAGTCACAGGCTGCTGCTCCTCCTGGTCTACGTGGACCACAGTCACGTGATAAACAGGCTAAGCCTGTGCAGGCACGGCCTGCCACGTGTCCTGTCCACTATACCAGAGGACTGCACCCTAGTCGGCCACGGATGGCTAGGACTTCGGGACTTGATATCTTTCTCGATCGTCCCTCGTCTGTTTCAGGCGGTCAGCACGGCGTTGGAAAGGTCTTTCCAAACTGCATCCACTTAGCATATTGGTTGCCCAAAATGCTAACTCCAACCCTTTCTTCTTTTGGAGCTGGACCAGCTTGAAACAAGCCTAACCTTGCTTGTGCCCACTCAGCCACAGACCGCTTGGTCCCTTGGGTTGATCAGACCTGAGGGCCCAGGTCCTGCCTCCTTTTGGGTAACAACATATACGCCCTTGGACCAGGCTAGGTGTACTGGCCAGTGAATCAGAGGTCACCCCAGGTTATCCCCTGACCCCTTGGTCAGCTCCCAACCTTTCCTTGGGAACTTGGTGATTAGATTAAAGTCAAGGCACATTACCTAGTCCAATGGCTGGGATTAAAGGATGCCAAGAACGTATTATTGTGAGTTCCTGATCTTTCACAGTTATCACAGGCGCCCGTTCTTATGGCGCCCGCCTTGGCCAGCCTTTCCCTTTGCTCAAAGAGACTCAGGTAGCACCTACAAATACTGCCTATTGGGGAGCCCATGTCTTCACTGGGTGTTAAGCCCAGGAATCACTCATGCCAGGCTGTGGCTCTGCTGGGGAATTGAACCCCACCCCAACCTCCAGGTTTATAGGTGACCTGGAACTTACACAAGAGAAACATTACAACCATGGAACAACATGAGAATGACATGACATGATTATGTTTTATTCAAGCATTATATAACCCAGAATGTGGCCCTGGCAACCATGTTCCACATGGTCACACAACCAGGTTCTTTATTAGCAACAGGTTGGAAACAAGCACTAGAAAACATATATACAGCAACCTGTAAGAACCAGCATTCGGGTTGCCCTTGCATGGCCTAACTGTTTGAGGCCAAAGGCGTCGACTTAAGTCCTGGCGACTCTTCTGAACCCCATGGGGAGGGCCAGGCATGATTCTCAGCTGGTAGGAGTGACATTCCACACCAACTCCTGTCCAGGAGGGTGTACCTAACCCTGAAGGACCGGCTGTCAACCAGTAAGCACCAGTCACCACTTGGTACTTTGGTCAAGCAGCCCACTGGGGGCACCCAAGCTGAAGCAAGGCCTGGTCTCTATGGCCGCCCGTGTAAGGGGTCCATGAGCCCACGGAGCAGGGGGTACTGCCTCTCCGCCTTCTCCTCCAGCTTGGTGAGGGCATCTGCAGGGTTGTCCACACCAGGCACATGTTCAATGTGAGCTAGGTAGGACATCTCCTTGAGCAACAAGTAGTCAAGGTCCCTGCTCCTGGCCAGCTGCCTGTGCACAAATTGCACCATGCCCATGCTATCAGTCCTCACCAGTGTGTGCAGCTGCAACCTACAGGAAGCCACTTGACATAGCTGGTAGAAGAGCTCCCTCAAGTAAAGAGCAGTATGCAGCCCTTCACAGATTGCCCTGCACTCAGCAATATCACTGCTGGGTGTAACCCTGTTCTGCAACCGACTGTACCAGGTAACAAGTGAGGTGTGATCTTGCTCCAGGGTAACTAATGCTGCTGCCCTGCCCCTGACCTCTGTGACCTTCCTATTGTCCATAGAACTGTCCACATAGAGAACCATGTCAAGGGGCTTGTACAAATCCACAGGACCCAGTATAAGAGGGGGAGACATCATGACAGCCTGCACCACACTCTCAGCACCCACCTCAACCAGCTGGGAATCAGTAAGTCGACTCAAACCAGCAAGTCAGGGGCACATATACTTGCAAGCCATGCCAGCATGCCCCTGATGGTAGCACACCTAGCCTGCGTGATGGGCTCCTGCAATGCATCTACAATCTGCTGTGGGTAGTCCTTACCACCCTCCATCCTGATGAACCACGAGCCCTTGGCTTGGAACAACGTAGCCTGCATGCCACAGAAGACCATAGGCTCATTCTCCACCATGTGCTGTATCTTACCCAGCTCAAACCGCTTCTGGATCTTAGCCAAGACAGCCTCAACCCAGTCTGGTGGACCTATGAGATGCAGGTCATCACCATGCAGTGAGGCAAAGACAGGAAGGCCATTGTGGGACCCTTGGAACAAACAGGGATCCACTGGAGACACAGAAAACCCACAAGTATTCTTCAAGAATTTCTCTAGGCTCTTTCTCCAGATAATGGGACTGGACCTGAGACCTTCCAACCCTTTCAGAATTCTCAGGTACCTGGCCTTTATCTCTGCTCTCCATACAGCAGGTACAGTCACAAAGAAAGGAGGGATATCTCTCCAAGTCTGCCTAGCCTGATCTTGGTCACCCTTGAGAAAAGCCCTCTTGAAATCAATCAGCACAGAGCTATAGGGCACACCCTTAACCAGAAAAGACAGAAATATACACAGCAGAATCCTCCACGTGTCATGCAGCATCCCTGGAGTATAGAGCTCCTCATCTAACAACTGGCCAGTGCCATGATACTCGGTTACAACTGGTCTGACATGTGGCACCTGGACACCATCTACCTCCTTGAGCTTGAGGACAAACATCAATCTGAGCAGCTGGTGAACTTCTGGCAGCTCATCCACAGGTTCTGCACAGTTGGAAACTATCCACTCATGCCCAGAAGCAACAAAGCCAAGAGTCCATGCCTTAGCCATCTTGGGGCTTTGCATCATCTCGACTAGCTGGCGCCAGGGAATAGGACTGTGAGCAGCTATCTGGTACCTGTTTACCCCTAACTGCCGTGGATCAAAGGTGGTTGGGATTATCAACAGGTCCTCAGCTATGGGCTCCTGACCTTGAGGACCCTCAGCTGGCTGACTCCTAACAGCCTTCACCGCCACTGCAAGACCCTGGGAATAGTGATATCTTTCAAGGGGGAGGCTGCCCCTGCCTTCTAGTGCCAACTCATCAGAGGTCAAAGTAACCCCTGGCATGCACAAGAAGTTCTGACCCAGAATGGCAGGCCCCTGATAGCCCTCTACCACACAGAACGTGGTGGGCACCCCTAAGATAGGCACACTCACTTCCCCAAGGATCTTCATGGACACCTTTCCTGAGAAATCAGACACAGCAAGGCAACTGGGATGGGACATCTGTAAGCCTACAGCATCCTCTTCCCTGATGACAGACACCTGTGAGTTGGTATCTACCTCCATTGTAGCTGCCCAGCACGACCCCCACCCCGTGAGCTTGGATACCTTGGGATCATGTTTGCTGCGCATGAGTGCTCGGATGACGTCCGCCATGAGAGGCCCCCGGGCCTTAGGTGGCTGCCCCGTCCCCTCTGGCCTTGTGACAGTTGCTTCAGCAGCCTCCTCCTGCTCGTCATCTTCCAGCAGGGACAGACCATCATCCACCACCAGAGGATTGTTAGCTGCTGCTGCCTGGCTCTGGCCTGGCTCCTCAACCCAGCTGGGAGGGCCTGGCCCGTCTGCAGGCCAGATTGCATGTGGCCTTCTTTCCTTGACATGAGCCCAGGACAACCTGTACACGTGCCTTGGATCCTTTTCCAAAGCCACCAGGCAAGATCTGTTAGCTTCTTCCACACGAGTGACAACCCCATCCTGCCACTTCCCCCGCTTGCCTGGAATAGATGGTTCCTTCCACATCCTGACCTTCAGCCCCACCTGAGGCCTCAGCACATTCCAGTTCTTGTCCTTACGTCTCAGCTGGGCAAATAACCTATCTGCCTTCCTAAGACTGGCCTGCACCACGTTCTCAGGCAGTAAGCTATACTGCAGGGCCAGGGGAGAGACAGCCACACCATCAAAGTAATAGTTAACCCTGTGGTTCAGCTGCTCTTCTATCCCCTTACACCAGGCTGCCCTCTCTAAGGCAGATGCCACAAGTGGCACTGACTCTGCTGCTAGCACCACTGTCTTCACTTCACGTATGGATCTCTCTACAGCCCCTTGCTGCCCATGACTCTCCCTGGGGACTACTACCAGCTTACAAGGCAGCTGGTCCTGATGCTTGAGCAAACAGTCAAACTGCAAGTCTGCCTGCACACTCTTGCACACCCCAAAGCCTGGGATCAGGGCCTTCATACCCAACAACAAGTGGTGCTCCTGCATACCAGGCAGAACGTCTATCAGCCTGTATCTACTGAACCTGTCCACCCCCACCAATATATACAAGCCCCTGATATGCTGGATATCCATCTGGATGTCGCCACGCTCCCTAGCAGGCTCCCTAGCATGGGACTGAGGTGGGTGAACAGCATTCTCCTGGCAACCACAGTTCTCAGCAGCAGCCTGGCAAGCCTCCCACAAAGGCTCCCTACCTAGCTTCCAAGCAAACATTGCTGCCTGCCCAGAATGCCCAAACATGTGATGCAACCTATGGCCAGCCTCAGCATAGCTCAGCACTCTCTCAGTACTGACCTGGCGAGACGTCTGAACCGTGTGTGGGGACACATGATCCACTCCTGAGGTTCCAGGGCTTCCCTGCAGGCCGTCCTGACGCCCCAAGTCAGGCCCTGCACCCTGGACCGCTCCAGGCCCTTCCAGCAAGGTCCCTTGGCCCTCCAGGCCAGCACCTGCTGGAGACCCACCACCTGCATGAGGCATAGGGAATTCAGCTGCAGCATTGTTATTGCAATCCAGTGGAAGAACAACATCTTTACACCCTTGGTGCTGCACAAGGGGCACACCCCCGTCCTTATGTACATCCAGCACACCTTCCCCAAGGGGTGATTGACTATTTACAGGGGATGATGTAGCTAGTCACTGCTGCCCAGACTGGCCCCCTGCCCCAGCAGGCTTGGCCTTCCTGTCAGGACACTCACGACGCCAGTGACCTTCCTTGCCACACACAAAGCATGCTCCACCCTTCTTCCCAGACCCAGCCCCACCCTTGCCAGGCTTCCCCTGGCCTCCCTGAGGCTGCCCACCCTGCTTGCCCTGGTTGCCTTGAGCTTGGCCCTTGCCTTGCCCTTGGCCACCCTTACCCTGCTGACCACCAGCTTGCTGGCTCCCAACCCCTCCTTGGGAACCTGCACCCTTGCCACCCTGAGCCCCCTGCCTCTGGCGCCTGAAGCGCTTACGCTTGTTGGGCCTTGCCCCATCACGGGCTGGGTACCCGGGGACATCACCTTGGCCCTGCACAGCGGAGGTGGCATTGCTGCCATGGGACTGGATAGCCTTGCAGGCAGGATCTGGCTTCCTTATGCTGAGGATTACAAGCTCCAGAGCACGCAAGGAGCCATCAGTCTGGTTAAGAAACATGCGGGCACCGTTCCTCCCATCCACACTCAGACCCATACGGTCCAGGAAATAGTCTGCCAAGGCCCTATCTGTGACCAGGAAGCCATACTTGGCCCCCTTGTCCCTGATACGGTTGAGCCTAGCCCATTCCTCTGCCACAGGACCCACTATCTCAAAGGTGTCATACTGATGCTTATAATAGTTGGTGAGGTTGAGAACCTTGTCAGAGAACTCCTCCCTCAACCCATCCAGGAACTGTGCCCAGGTTAGCTTATCCTTGACAGCAGTCCTAGCCTTCTCCCTGACACGCTCTGATGAGTCCCTGTTGCACGTGGACGAGTGAAACACTTGCACTAGGTTGACAGTGCATGGGGTCCACGGAGAACACAACAAGCTCCATGTCCTCTAGCCACTTGTCCAAAGCTTCCTGTGCTAGTGGTGGGTTAAGAGGCTTTTGTCCATTCATAACAGTGACAGCACTCATGTGAGGCCTCGACCCTGGCAGCGCCCTTATACTGGTTCCGCCACAGCGGGTGTCACAACAACAGCACCACTTGGGGTGGTTTTACCGGATTAGGATACATTTGCACGGCTTCAAATGTATCCTAAATGCACCATTGGCAAACATGGTTTCTGGACATGGTCGATATCATTAATATGTTTGGCAAGCATAATATGATCATGCTTGCCAAAGATGTTGTCTCTTTTCATATTTCACACATATATTATCGGCCTCGGCGTGCCATGCTTCCACGTTTGTTGTCTCTTTTCATATATTGTGAATATGATCAATAAAATTCCAAACATGACCATGTTGGAGACTTCAAGTGGAGCATCATGATTACTGTTTTCACTATTACGTAACCCATGGTTCATGTTAACATGGCATAATGAGCAATCCTATTGACCCCATGACTAATGGTGAAGTTAATAAAGTTACATCGTGGCACGTCACTATAGCATCAAGTTGCATCATTGTGCATAAAGTAGTTTAGCACTGAGTTGGCATGCCAACACCAGGTACACTAAATAAATTAAAACCAGAATTGATAAACAACCCAGTATCCAAATACAGTATCCATATATATGCAGGTCGTACTACAGGTACAGCCACGGCTGCCACGCGGCTTCTGCAGCGATCACGCTCTTTCTCCTAGACAATTGCTCTACTGGTCCCTACAGGTCGGTCGACTTGGACCATGATGCGTCAAGAACAGTTAATTGACCGACTTAAACAAGATGTTTGTCTACATGCAGCTGTCTGCACCTAACTAACGCGAAACCGCGTGCTACCAAATATAGGGGCAAATGCATGAGTAACACATGTCAACGCACAACCGGTGGAAATCACGCGATACCAACCGCGGCAACAGTGGTGTGAACATAGCGGGCACTGATCAGAATAGCGGGCACTGACATGCAAAAAAGCACCAGCAGCGGCATCAGTAGCAAATTGTAGTAGCGGAACAATAGCCACTACATCAATGCAACAACACATCAGCCCAGCAACACAGCAGCAGCATGACCGTAGCACAGCAGCAGCACAACTGTAGCACATCAACACGGCCGCATAGCAGGAGCACAAGTCAGCGCAGCAGCAACTTAGTATGCCGATTCCTGAATTTCCTATCAGTGGACTATAGTCCATTGATAGGAAATTCACTAATAGGCAGTACTAGCTCAGCAGCACGGCAGCAATGCAGCAGTGCATCAACACAGCAGCACGACAGCAATACATCAGCGGCACGGCAGCAATGCAGCAACACATCAGCACAATAGCACAGCAGCAGTACGGCAGCAATGCAGCAGCAATAGCATGGCAGCACAGCAGCAGCAGCAGCACATGAGCAGCTCAATGACAACAACGCTGCTTGCGCTTCAGCAGTCGTCGTCGTCGTCATCGTCATCGGCAAGGATGAGCGCTCGCTTCCGACGCCGGGAGGCGCCTGCGTTGTTGTTCTCCGCCACAACGTCGCTGGGTGGAACCATCTCGCGCAATCGAGCCTCGGCCAGGGTGATATCCGGCGCTTGCAACGCAGGGACGACCACACCGGGGCACCCGCAGATCTGTGCCTCCAGCTCGTGGAGAGGCACGCAAGAAACCGCGTCCTCCTCCCAACGGGCACCCCAGTACATGGCTACCATGTCGTTTTGCGTGTCGACAACAGCGACACGACCATGGTACCTGCCGTCCCGGCTTTCGGTGCGACCGTCCGCGGATGTCACACGCTCCGACGCCCAATGACACACGACTTGCCCTACGAGGTTGCGGCTGCCACTCTTGACCTGCAGCGTTACGCCTTCCCAGCATGCCTTCGCCATGCCGACGATGCCCTTCGAGCATTCAGCATCTTGCCACTTCACGACCGGGTGTTCCGCGTCATAGGGCACCTCCTTCAGCGCCTTTAGGCACTCCTTGGTGAGCTTTTCGTTCGCACCCAAGGAGACTCCATGGGGCGGCTGACCTCGCTTGCCCACCACTTGTGTCAAGACGAGGTCTGAGGCGGTGATGATCACCGTGTGCGCCGCAGTGGTTGGCGGATGGGGCCATTGCGCAATGTCTGTATTCCACGGGTGCCACGTGTCATGCAAATGCTTAGCGCGGTATACAAAGAGCTCAATAGAAGGTTGGCCGCCATCCTCCTTCGCAACCACCTCCTTGATGATGCCAACGAGGACTGGAGTCCACGTGAGCTTCGAGTTGCAGAGAATACCAGCTGAAGGGTGCCAGTATAGAACAGCGGAGCCTTTCTCAACGCCTTGCATGCGCTTCAAGTAAGCGACCTTGGCTGCCATGGCCCTGTCTTCTGCCGCCCATTCCTGCTGTGTGTGGCCATCATGACGAACTCGGTCTACCAGCGGGGTGACGCGCACCGCCTCTGCGTCGACCAACGCCATGAAGTGCTCTTCTTGCGTCGGTGGTGGTTCAGGCGCTGCATCGTGCTCACGCAGGGCGGAGATGTCCGCGCGAGATGGCCACGGCAAAGGGCGCCACTCCTCAGGCACCTCCTCAGGGGCATGTGGGACTTGACTTGCGAAAAAAGGCCTTGTTTGGCTTGATGGTGTCGGGCGGAAAGTACCACTGCCAGATGCCATGGGGCAACTTCTCGACCCTTGTTTTGATCGACTCCAGCTCCTTCCCCAGAAACTCCATGTTCAATGGTGCGAAGGCTGGGGTGTCCTGCAACATCGGAATGCGGTCTGGATCCACAAGTCGGACGCCAAACAGCGGCCGCCCCTCCGCATCAAACCTGTATGGCTGTGTCATCGCCTTCCCGCACCGTGGCGCGCCTTCCTGTCGAGTCCCCGCGGGCTGCCACGGCGTCTTTTGGGACTCCGTGGTCCGGTAGGACAACCAGGTCTCTGTGTTGCCCTGTACCTGGAAGAAGACGGCGTGGTGCACCTTCATTGAGCGACCGCGTTTTTCAGGCACCGGCTGTGCCGCTCCGCCGCTCCGCCGCTCCGCCGCCCGCCGGCTGCGCCGCCGGCCCGCCGCGCGCCGGCTGCCCCGCCCCGTAGCCCGTCGACAGGCTGCCCCGCCCCGCCGCATGCCAGCTGCGCCGGCCCGCCGCCCACGCGCGCCGGCAGCGCCGTTGGCCCCCCGCGCGCCGACGGCCCTGCCCCGCCGCCCGTTGACAGCCCCGCCCCGCCGCATGCCAGCTGCGCCGGCCCGCCGCCCATGCGCGCCGGCAGCGCCGCTGGCCCCCCGCGCGCCGACGGCCCTGCCCCGCCGCCCGTCGACTGCCCCGCCCCGCCGCCCGTCGACAGCCCTGCCCCGCCGCATGCAGGCTGCGCCGCCGCTGCCACCTCGCTGCGCGCTGGCTGCGCCACCTCGCCGCCCGCCGACGGCGCCGCCCCGCCGCGCACCGGCTGCCCCGCCCCGCCGCCTGTCGACTGCCCCGCCCCGCCGCATGCCAGCTGCGCCGGCCCGCCGCCCACGCGCGCCGGCAGCGCCGCTGGCCCCCCGCGCGCTGACGGCCCTGCCCCGCCGCCCGTCGACTGCCCCGCCCCGCCGCCCGTCGACAGCCCCGACCCACCGCATGCCAGGTGCGCCGGCCCGCCGCCCGCGCGCGCCGGCAGCGCCGCTGGCCCCCGCGCGCCGACGGCCCTGCCCCGCCGCCCGTCAACAGCCCTGCCCCGACGCCCGTCGACAGCCCCGCCCCGCCGCATGCCAGCTGCGCCGGCCCGCTGCCCACGCGCGCCGGCAGCGCCGCTGGCCCTGCCCCGCCGCCCGTCGACTGCCCCGCCCCGCCGCCCGTCGACAGCCCTGCCCCGCCGCATGCCAGGTGCGCCGGCCCGCCGCCCGCGCGCACCGGCAGCGCCGCTGGCCCCCCGCGCGCCGACGGCCCTGCCCCGCCGCCCGTCGACAGCCCCGCCCCGCCGCATGCCAGCTGCGCCGGCCGGCCGCCCATGCGCGCCATGCGCTTCGCAGGTCCATTGGGATCATGAGGCCTGCGCAGAATCTCACCTCGGAGGCCCGTGCTACTTCTAGTAAGATGCTTGCATTTTCAATGCGTCACCTATATGCAGGCATAGAGGGTGGTACATGGCGCTAGACTCATCAAGGGATAGGAGCCATGCCCTCAGCAATTACTCACCTCCTGGCCCTTGCTGTTGCGGTCTCGGATGAAGATGATGGTCTACACGCCGCCGCATGCAAACAAGGAATGAGAGACAAAGCCGTGCGAGGCCAATATGGGCACAGTGAGAGAAACAAGTCGACGCGAACCTACATCACGAGTGTCAGCGAAGGGGACCCATGGGAGAAGTCTCCCTCCCATGGTATCATTCACGGACACACGCAGCGGCCATGGGAACAGCCAAAACAGCAGGTTCACACACGCAAGGGCAACGACCTGCAGTGCCTGACCAGCATGTCGGTCAGTTGTGATTGGCAAGGCAGAGCCACACACACCAGGTACACGCTGCATGGGCAGGGAAGACGCTCTTACATGAGAAAAAGCGAGGAAACGTGCGCGAGAAGGATATTAAGAGCGATCCGCGCTAGAAGGATGCTACAATAGCATCATATATTCAAGAATTAGCAAAGAAAGATGTAGAAAAGAGACAAAAGAAAGAAATACGAGAGAAAGCAAAGACAGGGAGCTGCCAAACAGGGCAGACAAAAGGTTACGAGCGGCAAGAGTTGTGAACGCTGCACTTGATTGCTTTCTCTGACTTGTCAACTGCGAAGAGTGACTGACTTACCTCTCTGGAAATGGTATGCTCAGCATCCCATGGTAATGAAATGGTGAGCTATGCTGTCAGACATGCCTATATAACATAGCTACCCTAGGGTCCTAATACAAAACTAGAAATCAAACCATACCGTGAGTTTCCCGGCTCGCACGGCCTCCTCCCTTTGTGCCGACGCCTGCAAACACAACGGGCCGTGGAGGAGGGTGGAAAGGTGGGCAAGTGTGGAGGAGTTTGGGGGGGACCGGGTTGAGCAGCGGTGGGGGAAAGATGTGCCGGTCATGATGTTGTCAACTACAGCTGTTGTATCGTGATTCACCTTCAATAAGTCTACTGTTCTACATCCGGTGGTGGATGGACACAAGCAATAAAGGCCCCGCCCACAACTCAGATTTCTTTAGAAAATCTACTGATCTACATTCGATGGCGCCTTCACAGAAGCAGGAAACTCCGCCCACCGGTCAAATGTGACGCCCAACAAAGCCCCAACTTATTTCTTCAAGAAGTATACTGTTTTACATCCGGTAGTGCTTGGACAGAAGCAATATGTAAAGCCCGCCCACAAATCGGATTTCTTTACGAAAAACCTGTTTTACATTCGATGGGGTCTTGACAGATTCAAGCAGCAATACTCGTTTCTACCTGCGTGCGACTGCAGCGGCCGAGTGCTGCAACTTGCCTTCACGTCCCAGTCTTCACGTGTCAGTCCTGGTCTTCACGTCTTCACGTCTTCACGTCTTCACGTCTTCACGTCTTCACGTCTTCACGTCTTCACGTCTTCACGACTTCACCTGAACTTGCGGCGTATCGTATCTTTGATACCTTGCATGCACGTCTTCACGTCTTCACGTCTTCACCGCGTCTTCACCTGTCTTCACCACGTCTTCACGTCTTCGCGTCTTCACGTCTTCACGGCTTCACCTGAACACCTGAACTTCACCTGAACTTGCCGTATCGTGTCTTCACGTCTTCACGTCTTCACGTCTTCACGTCTTCACCGCGTCTTCACCTGTCTTCACCACGTCTTCACGGCTTCACGGCTTCACGTCTTCACGGCTTCACCTGAACACCTGAACTTCACCTGAACTTGCCGTATCGTGTCTTCACGTCTTCACGTCTTCACGTCTTCACGTCTTCACGTCTTCACGTCTTCACCGCGTCTTCACCTGTCTTCACCACGTCTTCACGTCTTCGCGTCTTCACGTCTTCACGGCTTCACCTGAACACCTGAACTTCACCTGAACTTGCCGTATCGTGTCTTCACGTCTTCACGTCTTCACGTCTTCACGTCTTCACCGCGTCTTCACCTGTCTTCACCACGTCTTCACGGCTTCACGGCTTCACGTCTTCACGGCTTCACCTGAACACCTGAACTTCACCTGAACTTGCCGTATCGTGTCTTCACGTCTTCACGTCTTCACGTCTTCACGTCTTCACGTCTTCACCGCGTCTTCACCTGTCTTCACCACGTCTTCACGTCTTCGCGTCTTCACGGCTTCACGGCTTCACCTGAACACCTGAACTTCACCTGAACTTGCCGTATCGTGTCTTCACGTCTTCACGTCTTCACGTCTTCACGTCTTCACGTCTTCACCGCGTCTTCACCTGTCTTCACCACGTCTTCACGGCTTCACGGCTTCACGTCTTCACGGCTTCACCTGAACACCTGAACTTCACCTGAACTTGCCGTATCGTGTCTTCACGTCTTCACGTCTTCACGTCTTCACGTCTTCACGTCTTCACCGCGTCTTCACCTGTCTTCACCACGTCTTCACGGCCTCACGGCTTCACGTCTTCACGGCTTCACCTGAACACCTGAACTTCACCTGAACTTGCCGTATCGTGTCTTCACGTCTTCACGTCTTCACGTCTTCACGTCTTCACGTCTTCACCGCGTCTTCACCTGTCTTCACCACGTCTTCACGGCTTCACGGCTTCACGTCTTCACGGCTTCACCTGAACACCTGAACTTCACCTGAACTTGCCGTATCGTGTCTTCACGTCTTCACGTCTTCACGTCTTCACGTCTTCACCGCGTCTTCACCTGTCTTCACCACGTCTTCACGGCTTCACCTGAACACCTGAACTTTGCGTATCGTATCTTTCATACATTGCATCATTTGCATGCCTTGGAGCTGCACGTCTTCAAGCAGTGTCACCCAGTTCCCGCTTGATTCAAATGCACTTCGCGCTTGAATTCGTGACTTCGCCCCGCTCAAGGTGGAAAGAATGATGGGCACTAGCCACGGGAACTATGCCCGATGCTGATAGCCGAAGCGATGACATGGACGAATTGATTGATTTGTGTTATGCCGGGGACGATTGTAGAAAATGGGTGCTAGGAAAGAAATCTGGTGCCATGAAAGTAGATTTTTTGGCCGGTGCAAACCACCAATGCGCCGGCCGATGTGGCAAGGTCCTGCACGGCAGCCAGAGCGCACCCAGCCAGAGCGTACCCAGCCGCTGCCGCCGCCGACCCCCGTACTGGTGGGCGTGGAACAGACGATGAGAGAGATGCAACGAGCTATGGAGAACCAAAGCAAGAAGGTTGAAGAGCTTGGTTTGCAGCTGCGTCAAGAGGTGCAGAAACAAGTGGTCCAGCTGGAGCAGCAGCAGCAGCAGCAGCAGCAGCAGCAGCAACTGCAGCAGCAACTGCAGCAGCAACTGCAGCAACAACTGCAGCAGCAGCAGCAGCAGCAGCAGCAGCAGCAGCAGCAGCAGCAGCAGCAGCAGCGCTTCAGTTCCCGCAGGCAGCGTCGGCAATGTCGCAGTTTCCACAGGCATTGTCGGCACTGCAGCAGTTTTCGCAGGGACCGTCGGCAGCAGAGCAGTTCCCGCAGGGATCATCGGTGGTGCAGCAGTTCTTTGTGAGTCATTCGTGTAGTGTTGAGTGGGTGGGGTGGGGGGTGTGTGTGGGGGGGGGGTGTAGGGGGGTTTGACTGTGTGACTGCGTGGCTGCTTGGCTGGAAAGGAGGGTGCGTGGCTGTGTGGCTGCGTGGCTGCGCTGCTGCGTGGCTGCGTGGCTGCGTGGCTGCGTGGCTGCGCTGCTGCGTGGCTGCGTGGCTGCGTGGCTGTGTGGCTGCGTGGCTGCGCTGCTGCGTGGCTGCGTGGCTGCGCTGCTGCGTGGCTGCGTGGCTGGAAAGGAGGGTGCGTGGCTGTGTGGCTGCGTGGCTGCGCTGCTGCGTGGCTGCGTGGCTGCTTGGCTGGAAAGGAGGGTGCGTGGCTGTGTGGCTGCGTGGCTGCGCTGCTGCGTGGCTGCGTGGCTGCGTGGCTGCGTGGCTGCGTGGCTGCGTGGCTGCGTGGCTGCGTGGCTGCGTGGCTGGAAAGGAGGGTGCGTGGCTGTGTGGCTGCGTGGCTGCGCTGCTGCGTGGCTGCGTGGCTGCGTGGCTGCGCTGCTGCGTGGCTGCGTGGCTGCGTGGCTGTGTGGCTGCGTGGCTGCGCTGCTGCGTGGCTGCGTGGCTGCGTGGCTGCGTGGCTGCGTGGCTGCTTGGCTGGAAAGGAGGGTGCGTGGCTGTGTGGCTGCGTGGCTGCGCTGCTGCGTGGCTGCGTGGCTGCGTGGCTGGAAAGGAGGGTGCGTGGCTGTGTGGCTGCGTGGCTGCGCTGCTGCGTGGCTGCGTGGCTGCGTGGCTGCGTGGCTGCTTGGCTGGAAAGGAGGGTGCGTGGCTGTGTGGCTGCGTGTAGCTGCGCTGCTGCGTGGCTGCGTGGCTGCGTGGCTGCGTGGCTGCGTGGCTGCGTGGCTGCGTGGCTGGAAAGGAGGGTGCGTGGCTGTGTGGCTGCGTGGCTGCGCTGCTGCGTGGCTGCGTGGCTGCGTGGCTGCGTGGCTGGCTGGGGGGGGGGGGGTGCCGGGTGCGTGGATGCGTGGATGTGTGGCTGGGTGGGTGCGTCACTGCGTGGCTGGCTGGCTCTGTGGCTGCGTGGGCGGCTGGATGGCCGGGTCAGCGTGGCTTCGTGTTCAATGGGATGCTAATATGTTGTTGCCTTTGGATGCCACAGTTCATGGATTCTTTTGTTCACATGCAGGTGCTGCCGTCTTCCCCATCGACGTCGTCAAGACCGATGTCGCCAAGAAGGATGATGCAATCACTCTCGGCCATGTTTAACTCATGTGGGCCTTCATGGCCATACGGGAAATATTATTGAATCAGTTCTTTGACACTGAGTTGGCACTACGCAACACCTTTGATGCACATGAGTGCAGGGCGCATGTGTTGAAACCATGCAACCATGGCGATCCCTCAAAAAGTTTGGTTATGTAATAAGTGACACAATTATTCCGGACGTATGATGGCCCAACGTCCTGTAAGGTTGAGTTGTCTTGGAGGAGGAGCGTGATGACCGCGGAAGCCGCGTGGGTGTCTGTAGTGCTATATCTTGAAGATGTACGGTCTTGGAAGAGTTATGGTCTTGGAATGATATAATAATGAACTTGGAATAAAGTTGCGGGCAGCCTTCAATTGGCATATGTTGTCTCATTGATGTTGTCTCATTGCGTTAATGGGTCAATTGTCTTAGTTTATATAATGTATATCTTGGGAAACTCATTGCTTCAATAAAATGCATGCTAGGCGCAATCAACCCCCACAAACACATCTGAAAACTGCACAGTGCATCAAATGTATCCTAGACAAAAAAATGTATCCTAATCCGGTAAAACCACCCTTGCATGGTCCAGCAGGCACAGGGGAGAACACATCCACATGAAGCCTCTTACCATTGCCGTCAGCGGAGGGGTCCCTCTTACGCTTCTCCACAGTGGTTGCCCATTCGCCAGGTGCCGTTATTGCATCAGATGGCCCTGTCGCCCGCACCTTGCGCGCCTCCTCCACCGAGTCTTCGTGTCGCCTCTTGCTCCCTGGCCGCTTTCCCCCATCGCCGTCGCTGGCTGGGATCGCCTCTCCCACCAGCGCCTCGATCCTTGTCCTTCCTAGGCTCCTGGCTCTCCCCAGCCGGTGCCTCCGCCTCGCCCTTGTCGCCGTCGCCCGGTTTGCCACGAGGCATTATATACAAGTGGGGACACAACAATAAAGGCGAAGGAAAAAGGAAGAACTGACTCAAGCACTGGCGTCGCTGGGGGATGCCGTGGGCACCGTCCCAGCTACTGACTCAGCACCTGCTTGGTTCGCTGCCTCCAGCTCTCGCTCTTGAGCAGTGGCTGCGATGGGCGTCTCTGGCCGCTCCTCGTCGCTGCCAGCGGCGTCCTCCCCGTCGGCGTAGGGTCCTAGCACTCTGCTAACGGGTCGCCCGTCTGCAGATTTCTCCACTGGGATCCGGGGCTCGCTCCCACTCTGGCGATCCCACTCAAGGTTCTTCACCCACCGCGTCCCACCACCCCGCTTGTTGTTGCAGGCCCCACGACCACCGTAGTCGTGTTCGGGCTCTTGCGGGACGTGCAGCTCAGCACGACGTCGTGCAGCGTACCCTTCTACGGTACCGTCGCCTTCGTCAATCTGCTGAGATGAACGTTCGATGATCCCCTCTGGCTGATCAACGAATTGGTAATGGAAGTCTTCTGGCGTTACCTCCCGACCCGTGATGACCTCGACCACTGGATCGTGCGCTTCTGGTTCCGCCGCCCGCGGTGTGTCGAGTGTTGACCAATTAAATCCCAAATGGTCGTGTGGTTATCACCCACCGATCTGCGTTGCCCCGTGACTCCTGCAAAAGAATGTTCACGAGGTGTTCGCACGTCTGGGAAACCACCTCTGCCGACGACCAGGGGTTGTCGACCTCGCGCGCCTGCGCTTGCCTGATCACGTCCGGGACCTCAACTCCCGCGCCCAGCACAGAAGTTGCCACCTGATGGTTGAACAGTCGCGCTGCTCCCAGTCCAATGGCCACTATCTGGCCCAGTGCCTCCCGCGCCAAATCCAGCTGCGACACGGTCACGTGCCCGCCCTGGTGAGCCACCTCCAGACCGTAAATCGTCGAGGACAGCTCGTCCCTCAGCGACACAAACTTTTCGACGGCCTCTCGCGACAATTCGCCGGGAGCTGTCGAAGCCTCAATCTGCATCACAATGGGGTCGCTCGCCGCCGGCCCTGCTGCAGTTCCACAAACTGCTACCCAACCTTTCTTCGCCAGCCCCCTCGCCAGGTACGCCGCCTGGACGAAGGTTGATGCGGTGCTCGGATGAGCGTAGGGATGAAAAGGTCGTGTTCGCTCCGGGTCTTCCACCCGAAGCTGCGGCTGCGAGCTTTGGCTTTGCGAAGGCTCAATGGCCTGTTCCCTCGGCACGTTGGACATGAAGATGTAAGGAGACAATAATACGAGTTAGAATCCATGCTGAGTTGAGATCATGTAAGTTGATAATTCTAAAGATTATTATTTATTTTTCTATTCTCTGTTCAAGCTGGTGGTCAGCAGGGTAAGGGTGGCCAAGGGCAAGGCAAAGGCCAAGCTCAAGGCAACCAGGGCAAGCAGGGTGGGCAGTCTCAGGGAGGCCAGGGGAAGCCTGGCAAGGGTGGGGCTGGGTCTGGGAAGAAGGGTGGAGCATGCTTTGTGTGTGGCAAGGAAGGTCACTGGCGTCGTGAGTGCCGGCCCTGACAGAAAGGCCAAGCCTGCTGGGGCAGGGGGCCAGTCTGGGCAGCAGTGACTAGCTACACCATCCCCTGTAAATAGTCAATCACCCCTTGGGGAAGGTGTGCTGGATGTACATAAGGACGGGGGTGTGCCCCTTGTGCAGCACCAAGGGTGTAAAGGTGTTGTTCTTCCACTGGATTGCAATAACAATGCTGCAGCTGAATTCCCTATGCCTCATGCAGGTGGTGGGTCTCCAGCAGGTGCTGGCCTGGAAGGCCAAGGGACCTTGCTGGAAGGGCCTGGAGCGGTCCAGGGTGCAGGGCCTGACTTGGGGCGTCAGGACGGCCTGCAGGGAAGCCCTGGAACCTCAGGAGTGGATCATGTGTCCCCACACACGGTTCAGACGTCTCGCCAGGTCAGTACTGAGAGAGTGCTGAGCTATGCTGAGGCTGGCCATAGGTTGCATCACATGTTTGGGCACTCTGGGCAGGCAGCAATGTTTGCTTGGAAGCTAGGTAGGGAGCCTTTGTGGGAGGCTTGCCAGGCTGCTGCTGAGAACTGTGGTTGCCAGGAGAATGCTGTTCACCCACCTCAGTCCCATGCTAGGGAGCCTGCTAGGGAGCGTGGCGACATCCAGATGGATATCCAGCATATCAGGGGCTTGTATATATTGGTGGGGGTGGACAGGTTCAGTAGATACAGACTGATAGACGTTCTGCCTGGTATGCAGGAGCACCACTTGTTGTTGGGTATGAAGGCCCTGGTCCCAGGCTTTGGGGTGTGCAATTAAGAGTGTGCAGGCAGACTTGCAGTTTGACTGTTTGCTCAAGCACCAGGACCAGCTGCCTTGTAAGCTGGTAGTAGTCCCCAGGGAGAGTCATGGGCAGCAAGGGGCTGTAGAGAGATCCATACGTGAGGTGAAGACAGTGGTGCTAGCAGCAGATGCCACAAGTGGCACTGACTCTGCTGCTAGCACCACTGTCTTCACCTCACGTATGGATCTCTCTACAGCCCCTTGCTGCCCATGACTCTCCCTGGGGACTACTACCAGCTTACAAGGCAGCTGGTCCTGGTGCTTGAGCAAACAGTCAAACTGCAAGTCTGCCTGCACACTCTTGCACACCCCAAAGCCTGGGACCAGGGCCTTCATACCCAACAACAAGTGGTGCTCCTGCATACCAGGCAGAACGTCTAATAATCAGTCTGTATCTACTGAACCTGTCCACCCCCACCAATATATACAAGCCCCTGATATGCTGGATATCCATCTGGATGTCGCCACGCTCCCTAGCAGGCTCCCTAGCATGGGACTGAGGTGGGTGAACAGCATTCTCCTGGCAACCACAGTTCTCAGCAGCAGCCTGGCAAGCCTCCCACAAAGGCTCCCTATACCTAGCTTCCAAGCAAACATTGCTGCCTGCCCAGAGTGCCCAAACATGTGATGCAACCTATGGCCAGCCTCAGCATAGCTCAGCACTCTCTCAGTACTGACCTGGCGAGACGTCTGAACCGTGTGTGGGGACACATGATCCACTCCTGAGGTTCCAGGGCTTCCCTGCAGGCTGTCCTGACGCCCCAAGTCAGGCCCTGCACCCTGGACCGCTCCAGGAGTTAACGTTCCTAGCAAACGCAATGTGAAGGATATGGTTGCAATGCAGCAATGTGTGAATATGGTTGGAAACGGAGCTTTGTTAAAATTGGATAATGTTACAGCGCTCACACACTTGAGGCTTGTACACGCGCTTGCCAAGTCAAGGCACAACACGTGAGGCGGGCTCGCAAGAGATCTACCCAAATGGCACTGGCCTATTGTTTATATACTTGTGCACTGTGCTTGCTAGTCCTGAGCAACCTAAGAGGTATGCTCAGTAATAACACCCCCGGTACAGTATTCACTACCTGTACAGCGCCCAGCTCCTATACAGTAGGTCTGCCATACAGGCACAGTGACCACAGAGCACAGTCCACAGTGACTATTGCATCTGCACCTAGAAGTCCAGGACTAAGCCTGCGGTACCAACAGACCACAGGTTAAGGTTCCTATTTCCTGCGTACGACGTATTAATCCAATACCGTCGTAGGTACAGCACCTAATTCCTGTCAGCCCAGGAATTACTGTCGACCCCATATGTCGTCGGCAAATATTCACGTCCGACTTAGAAGAACAGCCGGCTCGCGCTCGCGCGCGACCGGGAAGTCGGAACGCCATAACTTTCTTGATACTTGTCGGAATGAACTCGTTCCGGTGCCGCTGGAATCGCAGAGATATGCCGAATCAGGATCACGCCAATGCGCTTGGCGTTAACTCCAATCCTTTCTTTTCTTGAGCTGTAGCAGCTCACACAAGTCTACATACAAACACACACAATGGGTACTGGACATCCTCCCCGACTACAAGTCACAACCCACTGGGCATGACAGCCAGCTTGGATTCCTGGACATCCTCCCCGACTACAAGTCACAACCCACTGGGCATGACAGTCAGCTTGGATTCCTTATTATATGTACATAGCACCCATACTGGTTCAGGAGCACAAACAAATTACAATGAGTCCCTATCCCTTCACGGGAGGCTCGTTGTGTTACCCATGTACAAGAGGTTGGCCAACTGTGGCAGCCCATAGGTGTTCAGCTAAGAACTTGAGAAGTATGTACAACCTTCAGGACCTTAGGCGAAACCCCACAGATCACCCACAACAGCTCATCAGAAAACATTGCTGACCCCCAGACGGGAGTCGGCGCCGGTCTGCTGCCCCTTATCGAACCAGACACAACATCTACGCGAAGCACATGCAAAACACAAGCTCCTATACTCGTTCCAACCGTGGAAAATCAGGGGACCTGTCGCCACCTCACCAGCATGGTGGATGGGTCAGCCAGTCCGTGAAACTCCGCCTTAAGACGGCACCAGGGAATCGAACCCCGCCCACAAACCACAGATCTGGGGAAACCTCAGACTGAGATGAAAACCCCAGATAGACATCTCTCCATCAGAGACAATGTCAGACATTCCCACACCAGAGACATGATCTGTCTCACCCCTCAAGGTGTGCTCAGGATTATGTACAATCAAGCTCCCAGCCTGATATCCAGAGACTTAACCCTTAGTCGGGAGGACCATTTTTGGCACTTTCAGACCCCTGAAAATGAGAAAAATCATAACTCACAGGCCACAACTCCAAATGCCCCCAACCAAGATGCTAGGAGTATCTACACTTCAAGGGCTTTCAGAATATGCAATAATACCACGGGTTTATCGAAGCATTTGGATGATAGCTCCAGTCAAACTTGGACAAAAGACGATCTTTTTTCCCCAAGGAAAAGTGAACCCCCACCTAACTTCTCAGGGAGGGTATGGAACCTCAACAACAACATTGGACAACTTAGTTGGATAGTCCAATGGTGCTTTCCTTGGGTCAGACCACCCGGATAACCCATTAGACCTATATAAGGTGCTCATATATGTGTGTGGGTTACGCGCGCGTAAACAGCCATCTAAGACATGCAATACAAGAATGCATTATAGCAAGCTATAAAAGATTGCCAAAGGTGCTGGAATACAAACATGTTGCCTACCTGCATTAACGAAATGATATGCTCCAAAGAAATGCCATAAACTGGTCACTTGCAGGGCTAATACCCCTCTTTACAGCAGGCATGGAGGCTTGCTGAAAGGTGCACTAAAAAGCTCGTCAAATATAATGCATGGGAGACGTATTCCGCTGCAAAGGACACGCAAACACGTTGCCATACCTGGCTCGTTCACGTCCTGCCCGGATTCCACTGGCCGGGACCCTCATATCTCACACATACCATTGCTTTACAGGCATAGGTCGCAGTTAATAAACGAGTGGACCTCTCAATGCTCAATGGCCTAACGCATGTGTTTATTACAATAAATCACAAGCCCCGCACCCAACGTGCACAAGGGCATTTAGCATTGTCGACCAGCAACGCTCTGCCTGGCTGCCACGTCTGGAGCAGCCGACAGTGGCCGTTGGGCTCTGTGGTGCAGCCTGAGTGGCGCGACGCCACTGCTAGACTCTCAGGACCTTAGTCCAACATCCGACACCTCAATGTCAGTCCCGAGTGGGTACTGGCGACGCCGTACCGCCAATCCTACTTGGGTACTGGCGTCCGTCACCAGGACTCGGCTATCGAATAGTCTAGCCTGCCGAATCACATATAGCCGGGACTTCTGACCGAGCCTACACGTGCGAAACCCCAGATAGCACATTGCTATCTGGTACTTAGCCTATTCTGATCAGACACTCCGCAAAGGTGAAAACCTTTGCGTTCAGTGCCGGGCCGCGGAAAACGCGGAAAACGCGATCTGCAAATGAATCCGACCGGAATCGAACTGGGGACCTCTCGCACCAATTTTGCTGACTATAGGACGGACGTCTCCGGTTACCATGGCATCGCCAACTTACACCTACAGTCATCCGCAAAAGTTCTCCTGTCCGGGGAGTGATGCAAGCCTTTCGGATTTGGTACTAGATAAATCACTCGAGATCTGTGTGTAGGAGTACTACACACGTGTCTGCACGCGAGACTTGTTCAGTCTCGCACCGTGAGACGGGCTGAACACGGCTGAATCCTTCTTTAGAAGGGGGCGTAGCCGGTACTATCGAAATCAGCCAAGCGTATATTCTGATCAGACACTCCGCCTATGTCCACGACTAGAGGCTAACTCCAGTTTTATTCTTTTTTTTTTTTTTTTTTTTTTTTTTTTTTTTTAAGGCATCAGTGCTGCACCTCCAGTTTTTATTCCTTTTTGTTTTTTTCAGGTACTTGGCAATATCATGAATAAGACATTGGTACAGGAAAACTCATATCAGACCACAATGGACGTTGTGAATTAAAGCGCCCACAGACCCCATTGCCTTTAAATCTGACAGTGTCTTTGAGGTTTCTGAACCTAGGATCCCCTGTTTGTACAAGTCAGTGGAGTGATGAGTGGCTATGGAAAAACCAGGGGGCACATCAAGAAATTATTATGTTTGTTGCCAAGTTGCCACCAGCTGGGAAAGACCATAGTCTGCACCATTAGTCTGGAGTGCCCTATTTCATCATCCATTTGTCTGACTAGACAGATAGGGATTCATTGCATCACACAGAAGCTGGTACTGGGTTGCTGCTAATGACGGAATCTTGGTCAATGCGTCAGCCAGGTTCTCCTCGTCTGGCAGATGCTGCCAGCTGGAAAAATAGCTTGTTTCCTGTTTCAAAATCACCCAGTCCAGATCAGTATGCACAGCAGCAGTCACAGATTTCTTGTTAAGGAAACTAATGACTGACTGACTGTCAGTGTGTAAGTGAGCATGCACATCAGCCTTGCTGCCAGCCTGAGTTTGCAACCAGGTTAGTATGTGCTGAAGGGATCGAGCATGCTGCACAGCAGACACCACAGCACGGCACTCAGCAGAGTTACTGCCAACAGCTTTTCTGCGATGCAATCTGCTGTACCACGACACCATGGACATATAGTCTCCCTTGTTGGTAAGGAAGAACACCCCAGCCTCCCTGGCATCCATTTTTGTTATTACCCTACTCTCCATGGAGCTGTCCATCAGACAGTTAATGTGAATATCTTCCATGAGGTTGAGTGGATGAATGACAAGGGAAGGTCCAGCCTTTAGTAGCTTCTGGAGATCCTTAGGTTTCATGGTTTGTAATACTGTGTCATCAATCCTGCTGACCACTGCCAGATGAGGTGCACAGATAGCACTCAGCCACCCTAATTTTCCTTTGACAGTAGCACACATGTGAGCAGGAATGCACGGAATATCAAGCAGCTCTAGGCATTCTTCTAAGTACTGGGCAGGCGGGGATAGAGTACACACCCACTGTTCCTGTTGCTCTTCCAGTGCTAGCATTATGCCACAGAACTGTAGGGGTTCTGGCCCCAGCTCTGTCTGCTTTCCAATCTCATATGACTGCTGAACCTGCTGAATGAACTTGTCAACTTCAGCTCTTGGTCCACAAATCAGTTGGTCATCACCATGCCACACAAACAGGAGCAAGCCAGAGGGTGTGGGCACAGCAAAGAGACAAGGGTCCAGATCATCATAAGTGGCATTAAGTTTCTTGAACACCTCTTCTGCTGATTTTCTGAAGATAGTGGGAGCACTTTGCAAACCTTCCACCCCTAGATTTAGGAGTAGATATGGCTCATCAATATCATGTGCCCATGCAGCAGGGGTGGGAACCACATAGACCTGACCCTTCCACACATCTTGCGCTTTATCAGGGTCCCCTCTAAGGAAAGCCCTTTTGATATCAGTAGCTTTGCAGGCATAATCTTGGCCAGCATTGAGATGGTGGAGGAAGACAGAGAGCAGTATCCTGAGGGATGTTTGCTGCAGCCCAGGAGTGTAGAGTTCACCCTTGGACAGTTTTGACATGCCTTTTAATTCTGTCACACATGGCCTAGCATGATATATAGGTGAGCCTACTGGCTGTGCCTTGTGTTTTAGCACAAACTTGAGTCTCAACTTTTTGGCACCTTCTGGAATTTCCCAGACAGGAGTGACAGGTGGCTTATAGTCAGGATGCTTAGGGTTTGGCAGCACCCACTCTTCGCGGGCTTGGTGCCTAATGGCTTGGATCCATTTTTGAAACCCTTTTTGTGTTTTGCATTGTTGGATTAGAGCATCATAGTTGTGAGGAGAGTGCATGGCTAAGTCCCACTTTCCAACCCCAAAGGACTGCGGGTGTGGCCTTTGATTGTGCACCTTTTTCTCTAGGTCAGGGATTTCACCTGGCCCATATTTGATGTTAATGGCCTTGATATAGGCATCTAATCCATGAACCAGTTGGGACAATGGAATCTTGTAGTGATCCAAGGGAATGGCTCCTACCCCAGTCACACGCAGCTGGCTAGCAGTGATGGTGACACCTGGGTAAGAGATAAAGGGTTCTCCCAACAAAGCATTGCCCATGTACCCTTCCACTACCTGGAAAGGTGTCTGGATGCCAAGTATGGGGATCATTACTTGACCCAACACATCTAAGGTTGTTTTGCCTGAAAAATCTTGCACCTGTGTCCATGGTGAGGGTGCAAGTTGCAGACCAGGAATGGCTTGTGCACTGATCACACTGACCTGTGCCTGAGTGTCCACAGCTAGGATGCAGGATTCCTGGCTATAATCGGAGCACACAGCAGAGACCTTGGCCAAACCTGAGGCTTGTTTAGCCTTGCTCTTGTGAGCCTTATGCAGAGCTGCCAGGGCTTTTTCTAGCTTGGATTTGAACTCAGCTGGATTGCCTTTGTTTTGCTCTGGTACCTCATGCCTGGTTGAACTCTGCCCAGAGGGACTTACACCAGGTTGTGGGGTGACACGTACCTCACTGAGGGGTGGAGGAATGACAGAGGGTGTGGTAGTGCCATCATCAGCTCCTGGTGTTGGAATGCTGGGTGGTTCTGCTTGCTCACCAGAGTTAAGGAGGGAATCCATGTTCAAGGACTCTTCCCCTGGCACGTCTGCCAAAGGAGGGAAATACTTCTTAACTCTATGACTGCTCACCCTGTGTTTTCTCCCTGTTTCCAAACTTCGAATATCCATATTTTTTCCTTTTTTGGTCATTCTTAGAACAGTGCACGGACCATACCACATGCCTGTCTTGCCATGTTTGGTTTCTTTGAAATATAGGACTTGTTCACCCAGTTGGAATACTGTTCTGGGGTGTGTTATGTCCTTTTCAGCTAGCTTATCAGCCACTTTAGCTCTTACTGTGTTATACAGAGCTAATACCTCTGGAGGGTACACACCTGCCTGTAAGCCAATGGGAAGGATTTCCCCCCATGGTGCATGCAACACAGGTCTAAGGTTAAGTGTAGCACAGATTTCACTGCACCACAGTGCTCTGTCAGCATAGCTTCCAGATGTGGCTTTCAGGTCAGTGGATTTCGCCACTAAAGTTTTGACTGACCTGATGGTTCTTTCAATGACACCCTGCCCTTCATGATCTTGCAATCCAGCAATCTCAATATTAGCATCCCATCCTTCACACTCAGCCAGACAGCTAAACTGTTGATCAAGCAGTATAGTGTCAACTGGGTAGAATCTGGGCAATGCTATCACAAGTGCTGCACGCAGTTGCTCTTTAGCCATGCCAGGTAGGGGTTCCATGACAGTGAATCTGGACCATGTGTCTTTTAGGATCAGATATTGTTCACCATCGATATGCACGACATCACCCACAATTATTCCCCTTTGGGTGGGTGGTGTTGCGACATGCCATTTGGGAGGTTTTGGGCCATGGAACTGACATTGCTGGCAGTGTTTTCTAGCCAACCTGACAGCATTCCTGAGTCGTGAACCTCCTGCTCTTCTGGCAATCTTTTCTGCCACCACCTCATGACCCATGGCTATGTGGAGCTGGGTTGCTAGTTCCCTTAAGTCTACTGTGTCAACAGCAGCTGGGGTAAGAGCTTTGAGGTAGGGCAGTATCACATTATACGTGGAGGAGATTTTCTGAGCTGCCTCAAAATCTAGCAGTCCCTTGTCTTTATCCCCAATGATAATGAGATCATATAAATCCACATAGGCGTGCTGTGAGGACGTACATCCTTTTGGAGCCTTGTCCTGCCGGTCGCACCACGTGCCGGGGGGCAGATGGCGGGGGTGCTTGCAACCGAAGCAGAGGTCCACGTCGCCTACTGCGGGGTTCCACTTGCAGTCCGCCCGCTGGTGTCCCTTGGTGCCACACCGGGTGCACTTGTTCTTGGGACCTGCATGGGGGGGCTGAGCAGTGGGTGCAGGGGTGGGTGGGGCAGGTGTGGGGGGGGTGGGCCGCCTCCACTGGTTTGGCTTGAGCTGAGCAGGCTGTCCCGGCTGGCCTTGGGGCTGGTTGCCCTTGGCCTTCTTGGACTGGCCGCCCTGCTGCCCCCCTAGCTGGCGCTTTTTTCCTTGCCCCTTCCCTTGGGTCTGTTGGACCTTGGGGGTTGGGGTTGCAGACGGAGCACCTATAGCCAGGGGAGTCAGGCAGTCTTGGATATGGTTCATCCCCGCCCGGAAATCGTTCCACAGAGGTTTGAGACCTGCAACCACAGTGGCGTACACAGCTTTGTCCAGGTTAGCATTTGACAACCATGAATACAGCAGGTAGCTAGCAGGCAGACCCCTGAGATCAGGGTCCTTTTCTACAGCCAACCTATAATTCTTGCAATCAGTGGCATAGTCTTGCTTGTTGACCTGGTAAGCATTAAGCCAGTTGAAACCACGGATGGATTCAAACTGTGTCCTATCCACCAGCAAGTGCTTAAGCTCATCCATGAAGGCTGGCCACAATGCAATTGCTAGGTTAGGTGTCCCAGCCTTTTCTTGGTAAATCTGGACCAAGGTTTTAATGGCTGGGGCTGACCTATGGATGGTGGTGGATGCACGCAAGGCACTGAACCAGTTCTGGACATTCAGAGACTCAAAACAGTAGTTCAGGCTAAACAAAAATTCCTTGGCCTGTTCCTGGGTGTAACCCTCAGGTAAGCCAGGGATTTCTATTTTAGATTCTTTTTGTTTTGGGTTAAACGTACCTTTGACCGGGTCCTTCTTTTCAGCCAAGAAAGTCTTGACTGCTTGTTGAAGATCAGCCTCCTCCATGTTCGCCCTGCCCCTTTCCAGCTGGGAGATACTGGCCAGGAGGCCATCCAGCTGGGTGCGCGACAGGTCGTCCATGGGGTTGGTGGCCATGGTCTTGAGCTGTGCCGTGAGTATGGCAAGCAGCTCTTGGACGTCCCCCTTAAGGGTGGGTGGGGTTGGGTCCACTGGGGTCCCTTTTGCCACCGCCTTGCTCTTATCTGACTGCCCTGGTGTGGGTGCAGTCTGCTGGGCCTCCGCAGAAGGTGGTTGTGTTCCAGCTTGCTGTGCTAGTGCAGTGGCTGGTGGTGTTCCAGCTGCAGGCGCAGGGTCTTGTTCCCCTTGCCTTACTCCACTGCTGGTAGGAAAACCCTTGGCCTGGCCAAGCTGCTGCAGCGCTGCTGCTTGGGCTGCCAGGCCGCCCTCACGGGCTATCATGGCCTCTAGGAGTTTATTCTCCACCACCTTGCGGCGGTGGAGCTCCTGGGCATCCGGGTCACTTGGGGGTTTGCTGGGGGAGCTGGGGACAGTGCCCTGGCTCTTGCCCTGCAGCACCCTTGGTGACACGGCCCCTCCAACCACCCTTTGGCTCAAATCAGTGCCAGGGGTGGGGAGGGTATGTGCAGGGAGTGCAGGCGTTTCTGTTGCCTGCATCTTCTCCTGCAGCTTGGTCAGCTGCAACAGGAGGGAATTGAGTTGGTCCGCTGTTAGCGTGACCCCCTCGTCCCCCTGTGCAACAACCAGCTCATTGAAGAGGCGCTCATGGAGCACCTCTCCAGCTTGCATGGCAGCCAGCTGCTTTTCAGCAGTCATGTTGCGGGCCGCTGTCTTTTTGCGGTCCCGCTCTTGCTGTGCAAGACGGCGTGCCTCTACAAACTGGGCGGCGGCCTGTTCGACCGCCTGATTGAGTGGATTCATCTCAATCTCCCCATCAGAAACCCCTGGGGAGAGGGTGACCTCGTCATCAGACAGCTGAATGCTGCCGATGACGGGTCCTGGGACCTTCTTGGTCCGCATTTTGAACATGTATGCGTCCCTCTTCAGCTTCCTCTCGTACCCCCCCGCTTTCTGAGCGGATGAGGGGACGATCGGCACCCCCGCTTGTTCTCCACCGCTTTTGGCTATTCCGCCCTCCTCCTGAGGAGGTTGGGACGGTGCCTTAGCGGGGAGGTCAGCGGGGCTTGCCTGAGGGCTGGGGGACCGCATACTGCTTACGGATTTTTGCGAGCTAGCTGGGCTAGAAAAAACAGATTTTTCGGCCTGTTCGGCCAAGGAGGTTACCTGTTTTTGCAGGGCTGCCAGCTGCCGCTCTTGGGCGGCTGCCTTGACGCTTTGCTGAGCCATTGCTGTCGCTAGCTGCCTAGCCACTAGCTGTTCCTGCTCCGCCTGCGCCCTTCTTGCTTTTTTAATTTTCTTGGCCGCAGCCTTCTCCTCTACTGTTGGCACCGTCTGCCAGCCAGCATCATCTATCCGCTTCTTTTTGAATTTCAGGCCTGGCATAATAGGATCTCCCATGATTTTGTCTATGGTAAACGACTTTAATTCAAGTTAATAAACGAGTGGACCTCTCAATGCTCAATGGCCTAACGCATGTGTTTATTACAATAAATCACAAGCCCCGCACCCAACGTGCACAAGGGCATTTAGCATTGTCGACCAGCAACGCTCTGCCTGGCTGCCACGTCTGGAGCAGCCGACAGTGGCCGTTGGGCTCTGTGGTGCAGCCTGAGTGGCGCGACGCCACTGCTAGACTCTCAGGACCTTAGTCCAACATCCGACACCTCAATGTCAGTCCCGAGTGGGTACTGGCGACGCCGTACCGCCAATCCTACTTGGGTACTGGCGTCCGTCACCAGGACTCGGCTATCGAATAGTCTAGCCTGCCGAATCACATATAGCCGGGACTTCTGACCGAGCCTACACGTGCGAAACCCCAGATAGCACATTGCTATCTGGTACTTAGCCTATGTCCACGACTAGAGGCTAACTGTCGCCATAGCCGCATCCGTCATGCATGCATCCTTTATGATTACAAGGTTGATGCTCCGTTCAAATATTACCTATCAACGCGTCCGCATTCCCAGCAAACGCATCAGCGGACATCCGGTACCAAATCTGGATGCTTGGGCTGGCGCAGACTGCCCGGCCACGAGGATAAAATGGAAATATGATAAGCGATTACTCATCAGGCACTGACGACCCAGAAGCCGGGCAGTATTTTCCTACCTGAATTTTCCCAATCCTACAAGTTTGGCCATGCCTGACCTACGAAAATCACGTTAAGTCATTCTGAGCGAAATTCTGAACCGTTTCTAGCCTCGACACGCAAAATTTCCGTGAGAACGGCATGCTGGCAGCCATATCTAGTTACGCGCGCGCGCGAGTGAAAATTTCCCGCCAAAGTCACGTGATACCTGCTCAATGCACGTTGTAATTACCAGGCTATGGCGAATATTACCCCCAAACCTATGCACCACCCTCGTCCCTAAGTGTCCCCGGACCCACCGGACCACTGACATCCGTCACAAGTGGCGCGGCGCTCACGGCGCGGCGCGAAATTCGACCGTTAGTCAAACTACCCGACAGGTCGGGTAGTTTCCCGACTAAGGGTTAAGCACCCAGCTCTCAGCTTTTAGACAGATAGACCGACTTGACAGTCAGCATTCATGAGCTTCCTCAGTACATTGTACTGGGCTGGGGCCTTGTGTGGCAGCTTTGTCAATGCATCAGCAGGGTTCTCCTCGCCAGGGATATGCTTCAAGTCAACCAAACTGGCCAACTCCTTCAGCAACAAATAATCCAGGTCCCGGCTTCTGGCCAGCTGCTTGTGAACAAACTGGACCATACCCATGCTGTCTGTTAGCAACAACGTCTCCATCTGCAAGGTCCAAGGGGTAACTGAAGCCAGCTCCAGCATTAACTCCTTTATGTACAGGCTGGACTGGATCCCCTCGCATATGGCCCTGCATTCTGCCACATCTGAACTGATACAGACCCTCTTCTGCAGTCTGCTGTACCAGCTGAACAAACTTGCCCTGCTCTGATAAAAAGCAAACAGAGCAGCAGATCTCCCCCTGACCTTGGTAACCTGGCGAGCATCCATGGAACTGTCAACAAAGATCTCCAAGGTGATAGGCTGTGTAAAGTCAATCCCAGACAAAATCAGATCAGGGGTACTCTCCACCAATCGGGCTATGACTCGAGGCTTCTCATCCTCAAGCACCTCATCAGGCATTCTGCTATGGACCATCAACGACGGACCACAGATGCTGGCAAACCAGGCCCACATGCCTCTCAACTCAGGACCTGCAGCCTGGGTGATCTTCTCTGGCAAGGCCTTCACAATGGTCTGTTTATAATCTCCTCCAGCCTGAAGCCTGATACTCCACTCCCCATCCCTCCTGAACAGGGTAGCCTGCATTCCACAGAACACTACAGGCTTGTTGGGTTCCTGCCACAGCTCCTTGCCCAGTGAAAACTTGCCACTGATGACAGGAATAAACTTCTTCAGCCAGGTCGTGGGTGCTAGCAAATGCAGATCATCTCCATGCAAACTAGCATACACTGGCAGATCCTCCCATTGGGCCAGCAGCAAACAGGGATCAACTGAAGACACTCTCAAGCCACACTCACTGATCAGAGCTTCCTGCAGCGTGAGCCTCCAGATGATTGGGCTCGACCTGAGTCCTTCCAGGCCCTTCAGAATAACCAGGAATTGTTGATGCAGCTCCAGCTTCCAGATGGCAGGCACCTCAACACAGTAAGGCTCATCCTGCTTCCACACTCTCCTGGCCACTTCTGGATCAGATTTTAAAAATGCCCTCTTGAAGTCCAGCAGCACTGATGACATAGCTGCTCCCCTATTCAGCAACCCCACGTAGAGACATAGCAAAATTCTCCATGTGTCGTGTAGCATCCCTGGCGTGTACAGCTCCTCTCCTGGCAGACTCCCCGTGCCGTGATACTCATTCAGGACAGGTCTGACATGGGGCACTGATACCTCATCCACAACCTTCCTCTTCAGCACAAATCTCAAAGCAAGCTTCCTTGATGCTGGGGGACGTCTGTCTGTTGGTGCAGCACACTCAAACTGCAACCACTCCTCCAATGCCTTGGAGAAGGCGAGCTTCCAAGCCTCAAACAAAGTAGGCGAGCTCATCTCTTGGACCAGCTGGTCATATGTCAAAGGAGAGTGTGCAGCAAGGCTCCTGTGAGTTATGCCAATACTGCTGGGGTGCAACACAGCTGGAATCACCAAACTGGCCGCTGGGGGCACCTCCCCTTCATCCCATTTTACACCCTTGACCGGCTTGGCCCTGCACCTGACTGGAAATGTTGTCCTGAAGTTTTCTAGGGGAATCATCCCCCAGCCATCTCTTCTCAGAGCTGTAGCTCTGATAGAAATCCCAGGATTGCCCAGAAAATTCTGACCCAAAATCACAGGGCCATCATAGTCCTCTAGGACAAGGAAGGTCACATCCACACCCATGACAGGGGCAGTAACCTCTCCCAACACCCTTAGATGCGTCCTACCACTGAAATCAGACACCCAGGGGCAACTTGGTTCTCCGACCAGCAGTTCTCCTGTATGCTGAGGTCCCATGACAGAAACCTGTGCATTGGTATCTATCTCCATGGCAGCTGCCTCAGGTTCATCCAACTGGACAAGCTTGGACACCTTAGGCTCCTTCTTGGCTCTTTGCAAAGCCTGTACAATATGAGGGGATTCATAGGTGTTTGCTCAATTTCACAAGTCTTCAAATGAGTAAAAAAAAAATCTTTCAGATCTGAGGGTACCTAAAGCTGGACTGTTGCAGGCAGCATGTAGACCATGAAAATAGACCACCCACGAAAATTGGGCTCATTCTGAGCTCAAATGGTGACATGTGACAGCATACATGTGCAGTTTTTCGTCATTTCCCCCCTTTACTTACATGAAACAAATATGAATAGTGGACAAATGAACTCATTTCAGGCTGGATTCTTGCAGGCAGCATCTAGACCATGAAAATAGACCACCCACAAAAATTGGGCTCATTCTGAGCTCAAATGGTGACATGTGACAGCATACATGTGCAGTTTTTCGTCATTTTCCCCCTTTTCTTACATGAAACAAATATGAATAGTGGACAAATGAACTCATTTCAGGCTGGATTCTTGCAGGCAGCATCTAGACCATGAAAATAGACCACCCACAAAAATTGGGCTCATTCTGAGCTCAAATGGTGACATGTGACAGCATACATGTGCAGTTTTTCGTCATTTTCCCCCTTTTCTTACATGAAACAAATATGAATAGTGGACAAATGAACTCATTTCAGGCTGGATTCTTGCAGGCAGCATCTAGACCATGAAAATAGACCACCCACAAAAATTGGGCTCATTCTGAGCTCAAATGGTGACATGTGACAGCATACATGTGCAGTTTTTCGTCATTTTCCCCCTTTTCTGACATGAAACAAATATGAATAGTGAACAAATGAACTCATATCAGGCTGGATTCTTGCAGGCAGCATTTATACCATGAAAATAGACCACCCACAAAAATTGGGCTCATTCTGAGCTCAAATGGTGACATGTGACAGCATACATGTGCAGTTTTTCGTCATTTTCCCCCTTTTCTTACATGAAACAAATATGAATAGTGAACAAATGAACTCATTTCAGGCTGGATTCTTGCAAGCAGCATCTAGACCATGAAAATAGACCACCCACAAAAATTGGGCTCATTCTGAGCTCAAATGGTGACATGTGACAGCATACATGTGCAGTTTTTCGTCATTTTCACATGTATTCTTCAAAAAACAAATAGGAATCATGATCAAATGAACTCATATCAAGCTGGATTCTTGCAAGCAACATTTAGACCATGAAACTGGACCACCTACAAAAATTGGGCTCATTCTGAGCTCAAATGGTAAGGCATCATCCAAGGACTAGCTAGGATCTACGGGTGTCATTGGCATGGCACAGCTCTGGGCTGACAGTTCTGACATGCACCTCTTTCTTAACAGTCCATCATGAATATACAATAAGTATGTACTAAGACATCAGCTTATGTAAGCACATCACAGCTGTCTCACTTAATAATACTTCAGTTTCATTTAGTCAAAGCTTAACTAGTAAACCAGTCATTGCTAATGGTCCAGTCATTGGAGAAGCTTGGCCACTGCTGCGACGGGCGGCCGGCACCATAGTTGGGGAAAGATGACAAGGATGACGGCACCCACGTGGTCCCCGGACGCCATCGTGGCATAGGCGTCGTGTTCCCAGACGCGGCCAGTGTCGCAATTGAATTGAGTGCAGCAACCGCCACAGAGACCGTGCCAGATAAGGGATCAACGGATGGGAGCCGGCGTCCGCCCACCTGTACAACACCAAGCACATCAAGGTTAGCATGCCTTAGGGCACGGTACGGAGGAAAAATCCTCCAACAAACCAAACAAACATATCCTATATACTGCTCCAACATGAATCTATTCACAAAGGAATATTATGTTTCCAAAATAGGAAAGGACATACCTGCATGGGAAGTTGCATCTGAGCCAGCATTTGCTGCACTTGAGCCATGGGCGCTAGTTCGGCGTCCCCGTCAATTACTCGTGGAGTCATTGTAGCGGCAGGGAGTGGGAGGCGGTAGTGTTGCTGTTGCTGCAGCAGCTGCTGCAGCTGCAGCAGCACCAGCTGTTGCGGCTGTTGCTGCGGCTGCTGCTGCTGCAACAGCTGCAGCAGCTGCTGCAGCAGTTGCTGCTGCTGCTGCTGCTGCTGCGGCGGCGGCTGCAGCACGGGCTGCTGCTGCTGCTGCGGCGGCTCCTGCTGCAATAGCTGCAGCAGCTGCTGCAGCAGTTGCTGCTGCTGCTGCGGCGGCGGCTGCAGCAGATGCTGCTGCGGCGGTGGCTGCTGCTGCTGCGACTGCTGCTGCTGCTGCTGCTGTGGCGGCGGCGGTGGCGGCGGCGGCTGCTGCTGCTGCTGCTGCTGCGGCTGCTGCTGCTGCTGGTGGAGCAGCAGTTGCCACTGCTTCTGACTTTCCAGCATCTGGCGTTGCAGCTGCTGAAGCTCCGCGTTGTGCTGCTTGTGCTGCTCCGCGAGAGTGCGGCGCAACTTCGCTACTTGCCCATCGCGGGGTGCCAGCTGCATGTCAGGTTCTTCATCCGACTCGTCCTCGCGTACATATACCGAGGGAGGCCTCTTGCTGCTCCTGCCACTCGCCCTGGCTTCGCTGCTCGGCTTGACTGCTTGATCACCGCACTTGGGCTCTGCCTTGGGCTGGCTGTCCGCCTTCACACGCTTGGAAGAGCGTGTGGGGGCAACCTGCAGCTGCGGCTCTGGCACACTCTTGTTAGCGCGAGGTTGATAGGAAGTGACAGGTGTCTTGCGGTTTGGCATGTCCTTTACCAAGTCAAACTTGACTGCCTCAGCGCCTTTGCCAGTGTAGATCAAGCCACCAGAGATGGCCCGAAGCGCCGCCAGACCTGCGCTTGGCAGGTATTCGCACACAGCATCTAGCCGGTCGCGCAGGACGGTCAGGTTGCCAACCCTGGCGACAACGCCATCCTGTATCAAGACGGGCCGGAGGGCATGGGATTGTTGAGCCCAGTGTCCATGTTCCCAAGAAAAGTCCTTATTTTAGGACCAGTTTGAATTAAAAAATATATGTGCAAACATCAAATTTTGACCCTGGCATTTTTACCACTGACAGATAACACACTTTTTGAATTTTGGACAAAAACCTGGGTTCAAATAATTACATTTAGTGCCTGAATGGACCCTGGCCCATGGCAGGCCTCAAACCGCGAATTTGGTCAAAATGAGAATTTAGGACCAATAGGACCAATTAGTGTCAACGCATGACCATGCTATCCACACGGTCCCTTGAGCATCTTACAAGCGCTAGGGGACCCTACGAGGCCTTGGGATGGCGGGGCAGCGTATAACAAGGCCATACCCTGCTGTGGCTGCCTCTATATATACGCGTGCTTAACGGTGTCACAGATGGTGCAGGTAATGCAATATACGGTTGCATGGTTGCTGAGGTTGCCCGGCTTGAACATGGCCCACCCCTTGCGGTAAACTTTCTCTAAGCATATGCCAAACCTTCTTTGACATCACGGACATGCTGGCCACCACCCAGCGATGAAAAAACATTGCATTTGCATTGCAACTAACACATGAATGCAGCCAAATCAAGTTACAGAACAACGTTGTGCTAACATGCAACGCTTTGTGAGCGAATTCAGGGTGCATGTAACACGTAAACCATATTGTATATACTGTCTGAGAACACCCTGAACGACTGCAGGCCATAGAACCATGGTTTATAACTAACACATGAGTAAAACTGCTCTTACGCATGTGTGTTTTAGCTGCAGCGGACGACGAAGATAGAGACGTAAAAAATTGTATGACGTAAACCAACTATGTGTGACAGTTATGTGCACAGAGAGCGTCCCCTCTTTTTAGGCATAGCTGGCTGACTCAAAACACCACGACAGCGTTGCCAGTTACACTCATGATCTAGGACACCCCGGCACGTACCTGCTACTTACGTCGCCTCATTCCAGATGGTTGCAAAAAAGTCGCTGAAATCCGCAGCGAGGTCAGCTTTCCGAGAGCTGAGCGCACCAAAGCTGGCCAACCGGTTCGAAAATGATATAAACCACGCTTGTGCTGCGTTCTAGGTCCAAGAAATACCGAAAGTGAAGACCTATAAGGTGCGCTCGCTGCCCAGCCTGAACGTCCCTAAAACATGGTCAACAATGGAAATCGGGCAAGAATATCACGGCCCAGGCGCTTCCATGTCAAATACTCCGTTTATAAACTCCAGACTATAATCAAAATCGTCCACAAAAATGTCCTGGCTTGATTCGCACCACAATTGCTAATACACTAACATGTTTGTGCCAAAATCGACCCTCCGCGAGCAGGCGATCTGCGACCCATTTGTGTTGTGCCGCTGTGCTACAGCGCTACACATAAAAACTTGCGCAGAAAATTTCACAGCCTTTAAGCATAACTAACGACCTTTCGTTTTTGCTACTGGGCGCCCGAAATGATAAACGCACGTGAAAACGCCGGCCACGATTGTCAGGTCGCCATATCCACCTCAGATCATTCCCGCACCCACTTTTTCGCTCCAAAATCGGTTATATTTTTGGTCGAGGTACCTACTTTCCCGCCATTATACCCGGTACCCGGGTACGGAATCCGGGTACCATGTGCCGGTACCACGGGTCGGGTACATCATGCCGGGTACGGTCCACATGGGGTACGGTCCATATAGTGACCCCCCCCCCCGGTACCTCGGTTATAGTAAATTGGTCCTTAATTTAGGACTTTGTCCTAAATTAAGGACCGTGGGAGGCTTAACACCAGGTCACGTAATATGCTGGGGGATCAGGCGTCAGCTTGACCACCCCGCTCTTGACAGCCCCCTCTATAAGGTCCTTTCTTGCGTATGGCGTGTTTGCCAGGAAGATCCCCGCCCCTCCGGAATACACATGAAAACCAAGAATTACCTTGGGGAAGAGGGGTTTGCCGAGCTCTTTATGAGAGATGGCGACGCGAATCAATTGTCCTACACGGACATCGCCAGGGGAGGGGACACCATCAGGGGAGGGAGGCCACGACAGAAACGCTGGAGCTTCCAAGGAAAGCTGGTCCCCCGACTTGAGATTTGCAGCATCAAAGCTGGCACGCCGTGCTGCACTGCTAGCGCTGGGCATGGCAGCTGCTGGGTGGCCGCCCCTGGGCTGGGCGTCGTCTGCATGTGATGCTTCGCAGGTGGGGGGAGGCGGGGAGTCGGGGGGTGGGGGCAGGGAGTCCGGTAAGTCATCATCGACCATGACACCCGCGCTCGACTTGTCACCACTCGATGGCACGCCCTTGCTGGCATCAGTTGAAAGCACGCCCTTGCTGGCATCAGTTGAAAGCACGCCCTTGCTGGCATAAGTTGACGGCGCCTCCTTGCTGGCATCAATTGACGGCACCTCCTTGCTGGCATCAGTTGACGGCACCTCCTTGCTGGCATCTGATTCCGCGTCGGCATGGGCGTCGGTAGTACGAGGAAACACTCACTACAATACGGTTCGTAGGAGACGCGAAATGAGTGAGAATGTTACCCGAGCGGTAACGAGGATTCACACCGTTGATTTTAACATATGTTTCTTTTTTTGCGCCATTTGGCGAGCATCGACTGGAGCCTGAACCTAGCGGGGGGAATCGTGCGGGGGAATCTTGCGGGGGAATCTTGCGGGGAAAAATTCCGAACGTGAATTTAGCGAAGTCCTACTACATTTTGCTTGGTACACGGTACTACAGTTTCGTCACTGAAAATTTTCTCTAGTTGCGTTGGTGTTTCGTACAATCCGCTGAAATTTTCGTGTTCAGTGACCAGATCACAATTTGATCCGGGCGCAAAATGATTGGCTGTACGGTACGAACCAAAAACGAAATTTTAGTATCTAAGTCCCGCAGCGCTTGCTGAATTTGCCCCGGAAGCCCGGGGGCACTTTCCCCGCTGAAAAAGGTGTCCGCGGAAGCGTATTGTAGTGCTAGCTTCCTGCCGGGTGCCTGGTGATGTGCTTTCTCGAAGTCGTCAACGGCCTTGCATCCGGAATCATCCATCAACATGCGCCGGTCTTTGTCGGTGTTTGGAAGAAACTTGTTAGCAGCGGACCCCAGGGCCGGGGGGGGAGTGCCGACCTCATGATGACCGTTCGAACCCGAAGCTTGGAGATTGGCAACTTTCACGCCACCGGGGTCACGGCATCCTGGGCACCACCACTCCTCCCCATTTTTATTCCCGTCAATTGCCTTGACGCAGATCGCGTGAGCAAATAGGTTGCAGCTTTCACCATTTCGGCCCCGACAGTTGTTGTCTGCCCCATCGGCATGGCCTAAGAGGCAAACACCCGCAGTTTGTCCATAACACAGTCGTTCTGCCCGCAGCCTCTCTGTTTCACTCAGATACTCCGCCATATCCCCTACAATTTAGCGGACGACGAACTTCATCGTCGACGACGTCATAGGCTGGCACGTTCTCGTTGTGTTCGTGCGCGCATGCCCTGCAGTGTTTTCTTGGCAGACTAGTGCACGCACCTCCACCCGCGCGCGCGCAAACACGGCGGTCAGTGTGCTTTGTTCATTCAAAAATCATGGGCATTCATTGACAATCCTCGAGGTTCGTGCAGTCTGAATTTCGTACAACGGTAGTATGAAGTTCAGACTGGACGGGCAGTCTCGGGGCTTCGATGAGTGAATTCCAGTGAATGCAAGATGAATTGCCGAGACCGACCTGTTAGCAAGGAAATTCAAGTCCTTTTCGTATGTTCAGACTGGACGGGCAGTCTCGGGGCTTCGATGAGTGAATTCCAGTGAATGCAAGATGAATTGCCGAGACCGACCTGTTAGCAAGGAAATTCAAGTCCTTTTCGTATGTTCAGACTGGACGGGCAGTCTCGGGGCTTCGATGAGTGAATTCCAGTGAATGCAAGATGAATTGCCGAGACCGACCTGTTAGCAAGGAAATTCAAGTCCTTTTCGTATGTTCAGACTGGACGGGCAGTCTCGGGGCTTCGATGAGTGAATTCCAGTGAATGCAAGATGAATTGCCGAGACCGACCTGTTAGCAAGGAAATTCAAGTCCTTTTCGTATGTTCAGACTGGACGGACAGTCTCGGGGCTTCGATGAGTGAATTCCAGTGAATGCAAGATGAATTGCCGAGACCGACCTGTTAGCAAGGAAATTCAAGTCCTTTTCGTATGTTCAGACTGGACGGGCAGTCTCGGGGCTTCGATGAATGAATTCCAGTGAATGCAAGATGAATTGCCGAGACCGACCTGTTAGCAAGGAAATTCAAGTCCTTTTCGTATGTGCGCGAAACATGAGGGGTGGGAAAACGGAATAAGCACAGAAAACGGAATCAGCGATGGCGGAGAAGACGGCGATGGCACTTTTCAAATCGCATGTCATGGACGTGCACGAGCCGGAATGGTTGGTGGGGACCCCGGTATGCAAGATATTTTCAGGCCCAAACTCAGGGGAGAAGCGGTATCATGCCCATGTGACGGCGTTTAATAAGGAGCACAACATGGTCCATGTGCTCTACACAGACGGGGACGATGAAATAGTAGGGTTAGATGAGGTGCGAGCTGCGCTTTGCGCATGCCCAGGTGTAGAGTTACCCAATCTGCCACCCGACTCGACTGCGCGAGGTTAGGCGGAGATAGTAGAGTGCGTTCGGATCGAAGCAGGTCGCACACCGGGGCACGGCTAGCAAGCAAGCGAAGGCGACCCCGCGCCACAAGCGCCGCCCTCCCCACATAATTGATGACTCAGAATCAGACTAGCCTTATTGATGTGAGTTTAAATTTTTCAGTTTTAGATCCCAGCGTGCAACATACAGGGATGAAAAGCACTTTAACATGTATTATTGTGCTCTGCGACTCCCCAATAGGAGCGCGTGTTTTATCAATGAATTATTTAATTAATAATTTTTTCAGTTGGAAATGACGTCAAAACTGGGCTGAGTTTAAATGTTACTTATATATATATACTGTCCTGAGCCAGTAGACATCGCGCCTTACGCGGATCCGCGCTTTTTACGTTTCAGTTCAGACAACTGGTCTCAGACATGCACGGGGCTCGGCGTGCCATGCTTCCACGTTTGTTGTCTCTTTTCAGACAACTGGTCTCAGACATGCACGGGGCTCGGCGTGCCATGCTGCCACGTTTGTTGTCTCTTTTCAGACAACTGGTCTCAGACATGCACGGGGCTCAGCGTGCCAATGCTTCAGTCCACGTTTGTTGTCTCTTTTCATATACTGTCACATGTCACCATTTGAGCTCAGATCGAATGAGCCCAATTTTTGTAGGTGGTCTAGTATTATGGTTTAAATGTTGCTTGCAAGAATCCAGCTTGATATGAGTTCATTTGGTCATGATTCCTATTTGTTTCATGTAAGAAACCGGTGCAAATGGCGTAAAACTGCATATTCATACTGTCACATGTCACCATTTGAGCTCATAATGAGCCCAATTTTTGTAGGTGGTGTAGTAATCAGGTTTAAATGTAGCTTGCAAGAATCCAGCTGGATATGAGTTCATTGGTTCATGATTCCTATTTGTTTCATGTAAGAAACCGGTGCAAATGACAAAAGGTTGCATATTTACACTGTCACATGTCACCATTTGAGCTCAGAATGAGCCCAATTTTTGTAGGTGGTCTAGTATTATGGTTTAAATGTAGCTTGCAAGAATCCAGCTCGATATGAGCTCATTTGGTCATGATTCCTATTTATTTCGTGTAAGAAAACGATGAAAATGGCGTAAAACTGCATATTTATACTGTCACATGTCACCATTTGAGCTCAGAATGAGCCCAATTTTTGTGGGTGGTCTATTTTCATGGTCTAGATGCTGCCTGCAAGAATCCAGCCTGATATGAGTTCATTTGTTCACTATTCATATTTGTTTCATGTAAGAAAAGGGGGAAAATGACGAAAAACTGCACATGTATGCGGTCAAATGTCACCATTTGAGCTCAGAATGAGCCCAATTTTTGTGGGTGGTCTATTTTCATGGTCTAGATGCTGCCTGCAAGAACCCAGCCTGATACGAGTTCATTTGTCCACTGTTCATATTTGTTTCATGTAAGAAAAGGGGGAAAATGACGAAAAACTGCACATGTATGCTGTCACATGTCACCATTTGAGCTCAGAATGAGCCCAATTTTTGTGGGTGGTCTATTTTCATGGTATAAATGCTGCCTGCAAGAATCCAGCCTGATATGAGTTCATTTGTTCACTATTCATATTTGTTTCATTTAAGAAAAGGGGGGAAATGACGAAAAACTGCACATGTATGCTGTCACATGTCACCATTTGAGCTCAGAATGAGCCCAATTTTTGTGGGTGGTCTATTTTCATGGTCTGAAGGCTGGATGACCCCTGCTTTATTGACAAATATAAGGATTTAATCACATGTGGAAAAATTGAGTAAAATTTATGAAATTGAGCAAACACTTATGAATCCCCTCTATCTGATAGACGCACACCCCTAGGCCTGGTGTCGGGCCGTCCCGGAGGTGCAGCCTGTCCGCCTGCTTGCCCAACCACCGTATGTGAAGGTACCCCAGGGGCCGGGCCAGGGTCACCCTGAGGGCTCGATACAGCTGTAGCACCCTGATCAGGAAGCTCCACGTCACCCCCGCCTTGTACACCAGCGGGCACCTGGAAGAGGTCTCCTTGATTACCTCCCCGGGGACGGATCTTTGACCAGGACAGACGGTGCACTGCTTGGGAGCCATCAATGGCCACCCAGCACTTATGGCCAGCGGCTTCTACTCGGGTCACCACCCCATCATGCCAGCTGCCACGTTTCCCTGGAAAGCTTGGTTCCTTCCACACAACAACCTGTTGTCCAACGTTAGGTTCTAGGACACTCCAGCCCTTGTCTTTCTGCCTCAGCTTGAGGAACTTGGCCTCTAGCTTCTCCTTCCATGCCTGCTCAGCATCAGCTGGCAGCATCCTGGTATGCAGCATAAGAGGATTGATGGCAATGTCACCAAAGAACATGGGAGTCCTCAGGTTCAGCCTATCCTCCACAGAACGTAGCCATGCAGATGTCACAATGGCAGATGACGTCCTTGGAATCCTCTCCACCAGCAGCACAGTCTTGATCTCTTGGATGGCTCTCTCCACCACCCCTTGCTGGCCGTGGCTCTCCCTGGGTGTAATCAGCAACTCTGGAAACTCTGGCAGGTTCTCACAGCACTCAAACTGAATGTCACACTGCAACAACTCCAACCCAGGGTACCTGCTCCTTGTTAACTTCAGAGCAGCAATCAATGTAGGCTTCTCCATGTCAGGCAGGATCTCTAGGGTCTTGTACTTGGTATATCTGTCCACTGCCACCAGCAGCTTCAAACCCCTGATTCTCTGAATATCTACCTGCACATGGCCTGGCTGCAAAATAGGAGTCCTGGCATGAGACTGCTTGGGCTTTCTAGCAACTAGCCTGCACTTGCAAGCTTGAGCAACCTGTTGGCAGATGGAGTACAACTCACTTCCTCCCAGCCGTCTAGCAACTTGCAAAGACTGAGCTGCATGGCCAAACATGGTATGCAACCTTGAGGCAATGTCATACAAGAGAGAAAACCTTTTATTGTCATTATTAGCACTCAAGGTATGTACAGATCCCTTATGTACAGGAGGCACCAGGGTCGTGCCTGTCAGACTGTCTCCAGCCCTATCCTCATCCTGACCATCCTGTGCCAGTCCTGCACGGTCAGAATGCTTCTGAGATCCACCTGGGTCCACATCACCAGGTCCTACCTCAGGCTCAGCACCGCCATGGCGGGCACGTTGGCGAGTAACCACTGCAGCTACAGCTGGCATACTCTCTGTGGTAACCAAGCTTGCCCCATCGTGTCCAATAGGCTCTTTCACTAGAGCATGGGGCTGCCCCTCACTGCCGTCACTAGCAGCTATATTACACACCCCTGGGGGCACCCTCCAGGGTTCAGGGATGTGTGCAGGCTCAAGTCAATGATCAGCAGCCTTGCCCTTGCCCTTATCCTGGGATGGACCAGCCTTGTCCTTGCTGCCACCCTGAGCTGGCTTGCTCTGACCTTCCTGCCTCAGGTACGAGGGACACTCATTCCTGAAGTGACCCTTCCCCTGGCAGAAATAACATTCCACCTGACTGATGTCCCGTGAGGTCCCACTGCTGGGCCCAGCCTTGGGAGGACCACCCACCCTCTTGAAGTCAAACTGGGACTGTGGATGTCCCGACTTCGGCGGTGTCCCCCGTCCAGCCCTTCTGTCACGCCCCCTCCTGGACCTTCCTCGACCCCTTGAAGAGGTCTCAGGCCCTCTCGAGGGCGCTGGGCCCCCGTGGCCCGATCCCCTCATGGACTTAACCGTAGGTTCAGCGGCCTCCTCGTCACCTTGACGAGGGCGCTTACCACCCACGTACTTGCCGCTGAAACACTCATACAACTGGTCCGTCATGGCTGCCCAGCCATGGACCTGTCGCATGTGGATGGTCACATTATCCATGGTGACCGGATCCAGCTGCAGCGACTTGAGAAAGTCGCCCATGGCCATCCGATCTGCGACGAAGAAGCCCTTGGCCATGGCGTCCTCCCTCAGCTTGACGAAGTCTTCAAAGGCGTGGACCACTAGCTGCCCCTTGATGGGCTTGTAGTCCAGGTATTCTTGCTTCAGGTGGGACCCATCTATGGTCCTCTTGTCACTCAGGAACACCCTGAGTCGCGTCATAAACGCCGCCCAGGTGTCCCCCGCCGCGTGTCGCTCCCGAACAAACTTGAACAGCCGCCTCGCCGACTGCCTTATGTAGGCACTAGACGCTAGGATGCGAAGCTTGTCCCCGGTGTATATCTCCGTGTACAAGTTCATGTCCTCTAACATCCTCTCAGCATCTCGGGGCTGCCAATTGTCCTTGATGGACTGAAACTGGCCTAGCACCGCGTACCCCTCAGCCACCGTCGGTCGCTTAGGCGCCGCTTGATCTGCGGCTGGCGCGTTCTGACCGCCCTGCGATCCTTGGCTCTGATTATCTGGCACCTCAGCCTGGTCTCCCAGCGCCTGGCCGTCCCCGCGTCCATCGCGTCCACCGCGTCCATCGCGTCCATCTCGTACATCCATTCCAGCGCCGCGCCGCGCGAAGCCCATAAAGCCCGCTTGTTGGTTGATAGCACCCTCACTCATGATGGCTTCTGTTCAGATCTGCTACAGCCAGCCAAGTGTTACGTCCCTGCCCAGACTCACCTAGCCTGAGCTACGTAGCAAAAGACCCTTCTTGCCGGAATTAGGAATAATTCAAGATAGCCTAAAGTAGGTTGCGCTTCACGACGTGAGTCGTGAGATATCTGGCATCACGGCTTAATGCCAAGCTAATTAGTTCACACTTATAATGGCTAGCAATACCAATTACAAATGGATAATGCCCCGGGCTCACTGTGTAGGCGTATTCGCACTTATCATTCATTAAACCAAGAGGACGAGACTCTCGTCCTTGGACCAATTTAACCTAGGTTGGTTGCGGCGCAGATACACGCCAATTTCCTTAGAACAATCCGAGTCACTCATTCCACGTAGGATCCGGGCCGACATCGACCCTCAACTATAGGATCCACGCCTAGAACCACTGACAGACTCAGAACCGGCGCGGCGCCACAGCGCCGGCCCCTAAAAGGACAACCTAGGACCAAAATAACTAGTCCAATTCACACAATAGCCAAGGTCCGTAAAACCCAAGTTCAATAGACCAAACAGCCTTAGTAATTTATTCCATTGTTACGTCCAGCCAAAAGGGCAGGGACGTAACACTCCTCCCCCCCATGGGGGTCGGTAGTCCCTACCGTACAAGTGAGATTGGAAAACAACACTACTATAAGAGTACTATGTCCCAACCTCGGTTCACCCGCAGGTTAGTAATGCCAGTTCCTCTAGAAGTTGATACACAGGACCAACTCTGACGTAGTAGTAAGACAATGATGGTGACTGGATCAATCCTCTATCCGTCACGAAAACTATTCTAACCACTCTAGCGTCCGCCGCTAGTGGCACGTCGCTGCGACAGGATTTCAGTGAAGGCCCTACGCCCCGCGTGGGTCATCTGTGAAGTCATCACCCCAGGGTGCGAACACAAGTCAACCTCGAAAGCCACCTGGTAGGGGGACACCTTCTGTCGACCCAGCCGGGACAGCTCCACCCACGACCCTCGGGGCCACAGCGACAGGAACCCAGCAAGGTACTGGGGATGGGTGAACATGAGCGTCAACGCCGACCGATCCACCACCCCACACCGGTGCTCGCGAACAAAGTGCACCCCCATCAGGAAAACCTCCATACGCACGTGATCATCATTGATCGACACCGTCCGGGCCCCTACAATATCGGGCGCCACCAGATTAAGAAAGGCACTCCCCTCCGCTGGAGCCACCTTGGGAGGCGTCACCACGTGCTTCACCCCATCGACCTGATAGCGCCAATCCCACCAGTCTTCGGACCCGAATCGCACAACATGCCCCACCGCAGCGGGGAAGCGAGGGTCGTCGGGTTGCGGCAGGGGCAGGGGGACTTGGGGCAGAAAGGTGATCTCTATCTGTTCCCAGTAAGCCCCGCGATCCACAGCGAACCAAGGACCCGCGCGAAACACCAGAGGAGCAGGTAGGTGCGTACCCGGGGGAACCTGAAAAGCCGGAGGCCCCTCGAATGTCACACAGAGCTTCTCCGTGCGCGGTCCTGGCCCACCATGTCGCACCACTCGGCCCGGTACCGGCCGTATGAAGTCGCCCAATGACCACTCCTCGTGAGATGACCCAGGAGCTCTGGAGGCCGCATCATAGCCCACTGAGGTGGCAGCAGAATGATCGCCTTGACGACCGTGCTGGACCATCAGGCGCTGTATCAGGTCCTGTCCTGATTGTACCGCAGCTACGAGCGCTTCCAAACGCATCACGGGCTCCGCTGGTACCAGAATGCCCGTTCCGCTGGGATCCTCGGCGGCCCGAGGTCGCGTCGCTGCCAGGGGGTGTAGGCACGGTTCCTCCGCGGAAGAGTGCGAGTGTCGACCCGACGAAGTGGGACGGATGTGTCCCTCCGCAGGACGTGGCATTGATGAGCCGGCTGGTGCAGGCCGGGGACGTGGATCCAGGGAGACCAAAAAGGTAGGCTCCGGTGGTTCCAAGGAGACAAGGAAGGTAGGCTCCTCCTGGCCCGCATCCGTCGGAGGATCTAAGGGGGCCACAACCGGGGGCTCGCCCCCGGCCGGCTGTTCTGTCCTAGCCGGAGCAGCTCCCGTCGTATCCGACCGCGGTCGCCGAGACTCTCGCTCCAATTCCACCGCCGACCCCCACGTGCGCTCCCAGTGCCGATCCGCCGGGCGACGAGGTGGTGGTGAAGCTCGGCGAGCAGGGCGTACCTCCGTTCCCGAGTCCGAACGGGAACGCGAGCGCGATGACGGTGAGGGCGAGCGCCGACGTGCAGGCCGGTCTGGAGCACGCCGAGCCTCTGGTTGGCTGCCTCCGCCCCAACCCGTGGGCCGCGGGCGAGACCCTCGCCCAGAGGGGCGCCCCCAGCCCATCGCCGGCGGTGGCGCCTCGAAACGCGTCACAGGACGATGTCCTGCGCCGCCCTCCAAGGAGCCCCCAGAAGGTGGATCCCTTGAAGGGGGACGAGGAAGAGGACGGGGAGGGTAGTCATCAGAGTCGGAGTCATCACCCTCGCTCCCATCATCCTGGTCCTCGTCGTCCATCGCCACAATGCGATCCAGGGCCTGTCGCAACGAGTACTGACCCGCGCGCATACACTTCTCGCCCCGCAACGCCCCTTCATACGGGAGGTATCGCGGAAAGTAGTTCTCCAGATGCTTCCGCACCTCGGGTGGAATTAGGAGGAGCAACAGCCGTGGAAAAGCTAGGCCGGCATCCAACGTGTTCATGCACGCATGACACAGGCACTCCCGCTCGTGGGTTTCCCAGTCGATACCGACCACCACGCCGTCGCGCTCGGCGGTGCGGGTCTCGATCTTGAACCCCACATTTCTCCGCACGAACCATCGAAAATCCTCCAGCTTAGCGGGGCCGACCCGCGCCAGAATGGAGTCGGCGCGGAGATCTGACGGCATCTGGTTACGGCGCCGACGACGCCGCTCCACCAAGTCACCCGCCCGACCATAATCGCGCACGAACACCCGGGGGTTGAATGTCTCCTCATTCAGCTCCTTCACTATCTGCAGCGCGCGCGCGTCCGGAGCTTCGGGTCTGGACGACGTCTCGTGCCGGCCACCACCGCCCGAGCCCCCGGCCCTTGAAACGCCCCTTCGGACTGCAGGCTCTCCGCGAGCTGTCTGCATCCTGTCAACCTGTTCTGGTAGAGGGGCCTCCGGGTAATCTGTCGTGTCCATATCCACCAGATCTTCCTCACTCGAATCCCCGTCTACTACCCGGATCCCTGCCTCTACGGCCTCCGCGGCGCTGGCAGAAGTCTGGACTCGGGGAAGCGCCTCCGCGGCGTCCCCCTGCACGGCCCACACACCACAAGCCAAGGCATTAGTCGGCGTGTACCTGATACCCGGTTCACACCTCACTCTCACCCTACACCGTACGCCGTTATACCGCCTATTAATGCAACTGGTGTGTCTTCTTGTATGCTTCCAGTAAGCGGGCGCAACCCGCTAACTCAGTAGGGGTGCGCCAGGAGTCCTCCGACTCATGCTGCGCGAATCGCCATCGCACACGGTATTGTCGCTGGGTCCCCCGACCTCGTTTGACATCTCGGTGTCCCACGATCGCAGCCACCTCATCCTCCTGTTCCCCTGTGTCCGGATTGAACTCCAACGGGGCCGGGGGTTGACCCTACCCTGAATGGTGTTCTGGTGGTACAACTTGAGCTGGTCACGATGGAAACGGTTGGACGTGAGATTCCATGACACCGGGACGTCCACCTGGAACATGGGTGGTCCCACGCGGAATGGGGTCATTTTTTGCGCATTTTGCAAGAAAAAAACGCTAGTTTCAATCGTCCGATCGCGTTTTTTCGCGCGAATTTGGCGTCCGATCGCGTATTTTCGAGCTAATTTGGTGTCATAATGCTTAATTCATGTCAATTTGAGCGTACATTCCACATCGAGAGGCTTGAAATTTAGTAAAACATGTCAATCTAAGGGTATATTTCACATGGAGAGACTCGACAACAACCTAAACTTCGAATCTAAAACAATAGGACGAGCACTGCCAACCACATGGAGCGCTCATCATTTCCCCTCAACTTTTTTCCTGTGGGGGAGGACGGAGGGAAGTTGAAGAGGCAGTTGTACTGGATGCCGCTAGACTACGTGATAAAGGTGGCAGAGCTGACGGACAGCAAGAGGAGGAAGTCGAAAACGCAAGAGCAGATTGCGGAAGCGAAATTACGGATAAGGCCCTCAAAAAATTAAGTGCGACTGACGACCCTCCTATTGGTGTCGTATCCAGACATCTGCCCATAAAGCATCACGTCTTCTAACTTTGCATACATTGGATTCTCCGGATCCTTGTTCCCTGCCTTCATAACGGCAGAAGTCCACCCATCAGACCAAAAGGCCTCTCGTGCTCCAAAGTCTTTTTCCCCGTCCATAGTTGTCTCACTTAATAAGTCTCATTTCCAACGTGGGCTTCTCATCACCCTCATTGCCCGCCCCCTTAGCCTCTCTTCCGCCCCCTTAGCCTTCCCTCCGGAAGTGTCAGCATGTTGAGCCGCTGGTCCGAAGTCCACCGCCACATTTGCCAAGTGTAGGATCCGCTCCACATCCTCCTTACCTGCGCGCATACCGATCAACCCATCAACGAGTGACTAAAATCGAGTTATTAGAAGAAGAGGGATTGCCAAAGTTTGGATATCAAGTGAGGACACAATCCACTCGCAGAAATTTTAGATTACCCTTCTTATAATTTACCCTTGTTGTCTTTGCACATGGTGCGGTTCGTCCTTCAACCTCTCCTCGCAGATAGACCCGGGCTGGCATAATCTTACTACGTACTCAAGGCACGGAAAGTTGGGGGGGGCAAAAGTGAAAGTTCCTGAGAGCCGACATGAAGATTCAAGGGTCGGCGGAGGAATCGGGAAGTCGTCCGTCAAATACGGTAAGCAGAGATTCTTAATACCTGGAATCGTCTTTTCGACGCACACCAAACCCGTAAAGGAAGGTTGACCTGCGTTGGATACGTCCGATTTCTGAAATCCTGGACACGGGGGCAACTAGCCAACTACACGAAAACTCACGAAAATCGGTGTCAAATGCCTGGGCAGCAACCCAGAATTACTGCTTGATCAGGCATTTTTTTTTTTTGAGAGTTTTATCGAGACAAATGAAAAAGACAATCCGAGCGTTATCCGTTCCTCGCTGCCAGATTCTACTGGATTCCATGCGCTGACTCGCGTTGACCAAGCTTTATTCTTTGGGTTATCGGCTTCCCAACTTTCCGTGTACTAGACTGGGCCTAAGCCTAAACATAGTACTGCTGGTTGTCTCCTTGATAGTACCACCGATACTAAATATATCCGGCCCTCGGCCACTACAGATTCTCTGCTGCCCATGTGCGGCGTGAGACACAACAACAACAACAACAAGCCTAAACAGTACGGCGTCCAGGTCCGCGCCGACCCAGGGGCCCGCTAGCCCTCCAGGTCCACGCAGTCCTCCCGGAGCCGCGGGCAACACTCCTTAAAAGAACTTCCGCAGGTACTTACTTACTCCTTAAAGAAGCCGGCGGTAAGGGTCCCCAAGGCCCCGAAGGGCACCACACGGTGGTGCCCGACATCGCCTTAGGCCGTGGGCTTGGCCCGCTCAACCCGATCCGCCGGGTAGCCCGGCCGCCGCCTGGGATGCACCAACTGAACCATGCGCACATGGCTAAGAGCCAAGGGGCGAGCCACAGAAACGTCAATGAGCAAGTGCCGGCTGTCTTATATATTTGAAACATTAAGGAGACAACCACATGGCAGCAAGTATCACGGTTTTCCATATACACCGTTTCCATCCATCCATCGATCCATCGGGGTTAATGCTCCGTGACTCCCCAACGGGAGCACAAGTCTAATTAATTAATTAGTATACATCCTTTCCCGTTCATCACAACCCTCAAACTTGTACTTCTGGACTCGCCAAATCAATCAACGAGCGTCGCCCATAAAAAAGCACGACAAGGTATGACACTCCCAACATCCGACTTCAACTGTAAAATGCACGATTCGGCAATCTTCAAAACATGAAAAATGTAGTCCTCCTTGACACTGTTCCCGATTAGGGATCACGCTATGGCTTCCAACATCGCAATGTGGTCCAGCCAGTTATCTGTGTAAGCTACACTCTCGCACAACTTAATTTGCGCGCCGACGGCACCCGCACCCGCCATCTCAACACATAGCAAGCACTTAGTATGGCAAGCGGATTATGGCCTTATCCACTTAATAGCCCGCCTCACCCTTCAAAAGTTTCATTACCGTCAATGTCTCGGGCTGCACATAACACAACAAAAACACAGTCACGCATACCGTCGTCAAGCACCTGTAGTCTACGACGCGTCGCTCGAAAACATTTACAAAAAATGATGCAAAGCAACGGAGGCATTTCGAAAGTATTCGACGAATCAAGTACCCCCGCACAAAAGCATGTTTCACAACCTCGAATTGGGGAGGGGTCTCGCTGCAGCTAGACCCTTCCGTGAACGCAAAAAATAAACATCGAATAAGTGGGAGGTCTTCCTGCAACTAGACCCCTCAAATCATACAAAGATGAAACATTGAAGTTGGGAGGGGTCTAGCTGCAGCTAGACCCTTACAGGAATGCGAAAAAACAACCAATAATTGGGAGGGTCTACCTGCAGCTAGACCCTTACATGCAATCAAAAAGGATGAAACCTTGGAAGTTGGGTGGGGTCTAGCTGCAGCTAGACCCTTACAGGAATGCGAAAAAACAACCAATAATTGGGAGGGTCTACCTGCAGCTAGACCCTTACATGCAATCAAAAAGGATGAAACCAGGGAAGTTGGGAGGGGTCTAGCTGCAGCTAGACCCTTACAAGAATGCGAAAAAACAACCAATAATTGGGAGGGTCTACCTGCAGCTAGACCCTTACATGCAATCAAAAAGGATGAAACCTGGGAAGTTGGGAGGGGTCTAGCTGCAGCTAGACCCTTACAGGAATTCGAGAACTTTATCACAAATGAGTAACATCGTCTCTCTGCAAAGAGACCCTTGCCAAACATGCAAGGACTGGCGTGGGTGTGCTGGGTGGGATGCGTGGGTGTGGTGGGCATGTGTGCGTGGGTGTGGTGGTGGGCTAGCATGTGTGCGTGGGTGTGGTGGGTGGCTGGCATGCGTGCGTGGGTGTGGTGGGTGGGTGGCATGCGTGCGTGGGTGTGGTGGGTGCCTGGCATGCGTGCATGGGTGTGATGGGTGGCTGGCCTGCGTGCGTGGGTGTGGTGGGTGGCTGGCATGCGTGCGTGAATGTGGTGGTGGGCTAGCATGCGCGCGTGGATGTGGTGGTGGGCTGGCCTGCGTGCGTGGGTGTCTGGGGTGGCTGGCATGCGTGCGTGGGTGTGGTGGGTGGCTGGCATGCGTGCGTGAATGTGGTGGTGGGCTAGCATGCGTGCGTGGGTGTGGTGGATGGCTGGCATGCGTGCGTGGGTGTGGTGAATGGCTGGCATGCATGTGTGGGTGTGGTGGTGGGCTAGCATACGTGCGTGGGTGTCGCGGGTGGCTGGCATGCGTGCATGGGTGTGGTGGGTGGCATGCTTGCGTGCGTGGGTGTGGTGGATGGCTGCCATGCGTGCGTGGGTGTGGTGGATGCGTGCATGGGTGTGGTGGGTGGCTGGCATGCGTGCGTGGGTGTGGTGGATGCGTGGCATGCCTGTGTGGGTGTGGTGGTGGGCTGGCATGCGTGCGTGTGGTGGTGGGCTGGCATGCATGCGTGGGGTGTGTGTGGTGGCTGGCAGGCCTGTGTGCGTGGGTGTGGTGGTGGATGCATGGCATGCGTGCGTGGGTGTGGTGGATGGCTGGCATGCGTGCGTGGGTGTGGTGGTGGGCTGGCATGCGTGCGTGGGTGTGTTGGATGGGTAGCATGCGTGCGTGGGTGTGGTGGGTGGCTGGCCTGCGTGCGTGGGTGTGGTGGATGGCTGGCTTGCGTGCGTGGGTGTGGTGGATGTGTGCGTGGGTGTGGTGGGTGGCTGGCATACGTGCGTGGGTGTGGTGGGTGGCTGGCATGCGTGCATGGGTGTGGTGGGTGGCTGGCATGCGTGCGTGGGTGTGGTGGGTGGCTGGCATGCGTGCGTGGGTGTGTTGGATGGGTGGCATGCGTGCGTGGGTGTGTTGGATGGGTGGCATGCGTGCGTGGGTGTGTCGGATGGGTGGCATGTGTGCGTGGGTGTGGTGGTGGATGCGTGGCATGCGGGAAGTGACGCAACGAATGTTATGGCCGAGCAAACTGGGCCTCCTTGCCCGTGGCTGACGGAAATACAATTCAAACAGACGGCCTCAAAGCATAGTAATGAATGCAACGACGTTCAAAAGCGTCCCAGATCGACATGAAAAGAAACCGAGCGCTAAAGCCGGTAGAATACATGCATGGCGGGACATGATGTATTGGAAAAGCCTGGTTGCCTCCGTATCCGCTCCTGACGTGAACAAATGGAAAGAGACCGCCTGGAAGCCAACATATGCATGCGCCACTGTTCCGAAGCCCAGCAAACACGAACAGAGCTTACCCAGGCGTCATTCCGGGTGCCACCATCTTACCCTGACAGTCGTCATCCTAGCAACCTCTAGCAGAGCTTACGGCCCCCACAGTCCAGGAGTTTCCATGACCCATCATAACGTACCTCAGCATCGGTGACTTTAAAACCACGCTTCTAAGCGTACAAGAATACCACTAGCTTTCCTGTAACAAACATGACCAACTGAGCACGTCGCTGTCGACAGCCATACCATTTGTCCAGCGGCCATTTGCGACGCGATGCAATTGATGTGCATTATTTTGCTGGGCCCGTGGGCCACATCGCCGTCAACGGCTCAACGCTGCGCTCTGGTGGGTCTTCACGTGTGGACGTCAGCCTTCAAGTGTCGTCCAATCTGCTTTCTCGGTTTCGAAAAATTTGGTCGAGACGATTGCCATCGGCGCCGCGCTTCCACTTTCCGGCGACTGCGAGGATGCCACGTTACCGTTTTCTACCCTTTTACAGCCGTACGCTTTGCGACCGTTTTCATTACTAGTGTTCCTTTGGAATACGACATTATTAGTAACCGAGCAAGAAGATTGGACGACACTCGAGGGCTGACGGTTCACACGTAAAAACTCAAAGCGCAGCGTTGAGCCGTTGACGGCGATGATTGTGGCCCACGGGCCCAACAAAATGATGCACATCACAATTCTAACAAAAACCAGCAGCCTACCTATTACCTACCCAACCCTAATTGCATCACGCTGCAAATGGCCACGGGATTACGGTATGGCTGTCGATAGGAAAGTGTTCAGTTCGTCATGCCGTTGGGAAAGCTAGCTCTCTTTTTGTGCGCTTAGGAGCGCGGTTTTAAAATCACCGATGCTTAGGTACGTAATGATGGGTCATGCAAGCTCCTGGACTGTGGGGGCCGTAAGCTCTTGGAGAGGTTGCTGGGATGACGACTGTCAGGGTAAGACGGTGGCACCCGGAATGACGCCTGGGTAAGCTGCATTTTTGTTTTCTGGGCTTTGGAACGGTGTCGCCTGCATATGTTGGCTTCCAGGCGGTCTCTTTCCATTTGTTCACGTCAGGAGCGGATACGAAGGCAACCAGGCTTTTCCAATACATCATGCCCCGCCATGCATATATTCCGATATGCATATATTCCACTGTATTTTGCGCTCGGTTTCGTTTTATTTCGATTTGGGACGCTTTTGAACGTCGTTGCATGCATTACCATGCTTCGAGGCCGTCTGTTTGAGGTGTGTTTCCGTCAGCAACGGGAAAGGAGGCCCAGTTTGCTCGGCCATAACATTCGTTGCGTCACTTCCCGCAAGGCAGGTATGACTCCCGCTCTTTGTTTATGTATTTCGATTATGGACAACGCCTTTTTATTCTCTTACCAGCAACCGGGCAGTGTTTTTCCGTTGTGTTTCGGTCAGCAACGCTTACCGAGCATCTCTGGTGCGTTATTCCCTGTCACGCAGATATTCCTTCGTTCTTCTAACTGGGGTCTGTTGTATTTCGATTGTAAGTTTTATGAAATTCCCATCAACTGATTTGTTGGCATATTTTGGCTGTTGCACTTACTGCATGCAACTTTGGATAGGCAACGATTAATAGCTATTATATATTATGTTTGGTAACTATATGTCCTTTTTAAAACTATATTATTCTCAGTATATAAACGCCAGCCCCCCCAACACACCCAGGCACGCATGCCACCCATCCAACACACCCACGCACGCATGCCAGCCACCCACCACACCCACACACGCATGCCAGCCACCCACCACACCCACGCACGCATGCCAGCCACCCACCACCCCCACGCACGCATGCCAGCCACCCACCACACCCACGCACGCATGCCAGCCACCCACCACACCCACGCACGCATGCCAGCCACCCACCACACCCACGCACGCATGCCAGCCCACCACCACACCCACACACGCATGCCAGCCATCCATTACACCCATGCACGCATGCCAGCCATCCAACACACCCACGCGCGCATGCCAGCCCACCACCACACCCACGCACGCATGCCAGCCCAACACCACATCCACGCATGCATGCCAGCCACCCACGCACGCATGCCAGCCACCCACCACACCCATGCACGCATGCCACCCATCCACCACACCCACGCACGCATGCCAGCCATCCACCACACCCACGCACGCATGCCAGCCCACCACCACACCCACGCACGCATGCTAGCCCACCACCACATTCACGCACGCATCCCAGCCACCCACCACAACCAGGCACGCATGCCAGGCACCCAACACACCCACGCACACATGCCAGGCACCCAACACATCCACTCACGCATGCCAGCCCACCACCACACTCACGCACGCATGCTAGCGCACGCATGCAGCCACACGCGCACGCATGCCAGCCATCCACCGCACCCATGCACGCATGCCACGCATCCACCACACCCACGCACGCATGCCAGCCATCCACCACACCCACGCACGCATGCCAGCCCACCACCACACCCACGCACGCATGCTAGCCCACCACCACATTCACGCACGCATGCCAGCCACCCACCACAACCAGGCACGCATGCCAGGCACCCACCACACCCACGCACACATGCCAGGCACCCACCACATCCACGCACGCATGCCAGCCCACCACCACACTCACGCACGCATGCTAGCCCACCCGCGCACGCATGCCAGCCTTCCACCGCACCCACGCACGCATGCCACGCATCCACCACACCCACGCACGCCATGGCAGCCACCCACCACACGCACGCATCCACCACACCCACGCACGCATGCGACACACCCATGCCAGTCCTCACATGATTGGATTAGGTCTCTCTTCAGATCTGCTCCCATGAATTTGTGATAGAATTCTTGCCTTCGTTGAAGGGTCTACCTGCAGAGAGACCCCTCCCAACTTCCAAGGTTTCATCCTTTTTGATTGCTTGTAAGGGTCTAGCTGCAGGTAGACCCTCCCAATTATTGGTTGTTTTTTCGCATTCCTGTAAGGGTCTAGCTGCAGCTAGACCCCACCCAACTTCCAAGGTTTCATCCTTTTTGATTGCATGTAAGGGTCTAGCTGCAGGTAGACCCTCCCAATTATTGGTTGTTTTTTCGCATTCCTGTAAGGGTCTAGCTGCAGCTAGACCCCTCCCAACTTCCAAGGTTTCATCCTTTTTGATTGCATGTAAGGGTCTAGCTGCAGGTAGACCCTCCCAATTATTGGTTGTTTTTTCGCATTCCTGTAAGGGTCTAGCTGCAGCTAGACCCCTCCCAACTTCCAAGGTTTCATCCTTTTTGATTGCATGTAAGGGTATAGCTGCAGGTAGACCCTCCCAATTATTGGTTTTTTTTCGCATTCCTGTAAGGGTCTAGCTGCAGCTAGACCCCTCCCAACTTCAATGTTTCATCTTTGTATGATTTGAGGGGTCTAGCTGCAGGAAGACCTCCCAGTTATTCGATGTTTATTTTTGCGTTCACAAGGGTTC